>JBAMCI010000107.1:18635000-18707500 GCA_037075265.1 Drosophila nigricruria
TGTTTGCCTTTGCCATGCTGAAATGTGTAGAGCAATAAAATTAACAAATATTTTCTTGGTCGCTTACACATAAAATACAACAACAACACACACACATACACACACACAGGCCATAAAATGTGCTGTTTTTCTTTTTTAAAGTATTTTTTTACTCTTCCAAAAGTGAGCCATAAAAACAATGCTAAAAAAGTTAAGATTGGAATTTGAATTTGGCTAAAGTTCTGAGCATGCCATATTGATGTAAGCTATAGATGTAAGAAGATTTAGCTATAGATGTATGAAAACATTATATAATATATAAGCTTTAACTTTAATAGAAATAGCAAAGCAAATAGCTATGACTCTACTAGTATATATGGCTGTATCTGTTGCTTATTAAAAAACTTAAAATTAAAAAGAAATATATTTTGTAAAATTTTCTAAATATAATAAATTCTAAATTTTTCACTAAGCAATTAAAAATATAAATAAAATATAAATAAGATATAAATAAAATATAAAAAATATGAATAAAATATAAAAAAATATGTATAAAATATGAATAAAATATAAGTAAAATATAAATAAAATATAAATAAAATATAAATAAGATATAAATAAAATATAAATAAAATTTAAAAAATATATACTTAATCAAAATTTCAAAGCAAATTCAAGCCAGTTTCAGGTTATAACTCAGTTGAGCCTGCTTTGAAGCTGCTTTTGTTAGATTAGCCTTGGCTTTCATGTGCCTCAGCTAAAGCCTTCATATGGCTGTCGCAGTGCTACCCATTTTGTCAAACAGTGTTGCCAGACTGTTTTCGCTTAGCTCACAAACCAAGCCTAAGACAACTTTATATGGAATGTGTATCACAAGCCAAGCAGATAAACCTAGAGCAACTAGCTATAATACAATCAAGTTTATATAGTAAAACTAAACTTACATATCTGAATAAGTGAGGGCATTGGTGCATCGGTTAATCACAAATTGGTTGCTTCCGCTTCGACGACGGCACCAGCTGCACTCATAAAACGCTGCCCCCAAAAAACGGAGTTCGAGTGGAACAGCAAGTGGAGTAGGTGGAGTACATGGAGAAGGTAGCGAAAGAGCTTGTAATTTATGGACCAACAAACAACATTGTTGACATTATTGACAAGCAGCAGCAGCAGCAACAGCAGCAACAGCAACAGCAGCAACTGGACAATGGGCGTGAGAGGCGAATTGCCGTCAGTTTTGGGTCCCAAAACAATATGCTTTTTATGATGCTGCCTCGGTTCGTCTCAGCTCTCTGTCTCTCGCTCTCTCGCTCTCTCACTCACTCGCTCCTGCTCATAATTTGACAGCTGGCGACCTTTCAGCTGACTTTGTCCCATCCGCTTCCATGTTGCGCCCATTGCCTTGGCCACTTTTCGTTGTCCCTGTTTGCGTTTGAGTTTGAGTTGCACATAAAATACTTTTGCTCTTTTTTGTTTTTATATTTTGCTTTTTGGCAATTTTAATGAAACATTTATAAGTTAAGAGCGCACAAAATGGTATAGGGCTGCTTGAATTGTTAATGAAAGGTCATGTATGTTGGGTTTCTGTTTGAGAGAAGCTGTGTAGCTATGTTGTGAATATCAAATATAAATATTGTATATACATTAATGTCTAGGATATGTCATTTCATATCATTTATTATTTTTCTCTAAGATAAACAGTTGAAAATATCTATTTTGATGCTACAAAGTATATAAATATTTAATCTTACCTCAGGAAAAGATCTGGTAAAAGGCTTGCATAATTTAAAATAGATTTTAGTATTAGGGCTTGTTATCGATTAACACTTTTTTTTATAGGTTAGTTAAGCCTTAACTTTACTATCGATAAGTGCTAAGTGAAGTCCTCACCTCAAAACTCTGTTACGGACATATGAGTACTTTAACTAGTATCTCTATTATCGATAAGTGTAACCCATACCTCATAGCTATGTTATCGATAAGTGAAGATCTTGTATATTACCTCTGTTATCGATAAGTGAAGTATTTGATTAATAGCTCTATTATCGATAAGTCCTTACCCAATACATATGTTATCGATAAGTGAATCCCTTACATAATAACTCTGTTATCTATAAGTGAAGCCTTTACATAATAACTCTGTTATCGATAAGTGACGTCCTAAGCCAATACATCTTATATTTCAATATATCCAATTTACAATCTATTGCCATCGGTTTCAATCAATCGTTTCGCATTGAAAACTTTTTTTTGCCAAATTCCTTTCAATAAAATATTATTTCATCAGATATTTATGTAGCGCATTTGTAAGCTCAATAATTGGCTATAAAGCTGTTGTCTGTCTTTCCACATTCTTTCTCCACATTCGTCTCATTTGCGATGTTTTCATGCTGCTGCATGTGTACATTGCCCTAAGACATAAAGCCCTGACAGTCGATGGACAGCTGTGCCACAAAGGCCACAAAAGGCCAATTCTGACTGGTATAGTTCTCTCCCTCTCACACTCACACTCTCTCTCTTTCTCACTCTCTCCACTGTGCCCTGGTAATTTGTGCGCGTCTCGCTCGTAAATTGGCAAATATGCATTCAGCTTCGCTTTGGCTGCAGCCAAATTCCTTCCACTATTTCTAAGCCAATAAAAATCATATTACGCATACGCCACGGCTAACGCTCCCTAAGGCCTTCACACACACTGAGACAGAGGCAGAGACAGAGGCAGAGCCAGAGACAGACTCAGTTGTAAAGAAGCCCGCACAGACAGATATCAAAACGCATCAAAATGTTGCACTAAACTTTATTCACAGGCTGCCACAGCCGCAGGCATTGCAATAAAAAAGAATAGAAAATGCATTTCAAGTAGCGCAAAAACTCCCCAAGTAAATGCCAGATGGATCGAGCGTACGGCCAGGAGGTTGCGGGACGTCTCTGGCATGCAGAAGCGCACAAAGAAATATGATAATCAAAGCTCAACCATAGAGCAAATAACAAGAATGACATGCCCATATGTGAGTCACACCGATGCGGAAATACACTGTAAAAGAATCTAGGCAAAGGTTGGATATGTTGCGAAAAGCTGATGAATGTCTTAGAAATGTCTTCTTGAAAGATCATATCTCTCAGTATTTGAGCTACTATTTAGTAATAATACTACTCAAAGCTCTGATACTTTCTTGAAAGCCTAAAGATATATTCTTTGTTTCATACTCTATCTCATCTAAGCTTATTTAGCTGTCGAGCTATACATTATATGGCTTTGATCGAGCAATATATAAAAAACTTTTGAGTATAATATTTGATATATCTATATCCATATCCATATAGCATGTTCTAGTGTTGGTCAACGTAGATAGATTATATAGCTTCGATCGAGGAAGCATTATATCAAAAACTTTTGAGTATAATATTTGATATATCTAACTAGTTAGAAAGTGTTCTAAGCACTGTTCCCCATATAACATATTCTAGTGTTGGTAAACGTAGATAGATTATATAGCTTCGATCAATGAAGCATTATATCAAAAACTGTCGAATACAATATTTGATATATCTAACTAGTTAGAGAGTGTTCTAAGCCCTTTTCTCCATATAGCATATTCTAGTGTCGGTAAACGACTAAATGAAAATAAATATAGACAAAAGGCAATAGACCATATATGCATAGCTAAATATATAAATTTATAATTTTATAATTTATAATACAGTTTTCTCTGAAAAGATATATCTTTGCAAAACGCTAGATAAAGTGATCAAGGCCGGCCAGTGTTGGTAAGCGCATAACAGGCGATGAGCGCAAAATGTTTATCCTTTCAGCTTTGGCGTCGACATCGTTGCGTAGGAAATGTTATTGTTAAATGTTAGTTTTGTTATGCAAACACGTTCACAGACAGACTTACCCAAACACACACACACACACACACACACACACAGTGATAGTTGCGAAAATATGAATAGTCAAAGTCGAAGTTGGCCATATGTTCGCCTCAACTTTATCCCACAAAACAGTTGCCAGCAGTGTGGAGTGTGGAGTGTAGGGAAGTTGCATGGTTGCAAGCGTTTTGTTTGTGCAACGCTCTGTGCAGAGTGGCTGGGGGGCTGTCGGTCGGTCGGGGTCCGGGGCGTGGCTGGGGCTTAAGGGTGTTTAAGGTAGCTGCTGTGGCACAGTCAAATGGCAAAGCGCTAATGGGAATTTGCGTTCGTCTGCTTTTTCGGCGTACTCGCACGTCTTGCGCTTTAGCTGCAATAAGCGTGACTGGCAACAATGCTGCAACAAACAATTCCAGTTGCAAATGCAACATTCAAATGCAGCTTTTGGCTGCGTAGGCGTCAACAACAGCAACAACAACAACAATAGAAAAGTTGCCAAATAGAAAATTGCAATGCACGCAAACTGTGAACTATGTGAGTGTGTGTGTGTGAGTGAGTGAGTGTGTGTGTGGCAGAACCATCTCTAAGCTTGCCACATGTTGTGGCTGCACAAGTTTTTGGCAGGCGCCAGCGGGCAGGCAGCATGCCCTGGCCTGGCCTGGCAAATAGAACACAAAAAATTACGCATACGCCCAGTTAAATCCGCAGCAAATTCCATTTCTGTTTGTCGGCCGTATGCGGCATTTGTTTATTTATTTATATATATTGTATATATTGCATATATATGGGTCTGTGTGTGTGTGTGTGTGTGTGAAAGCGCAATTGCTGCATACTTTTTAGCGCGCATGAATATGCAACAAACACTGCAACAACAATGCGCACAAAGCCAGCAACGGTTTATTTATTTATTTGTTTGCTGCTTTTGTCTGACTGTGTGTGTGTGTGTGTGTGCCTGTGTGTGTGTGTATTGGCTGACTCGCGGCCATTTTGTGACTCCTCTTGCAAACTCAATTGTGCATGCCATAAATGTTGCAGCTCGACTTTAAGGCCAACATTGCAGCTGCCGCTTTAATGCAGCTAAAACACAAATGGCCATTAATAATCTGAATACGTTCGGACTTGTGTTCGTCTCCTCCTCTTTGCCGCCTGCCAAATGGCAAAAGGACAGCAAAGTAATTTCAATTTTTTTATACCCTGAACCCATTGAAAATGGGAAAACAGGGTATAATGGTTTTGTTAAAATGTATGTAACAGGCAGAAGGAGGCGTGGCAGACCCCATAAAGTATATATATTCTTGATCAGGGCGACGAACTGAGTTGATTTAGCCCTGTCTGTCTGTCTGTCTGTCTGTCCGTCTGTCCGTCTGTCCGTATGTATGAACGCGTCGATCTCAGAATCTATAAGAGCTAGAGACTTGAAATTTTTTATGTAGGTTCGTGTATAGCACGCGCAGATCGAGTTTGTTTCAAAAATTCGATAACTTTTATCGTTTTAATGTTATCGATTAAAAACGAAATCGAAAACCAGTTATAAATTTATGGCTTGCACATCTTTAAAGCTAGAGGCTCCTTATTTTGTATTTAGTAGAATATAGAGTTTTTGCAATTTTGATTTTTGTTATATTTTAGCTGCCACGCCCCCTTCGCCCTAAATTTGCAAAAAACTTATTTCAAGTGCTAGAGACTTGAGCTTCGGCAGCTACACACATATGAATGACATAATCACGCTGTGAAAGTTTGATTAAGACAGTCCATCTACAAAGGAACTTATTCAACAATTAACTTCCCATAATGTAGCTCTTACTGCAGCCCAAGCGCAGTCGCTGCGTAAACTGCGCAGTCAGCAGAGCGCTCGCTTATGCGTGCGTGCGTATGTGTGTGTATGTATGTGTGTGTGCATGTGTTGCTTGTATATATATATATATGTTAAATAAGTATAAAATGTTTGGAATATCGGCTCATCGCAGGGTTCAGGAAATCTCCTAGTCGGGTACCACCGACTAGAGCTTTCTTACTTGTTTTGTTATTGTTTTCGTTTTCTTTTGCATTGTTTTGTTTTTTTTCTTTGGGAGAGCGCACAAAATGAAGTTTGCTGGGCGCGTTAACGTTGCAATTCATGGTTGCCGCTTGATGGCCAGCAAATTGAAAATGTCAAGTGCATGCACACATAGACTCACACACACAAACACACACATAGACACACTGACAGGCTATCAAAAAGCATTTTGCGTTGAAAAGTTGCTGAAAAGTAACCATTGAATGCATGGCGGGGCGTCGTGTCTATGCTAATTGAAAGTAAACAGATTTTCTATTATGCTTTAAGTATTGGAAAATGTTTGAAAACTATTATATAATAATATATTTATGCTAGTTTGTTGTAGAATCAGACAAAAAATGTGTAAATCATATAAAAACTGCCTTGAAAAAAAGGTTTTGAAATGCAAAAAAACTGTGCTTTGCCTTTGCCTTGCTTGACCAAACAAGCGTAATAGTATTTTAGATGAAAATATTTTAACAATTAATACACTTAGCATTAATATTTTAATTTTTAAATATTAACTAGAGCTTGCCATTTAATTATTAATCAATTTATGTCTGACAATTGAAAAAAATAATTTTTGTTAATTTTATGGAAATACTGGCTCTATTATTAACCAACAACTTGAAGTAGGTCGTCATTATGACTGCAGTGCGCAGGCAATTTGTTGCATAGTTGTAAGGTTTGAATAGCAGTCGAGTCTTTTACAACTCAAACCAATATTCAGGTGAAGTTTGATATGACGTATAGTCACTATAGCTGCCATAGCAACCTGTATTGAAGTCGAGCCAGAAAAGTTGTCACATCGAACTTAGGTTTGAGTACGCTTAAAGCATTGCCAGCTAAGTTGAGGCAGTTATTTGCATGATGTATTATACAATACATAATGGCATAAATATAGCTTTAAAATAAAACTAGAATTAAACTAATATCTTTACACATTTTTAATTTATTTCAATTTCTGTAACCATTGCTCTTATTTGGTCACACACATAGCATAAATAATAAGATTATTAATTAAATAAATATTATTTATAAATATTATTCTATTTGCTGTAAGCATTTTTGATTGCAATCTTAAAGCGGTAAGCTGTGGCAAGCATGTACATGGCCTCACCGCAGCCATGTTTGAGGCGGAGAGTGCAGCTCGTTACACTCGGCACTCGTGCAGTGGGATGCTAAAACAAACTTTTCAATCACCGCCAGAGCCGGCGAGTCAACGTCATTGCCAAAGCATTAAATGAGAAATGTAGCAAAGTAAACATGCTGCAAATGCTGACGGGATGCTGCCGGGATGTGGGTACGTGGCACGGCTTTTGGTTGCCGGGGCAGCTGACTTCAGCAATGGCAGTCAATCAGCGAGCAGTCAGCGCAACAGCGCAAAAAACGAACCAAACAACAAAAAAAAGGCCAAAAAAAAAAGAAGGTAAAAGCTGAAAAAATAAGTCAAGTAAAATAAATAAAATGCTACAGCGTTTAAAAACAGACGAAGCGTGCAGCTGGAGCTCGTAGTTGGAGTCGTAGTCGTAGTTGGAGTCGGAGTCGGAGTCGGAGTCGGAGTTGGAGTTGGCGTTGGAGCTGAAGTCAAAGCTGAAAATGTTGCAGACATGTTGGCAATGGAACGCCATGGGGCATGCAACGCGACTGACGAGCAGCAGTTGAAAACTGTGTGACAAATACAAATCACTTTAGATTTATTTGATGAAATTGTTTGATGATGTAGAAAAGGATTAACGCCAATGATATTTGTGTAAAGGCACAGCGGTACAGCTGTACCGTACCAAGCACACCATGCAGCAGCTGCAACAGCAGCAGCAGAAGTGGCAGCAGCGACTAAAGCATAGCTTAGCTACGCAGCACAAAATTGATTTAAGATGAAGACACTGACGAAGATGAAGCATGACAGTAATCAATGATGAATGACCCGAGGGTTAGTGGTAAGTGCCAAGTGGCAAGTGGCAAGCGGCAAGAGTGGCAGCCATTGACTCTTCGCAAAAGGTCGCTCCAAAGTTAGCCAAACAAAAGAATAGATTCAGCTGCAGCTTCAGGGTTGTTGCTCAACTAGATCCCAGACATCTAGATCTATATGTGGAGCAGAAGCCATGATGAACATGGAAATAATCTATAAGCTTTACCAAAATAGACTAAGTACAGAGAGGATTGGGCATATATATTTATAAGACTTTAATCTAAGACAGTAGAGTAGCTTATTTGAACAGTATAACACTTTCAAGAGGCATAGATATAGTGCAGTTTACATAACGTGCTCTGCTTATAAAAGCTCTTCTCAAGTATAACAGTATAACAGTATAATATTATAACAGTATAATATTATAACAGTATAACAGTATAACAGTATAACAGTATAATAGTATAACAGTATAACAGTATAACAGTATAACAGTATAACAGTATAACAGTATAACAGTATAACAGTATAACAGTATAACAGTATAACAGTATAACAGTATAACAGTATAACAGTATAACAGTATAACAGTATAACAGTATAACAGTATAACAGTATAACAGTATAACAGTATAACAGTATAACAGTATAACAGTATAACAGTATAACAGTATAACAGTATAACAGTATAACAGTATAACAGTATAACAGTATAACAGTATAACAGTATAACAGTATAACAGTATAACAGTATAACAGTATAACAGTATAACAGTATAACAGTATAACAGTATAACAGTATAACAGTATAACAGTATAACAGTATAACAGTATAACAGTATAACAGTATAACAGTATAACAGTATAACAGTATAACAGTATAACAGTATAACAGTATAACAGTATAACAGTATAACAGTATAACAGTATAACAGTATAACAGTATAACAGTATAACAGTATAACAGTATAACAGTTTATTATTTATAAATAAAATTTTAATTGTGCTCGCTTCATGTGTCAGCTCTTTTAATATAACAGTATAACAATTTCTTACGATCTTAATTTAATGATAATACCTCATTATCTGAAACTGAACCTCAAAATGTATAGCAGTATAACAGTTGTTTTATGTATCAATCTCATTTCATAACAGTTTGATTGTCAAATATTGTTTAAGTTGTCATTTGTTTGGGCATATAAAGAGGTCAGTATAACAGTTTTTATTTGCATTGAGCAACTCTGCTCATAGGCTGTCATAATAGATGTGATATATATAACACTGTGCTATATAACACTTTAGCATATTTCTAAACGGGTTATACAAATGTTTGCCGTTCGTGCAGCCAGCTGTGCGAACTGCTTTAATTATAATTTCACAAAAGCTGCCGTGACATTTGCTTGAATCGAGTCACGCCTACTTAACCCTATCTAAATTGGGTCACATCTTTCGCTCCCTAAACTCGCATCGCATCGTATCGCGTGGCTTGACCCGGCTCAACTTCTTTTCAGACGTCTGGCAGCCCTTGTTTTATGCAACGACTTTTGAATTATGTGAGAAATCGCTGCTCAGCGATAAGCAGATGCGAGTGTGAAAGAGACCGATACAATGGGATAGAGAGAGAGTGAGAGAGAGGGGGCGGCCGTGCCTCCTTTTGATATAATCGGCGAGGCATAAATCTCAAGACCTGCCCGGCGGCTGCAATTTACGGCACGGCCGTAAATTTTTATAAATGTCCTTGTAAATAAACTCGCAAATATGCTGATTTAGCATATTTGTGATATATGAATGCGCATGGCCTTGTGGGCGTGGCGTGCCGTACCGTGCCACGTCTGTGGTTTATGCCAGTTGTGTGCGAGTGTGTGTGTGTGTGGCATTTGTGTGGCAGTTTTATTGTGTGCTTGCCATGTCCTTCTTGTATTTCATTCACATATATGTATATATTTATATAAATTTATTTTTTTTATTGTATTTCCCTTTGATTTTGGTCTATTTTTTTCAGCCTGCGCTCCCCCGGGATGGGATATCCTCCAAAAATATAAAAAAAATATATAGAAGACAAACAACAAGTGATAAATAAAAAACGAAAATTTTATGTTGCATTAACTTTTGCTGTTGGCTGGCATTGCGTCGCATAAACAAAAGCACATGTGTAATAAAATTTATGCACATAAACAGACAAAACAACAACATACAACAACAACAACAACAACAACAGCAACAACAACAGCAACGACCATCGAGACAATGAAAAGCACGTTAAATATTTTATAAAGCAGCCTGAAAGTATGCAGCGCTTTTTGTTCCCTTATTTATTCCATATTTTTTCTTAAAAAAAAAAAACAATTATATTGTTATACGAGCTCTGTGGAGACGCATACAAAATGCTTATAAATACGCTGAGCAGCTCTGCCAGAGACAGAATTGTGTCTTGACTTATAAGACTCAAGCGAGGGCAGTATATCTTCCTTCAGTCTATATCATTTAAACAACTGGCAACTGTCAGCAAGGTGATAAGCTAAACGCGTCTTTGAATCAAGAATTCGAATTTATATTTTGCTTTACCTAATCCATTTCATGGCTTCAAGGTTCCACAAAGAGATAAAGTTGAGCTTATTCAAAATAATAGCAGCGCATATAAGCTCTGATTTTCAGATTGATAAATAATATCATAATGACTACAGATCAATAATTTTTTTAAAATTTAGTATTTATATTTAATTTCAAACAAATTAAGAGTGTTTCTTCATAAAAAATTTTATTTCATTTATAAATTTATGTAAAAAATGATAATAATGGCGAAATTGTCCTGCTCAAAATAATAGCAGCAAAAATCGAAAATCTTAAATATGTTAACAAAATTTAGTTTATTACTTCATATACTGAATTGGCATACACATGTCAAGAATACATATGTTAAGTATAAGCATGTTAAGCATTGTTATAACATATGCTAAGTTAAGCTATGCTAAGTAAAAGTATGTTAAGTCTCAATATGTAAAGTTTACATATGTTAAGTATAAGTATGTTAAGCTTACATATGTTAAGTACAAATATGTCGACTATGTTAAATATAAGAAGTATGTTAATCTAAGCTATGTTAAGCACACTTATGTTAAGCAAAATGATGTTAAGTT
The DNA here is from genome assembly GCA_037075265.1 of Drosophila nigricruria. Taxonomy (NCBI): domain Eukaryota; kingdom Metazoa; phylum Arthropoda; class Insecta; order Diptera; family Drosophilidae; genus Drosophila; species Drosophila nigricruria. The sequence continues at coordinate 18,645,925 of JBAMCI010000107.1, forward strand.
GCCAAACAAATGAATACGTCTTAAGTATATCTTTAAAACTTCACATTTTCACATATTAATAAACATTTTAAATGAAATCAAATCAAATTTTTCAACTCCTGCCAAAGCTGTTCGAGAGTTAATTGTAAATTTTCTATTATTCAGTTCAGTTGCGTTCTCTTTCCATCCATACATATTATGCAAAGCTTAATTTGAATGGGGCTGGACTGTGGCAGTTGGCAACGGTTAGCTGGCAGTTGGCTACTCGCATAACCGATTGCCAACCATCAATTTGATTGTAAATAGTCGTTCATGGAGTGCTTTTGGCCACAATCGCATGCCAAATGCCAGAGAGTGCACAAATCGCCAGCAAAGCGGCACCAAAAGCGATTTGCGATTTGCGATCAGGCTAAATGCATTCGAATGCCACAAAGTGACCACAAAATGCCAAATGCATTCACTTCACATGAGACAGATTCATTCACAAATACAAATACCCCAAAAATATAGCCCAGCTGCACATGACAAAGCCATACTCGTATTATTCATGTTTATTTTGCCCAACATCCCCATGGCCAATACCTATTTATGGCACAGCCAGCAAAAGCCATTAGAGCCATCAATTATTTTCAAATGCTGAATAAGCTATTGCCATCCGGATGTGTGATAATTATTGAAAACAGGCAGAAGGCACAGCTTTGGCGATTAGCATCGACGTTCTGTCATAGAAATGCTTTACTTTCGACTGATTGTTGATGGAAGAGTTATAAATTTTTAAAGTTTTGTAGATATTAAATTTTAGGGTTAAAAGTCCGTAGGCTTTTGGCCTTCAAATGTCCCAATAAAGCTATGTGATAGTTGTTGTTGATGATGGCTCGGTTGGATCACCATATGCAGTCCACTTAGCTGACGATCGTTGTGATTCAGGTACCATATCTCATCTTTTGTAACATATCGATACATTGACGATTGTTGCCCAGATGAACTTTCTATTGAATCAAAATTTTATGTATGACAATCATCAAGGGATGTCTAAGTGAATGATCAGAGCCGTCCACAGCTAGGTCAAATGGCAAATCATATTGAATATATCGAAAGTTATTGATAACTTAAGCATCTTTCATTTGATCAATTGCTAATGATATAATAACTTCACATTCAAAATTTATTCTTAAGACTTATAAAATAACCAAACCATAACCAAAAATATCTGTTTAAGCAAAGTTATCTCTCCATTTTTGATGGATTTTTATGGCATAGTGCTTCGATCCACCCACATAAACCCTAGGTATTTATGGCGCATTTTCACACAGCTGAACTTAAGTAATTTTCATGCAGCTCTCATATATTTGTCAGCAGCTTAACTCTTAAATTCTTTAAAATTTATGGACATTCAATACACAGCGCTTGTTTGCCTCTCGCTTGCCCCATCTCTCTCTCTCTGTGTCTCTCTCTTTGTCGCCTTGTCGGTGGGGTGCGTCTGTGTGCCCCCTGCATTGTGCTCGAGACCCCGTGCTGCACAATTGTAATTTTTGCTCACTTACAACAGTAATTCGTGTTAACTTTTCGTGTAATGTGCAAATTTATGGCACAAATTTCACACATTCACTTGCAACGCATACGCGTCTGTGTGTGTGTGTGTGTGTGTGAGGGGGTGTGTGAGGGGCTGGTGTGCCGAACAAAATGAAAGTGAGTGCCAAGAGTAGATATTGCTGGGGGCGACAAGTCTGGTTAGTACAGTGGGCATGCTCTGTACTTAAGTTTATCGATAACTGGCCTGTTATCGATACTTTTTGTGTAGATATGAAAGAAGCCTTAAGGGCATTTATTTTCAAGCTGAACTACCTATTGAATCATAGTTTTTTATACGACTTTTACTTGAATGCCTATCGATAGTTTATCGATGCTGCTGCTGTTTGTATTTAAGCTAGTTGGCAACGCTGGCAAATAGAGAGCTAAAACCCTAAGCAGTACTGAGCTATGTCCGTCTATCAATAGATCTCTTAATTATATATATATAAGTGCTTGTCAAAAATTTAACTGCATGTTAAATATCAGACTTAAATATGCTAGAATCTCATATAGTAATAGTCCAAATGATAATTAATTCGATTGCTTGACAGTCTAAGAACTGCGTGCTTATCGATAGTTCTCGGCAAACCTATCGATCCATTGTTATCCATTTCAATGGCAACAAGGACAGTTGGCAACGCTAAGCAATCCATTTGGCTAGGGATTCGAATCGGAAGCCAAAGTTCAAATACATTGCAGCAAAATGCGCAGATGGCAAATATCTTAAAGCCACAAGTGATTGTCCCCCAATGGCTGGCCAAAAATGTCGCTCGCCCGGTTCCAGCACTGCACAGCTCCTACCTCCTCCCACCTCCTCCTGCCACCTCCTCCTGCCTCCTCCTCCGGCCTCCTCCACTGAAAAAGTCAAAGTCATCGTCGTAGTCGTTGTCGCTGGCGACTGTGGCCATAATTTACAAGTGGCTGGCGCGTACCAATTGGCTGCAGTGCAGCTCCAGCTACCCCCAGCTACCCCTAGCTACCCCCTAGCTACTCCCTCTTCACTTTCAGAGCGCACTCATATGTGCTGTACGGTAAATGTGCTTTGTCTTTGCAATGCGGGACAATTTATGGGGTTCTGGCAATGCAGACAGCGTAAGAGGTTAATAAAGTTTAATAATTTTGTCAAGTGTTAACTGTGGATGACTTTAATCTCGGGGAGCGCCTAAGCGTATGCAACGCTCTTTGCCACACATTCGCCGCGATTGCCAGCTGGTGGCCATAAAGCTGTAGCCGCGGCGCACACCTTTCAGCGGTGCCCAAAACGAAAATATATATCGTAAATAAGCTCACTCCAAACTTTCGCAACTCTGGGGCCAAGGCAAGGGCACAGCTCACCTGGCGCAGTGTCGTAAAATGGAGAAAAGCGTACCAGCTGGCCGAGCGCAAACGCATCTATCAAAAATTTATTTTTACTACACACAAAAATTAAATTATATAGTCAGTCGCTCAACTTGATGAATAAGTAGTCGTAAAAAAGTGAAGTCCGTCGGGCGAGGAGCCCAATTGCCCGCTCCGCAGTTGAAGCTGGCAATCGCCGGACGTCAGCATAAAAATCAATCTAATTTCATTAAAGTCAGTCAACATAAAAGAAACAACAGGCCCGTCCTTGCCAGCCTGGCCAAGACAATGCCCAACATGCACGCCCTGAAAATTTCATTTTTTGAATACGTCCGAAAATAAAAAAAAAAAAAAAAAATGTCTTGATTTTGTTTTTGATGTGAGCTGCTTATTAAAAAGCGTAAATGTTCTAACGGAAGCGAAGGGGCGTGAAAATGGGCAAGAGAAAGACGAGAAGAAAACAGTTGCCGTAAAGCGGAAGCTGTCAGATTTTATGGCCTGTTTCATATCTTAATTGTGAGTTACGGAAATGCGTAAAAAATGCTTAAAAGATTGAAAATATTTTCAATTTAATTAAAAATTAAGTTAAGTTTTAGCTAAAATGCTAAAATATATTTTAAATATATATGAAATGAAAACATTATAATATTGATAAAAAACATTATGCTAAACAACTATTAGACTCATTCTTTGTGCATGTCCTACCTTGCTGTCCGTCCGTCCTTCCATCCGTCTGTCCGTCCGACTGTCTCCCCATATGAAAGCAAACCATTTCACCGCTATTAAAGCTAAAGACTTGAAATTTGGAATATATACTAGTTAGTACCCTCGTCTGATAAAGTATTAAGATTTTCTAGATACGCTCACTAGGGGCGTGGCATATCGGAAAATGCATTTTCCGTTATCTCAGACACAACAAATTGAAGAGGAAAGAAATTTGGAATGTATGCTCGCGTGGACAACCCATGGTCAAAAAGGTATGGCGGATATATGTACGCCCATTGGACGCATGGCAAATCAGGTATATACCAATAATAGGCGTGGCGTGTATAAATACACTTTTACTTGTTTCTTAACTGTTCTTTTAAGATCTTAAAATCTGCTTTTTTGAACAACATGAAAATGAAATAAAAATAATGTCATTCATAACGAAAGCCTAACAGTATTTTGCTGTAAAATCGCCTTTCATACTTGTCAAGGACATGTGGGACAGCTTAATTCGAGTGAGAGAAAAGGATGCTGGGCATGGGGCTGGTTGGCACGGGTTGAATGAAGGGATTGCTGCTAATTTCTCAAGCAAGACGTGCGCCGTAATGTAAATCCCGTGTTGAAGCCCACGCATAACTCACGGCTGAACAAAAAGAAAGCACACGCAATAAAACATTTTACGTTGCTGCTTAATAGCAGCCCGCTTCAGTGCTGCTAATGACACGCCCACGCGTCACACACACCTATTTATACACACACTAGCACACACATACACACACACGCGCCGTCACTCAGGGGTATCGGGGCAGCCATAAATTCAATTCAATTCGACCAGCAGCTGCCGAGCGGAGTTTCGAGTGATTTTCTTAATGTAGTTCTATAAAGCCAAGCGAATGCGATTTGGAAAGGGTTTCCTCTACTTTTCTCTCCACTTCTCCTCTCTTCTCTCCATATTCTTTCATTTCTTTTTTCTACATACTTCACATTTCTTAAGTGCTCCGCAGCAGTCGGGGGGTTGGGGTTGGGTTGGAGTAATGCAACGGTTGCCCCCTCTAATGCCTGGTCTAATAAATTTTCACAATGCGAACGCTCTCCCCTCTTCAAGACGGGGGCGTAACTGATTTTTGAATAATATTTTACTTGCAGGTGAAATGTATCATGTGTGTGTGGGATGCTGGGGGTGATATACTAGGCACAGACTCCCTGTCTACCTGCCTGGTGTAATTGCCTGAAAAATTACCGTGTCTACATGACACGCACACACGCACGCTTTGGCATTAAATCAAATTTCCCAGCCCGTGTAATTGGATGGCACAGAGAGAGACAGAGAGACAGAGAGAGAGAGAGAGAGTCGCGCAAAGGTCGAGCAGATTGAAAGATTGCCCCAAGCAAAGAGATCAGCCTGACTAGATTTAAGGATCAGCCATCCCAGACATTATGCATTAGCAGCAAGGATAAAACAAGTTGAGTTTCATTCTATGAATTTTAAGATTGTTTTGTTTGCAAGTGTTTCATATGCCACTGTTCCGTACGCCATTGTTCATACTGTGCTATTGTTGTAAACGTACTCTCACTGGTTCTTATTCAACTGTTTCAATTCCCTCCATGCATACTCCATCAGAACATGTTGTTTCAGATGCCACTGTTTCTCTTAGTTCCATATCCCACTGTTCCATATAATGCTGTGTTCTTGCTGTGAGTCAGTTACTCTCACTGTTTCAATTGCTTCCATTCCATCAGCTTATTTTCTTTAGTTTGTCTGCTCCACATGTCACTGTTTCACTTAGTACTATATACTTCTGTTCCATATGATGCTGTCATATTGCTGTTAGGTAGTTCATATGCTACTGTTTCAATTGCCTCTATGCATACTACCCTTATTTGGTATGGTTTGTCTGTCTCACATGCCACTGTTCCATATGATGCTGTGCTATAGCCACAAATCTGTCGCTGATACTGTTTCATATGCTATTGTACCAGTTCCTTCTGTGCATTGTCTATTTCACATGCCACTGTTCCACTTAGTACTATATTTATATATATAATGCACCTTTATATACGTATATTACTGTCCTCTACTGTGTGTTTTCCTTTCATTCGCTACAATTCGATAGTTCACTGTTCCAAATACCACTGTTCCGCATGACACTTTTTCATATACCCTTGTTCAAACATCTCTACCACTCTGACTCTGTACCATAGCAAGTGTTTCACAGCTAATGTTTCATATACCACTGTTCCAAGTGTTTCTTTTGTGTATTCCACTGTTTCATTTCCAGCTGTTCCACTTAAATTTCCCATCCCATTGTTCCACATGCTGTTGTTTCATCATTCACTCATGCCTATGACATTTCACATAATACTATAGCATAGTTTTTCGGTGTCTGTTGCATATACCACTGTTTCATTTGCTGATACTCGGTTTATTTCAAATGCCATCGTTCCATGCGGCACTGCTCGAATTTCATAAAACATAGCCGAAAGGCGACTGCAACTGAAATGAAATACAATAAATTGGTATTGATGCAATGGGGAAAGGTTGTCCCAGACACCCAGTGTTCCGGTGTTCCAGCAGCGTTCCACATGTATGTATGTACATATGACAGCTGTCAACCGTTTGTCATGTGGCACTTAACACATTTTTGTTGCCCTGCCCAAAGCACTGGCCTGTCATATCAAATCTCAGCGTTTATTTTATGTTTGATTGAAACTCTGATTAATTTTGGCAGGCACTGGCTGCTGGTAAAGTCCGCACGGCTTCCGTGCTACCCTGTCTCCCCCACCAATGTTATCTCACGTTCCATTGCCCAATTCGCGCTGTTGTTTATGTGTGGGGCCCATGCACAGTGGAACCAAGTGAGAGATTCTGTACAAATTGAAACTAGGATTTAATTATAAGTTATATATTTTTAAAGGATAACTCAAAAATTTTTTTAGTTTCTACAAATATTTTACATTAATTTACTACTTCCAATCAGCCTCGTTCTCTTTCATTGCCCCACTGTGCGTCGCCTCACTGCAAAAGTTACTCTAATGGCCCAACAATACATCGTTTGCCAGTTCCATCTTGAATGCCTGATGTTCTACTTGTAGCAGTTGCCGTTGCTGTTTCTGTTGTTGTTGTTGTTGTTGTTGCTGTCAGAGCCTTGGCACAGGTGTTTCATTCGCCTGGTTTTCATTTGTAATGAGTAGCGAGGCAGTACGTAGTTATAGTACACGTAGCGCGCATTGCGAACACGAGTGTATGTGGACAACATTCGCACCCAAGTCCCGCGCACGCACACAGACACAGCTCAAAGGACACGGGGCAATATGGCGGGTAAGCAGGAAACGGGACACCGTTGCCACGTCCTACATATGCTAGAAATAATCTGTCATATGCTCGCTATATGCGCTGCCTACATTTGTGCCGTGTCCATGAGTTGTTCAAATAGCGTGTGAACAGTTGGAGCAGCGGAACTAGTTCTTTTCTGTGTGGTGTGTAGAAGAATAGACTTTGTCTTATCTATATAGATATGTATATGTATATGAACATATATGTATATGCATGGAACTAGGCAACCAAAATGAACTGGTTCATTGGTAAAGAAAAGAACTAGTCCATAACTTTTATTCATTGTTCATAAAATATACATATATATCAAAGAAAATTTTATTTTGTTGGCAAAGTTCATTAGCCTTTGAGTAACTCACTTTTAGTTCATGATGAACTAGTTTATTTTAATGGTACCATTCACAAGGAATCAAGTTGTGAGAGTTATGTATATGTAATACATTTCAAGCAAAGTGCATGCTGGCTGATGAAGTTTAAAATATTTGACTCATTTCTTGTAATCTTTTATTTTGAACTAGTTCATTTTAAGAACACTTTACAGGTAAAAAGTGTTAAAAATGATCCAAAACAAAAGTCTACCTGTGTTTTCACTGTTCGGCAAAGTGTTTCAATATTTAATACCTTTAAGTCTATTAGTTCATAATGAACTAGTTCCATTATACAACTTTTTGGCTCGACTTTGATTACCTAATCTTTTCATGACTCATATCAAACGGAGTTTTTCAGTTCATGTTATCATGATTCGATCTAATCAATTTTTTGATTGGTTCATCTGAACTAGTTCATTTTTAACAACATCACACCAATTCAAGCTGTTCTTTTTTGCTATCCATTACACAAGTCAATTTGTAATTTGGCTTTTCGACAAAGTTCAACCATTGAATAGTTCACATTGAACTAGTTCAGCTAGTTCATTGCCAGAGGGCAGGGCTACCAATTGTTTTAGTTGGCCGAATCTTTTGCCTATTTCATGTTTATCACTTCGCACGTCTTTTTCTTATGGTTTATAGTTCAGTTGCGCCATTGCGGCAATGGGTACTTCGCCGTGCCACGCCCACTTGAACTGTACGCCCATCTAAATGACGCATTTTGCCGTTTGCTGTTGTTGTTGCTGTTGTTGTTGCTGTTGTTGTTGTTGCCTTTATAACTTCTACGCGGCAGTCGTTGTTTATGCGCACTGCGTGATCACATTTGGTATCAAGGTGCTGCTTGCCATTGCCTCCTGTTGTCCTGAATGCGTTGGAAATGTTTGAAGGTTAAGCCACCTCAATCATCTTAGGCTAAAGCATTTGATTGTTTTTATCGCAGTACAGTTGCTGGTTGGCTGAAATTTAAAGAAGTTTTTAACGTTTGAGAATGTTTTTTTCTGTTTTTGAAAGTCTTATAGAATCAGTTAAGGTAAACTCTAGTTCATTGGAAATTGAAGTTGGAAGGCTTGAATGGCTTCTGCATTACTCCTCAGTTATTTCAGTATGGCATTAAGAAGCTGTCTGGTTGTCAACTTGCTGTCAAATTTAACATGAACTTAAAGCAGGAAGGCTCGAATGGTTTTGATTCCAGAGTGAAGAAGTTAAGAAGAAGACTTGCTGTCAAATGCTATACATCAATTATATAAATTAACTTGCTGTCAAATTTAACATGAACTTGAAGTTCGAAGGCTTGAATGAATTTGATTCCTGAGGAAAGTTTTTTTTAGAATTTTTTACTATGTATTACTATTAGTGGTCAAGTTGCTGCCAAATGCTATCTATCTTTTATATGATTTAACTTGTTGTCAAATTTAACATGAACTTGAAGCTCGAAGGCCTGAATGGTTTTGTTTGCTGGCTAAAGCTCAGTTAGCTTGTTTAACTATGACATTAAGGAGTTATCTTGCTGTCAAATTCTTTACATCTCTTATATAGTTTAACTTGCTGTCAAATTTAACATGAATTTGAATCTCGAAGGCTTAATTGAATTTGATTCCTGAGTACAGATTTTTTAGCTTATTTAAGTATGTCCTGTAGTCTATGGTCAAATATCTGTCAAATTGCTGTCACATGGCTTACATCAACTATATAATTTAACTTACTGTCAAATTTGCCATGAACTTTAAGAACAATCGCAGCAAAACGAGTCTTGTTTGGCAATTACAATTGATTTTGACATGGCAAATAGAGATGCCATTAAGCGTTCGACTGAATTCCTAACACACACACACACACACACACATGCACACACATATGCACTCAGAAACAGGCATACTTGGCTATGTAGCACCTGCATAGCTGTCGTTCGCATAGCTTTCATGATTTAACACTGAAGCACTTGATGCATCAGCATCCATCAGAGCGCACACGGATCATCAACAAGGACACTTCAGCAACAGCAACAACAACAACAACAACAACAACAACAAGAGCAAGCGCAGTGTATTGCAATTACAATAATGCATGAAGCACAACATAGTCATCCAAGTTGAAGTGGCCAAGTGTCGGTGACACGGCCAGACACGGCAGCTCAGCATGCCAGGACGCCAGGACAAATGAAGCGAGTGTCCTCGTTCACTGACCGTTGGCCAACGGCAACGGCAGTAATGCTGGCAGGGGGTGTTGGGTCTCTGGCCAGCACTCTGTAGTCAGGTGAAGCTGTGGAACGTTTGAACGTCACTGATTACATGTACCCATAAACAACAGCATAAATGCCAGCCAAGTTGTAAATGCCAACAGCACGGCTAAGCTACATGCAACAGCAGCAGCAGCAGCAGCAGCAACAGCAACTGCAGCAACAAAGTTGATGCTCATCATGCGGCTGGGCCTGAAGATTTATGTGGCCGGATTTTAGTTTTAATTTAGCAAGATGCCAAATTATTAAGACAGGCTCGTAAGCAGCTGCCTGCCACAAGCTGCCAAGCGGCAGGCAACTCCATGCCACACCAACACACACAGGCAGCTGTGTCGCAGCGACAACGCGTAGGACATCCAAGGACGTTGAGTACGACAAAGTCAATAAATTTTGTGGCACTGGATTGGCCAACGAGCTGAACTGAGCTGCACTTATTTAGCCCGGCTATCCACTCTCTGAGCCACTCGACAGGCGCCAGGTTGCAGCTGCAGCCCGCCGCCTACCACTGACTGCGACTGCGACTGCCACGCCACTCGCCCACTCCACGCCGCTCGTTTTCCCAGGTGTCCCAGGTGTCTATTTTAGTTGCTTTTAACTTTGTTATGGCCACAACGTCTTACAAGCTTTTAAGGATAATGTGCCTTGTGCTGCCAAGGATTGCAAGGATAGTTGCTCAAGTTGTGGTCAGTCGGCCAGACGCTATTCCATAGCTGCTGAGATTTCTTCAGCAAACTTCGGCCAGAGCACAAAAACATACAGAGAGACATATTAAACGAAGCATAGCATTTGGGTGGGAGGAGAGAGAGCAAGAGAATGGGAGAGGGAGACAGAGATAGAGAGAAATGAGACAGATAGAGATAGATAGAGAGAGACAGAGACACAGAGACAGATATGGAGAGAGGGAAAGATAGACAAAGAGCGAGAGATAGAGAGAGAGAGAGAGAGAGAGAGAGAAGAGGGAAAAGAAGAAGAGGGAAAGAAAGCGAAATATGGGGAAAAGGATAGGGAGGCAGAGACAGAGAGAAGGCAAGACAGAAAGAGAGAGAGAGAGAGACAGACAGACAGAGAGAGAGAGAGGGAAAAAGAAGAAGCAGAAGAGAGAAGGAGAGCGAAATATGAGGAAAAGGAAACGGAGACAGAGAGAAAAAGAGAGAGAGAGAGAGAAATACGCAGAGACAGTGAAGAAGAGTAGGAAAGATAGAGAGAGAGAGAGAGAGAGAGAGAACGAAAGAAAATAAAAGAAAGAGAGAGAAAGAGGGAATAAGGACGGCCGAGAGAGAGCGAGAAACGGAGAAAAAGGGAAGAACGAGAGAGAGAATAAGAATATGAGAGATATACAGAAAAAGAGATCGAAAAACAAAGAGAGAGAGAGAGATAGAAGAAAGAGAGATAAAATGACAAACAGAACACGAGATAAAGAAAGAAAGAGATCAAAAGAGGTAGAAATACAGGGGAGGATAGAGGAAGAGAACCAAGAAGAAAGAGAGAAAGAAAGAGAGACATGGAAAGAGAGAGATACAGAAAAGGTGACATATCTTAACTGTTCTACATTTAAGACATACCCAACTAACTTCATTATATGGTATAGACATTTCTGACCTTCTTGATTGGAAGATCATCCAATATAATTTCTTCTTTGACTTGGGAGATTGATGGGAAGAATCTATAAAATCTTTCATTTTTTTTCAAAACTAAAATACGAAATGATTTGAGTCTAAAATGAAACTAATTGAAGCTGAATACTTTGATACATTTTGCTAATTCCATCTTAACTGTAAACATTGCATCAGTAATAAGCCATTCAAGGAACCTAAAGTCAGATAAGCTCAAAGTTCTTGGCTTGCAAACATTTCAGCCTATGCACTCGGGGACTTCCTCGGAGTGTGTGTGTGTGTGTTAAGTTGAAGATTTGAAATCGTATTTGACAATGCTTACAGCAATTTATTACGGCGCATATGAAGCAATTAAGCTGATTGCAAAGGACCAAAGGATATTTAATTGATGTAATCAAAAACTTGAAAGCTTGACAAGGCTCCATTGCAACTCCAGAGAGGACGCAAGCCTAACCCCAACACCGAGCAGCTACACCACCCGTCGAGCAGACGGCTATTCGGACGACAGGTAAGCCAAACACACACACACACACACACCTGCACACCTGTCCAGACGGAAGCGGAGCTGGGCGGGGCGCTGTAGGCGCTTGACAAAAGGACACACGAGTACGTATCTAGTACATGTGCATGGGCGCATTCCTGTGAATTTTTGTGAATTGAAATTTTTGAAATTTCCCGTCAGTCTGCTAGCGGCCAGACACATTGGAATGCCGTTAATTGTTGTCAGGCAGACGACATGGCCAGGACACAGTGTTGAGACTGTGAAGTTCTTCAAGGCAAAGGGGTCAAGGGACGCCACCCATAGCTGACCATTCAGGTTGACTTTTCTATCACTTCTCGCCATCTCTCTCACTCTCTCTCTCTCTAGAGCAGAAGTTTTACATATGAGACTTTAAGCTGAAGAGATCAAAGCTCGTCTTTCTCCTTCTGTAGAGTTCTTGAATTCGTTCCTGACAATGGAAATATTTCTCTCTCTTTCCCTTCCTACATGAAAAGATTTACATATCTGAAAGGATGAAATCTCGATTGACTACCCATATTGTCTGTAGACTTCTTTATTTGGGCTTGGACTATACAAATATCTCTCTCTCTCTCTCTCTCTCTCTACATTTATATGTTCCTATGTTCAAATGTTCCCTCTATACCTTTCTTTTTTTTCTCATACCTCGCTTCTCTCTCTCACTCATTCCCTTTATCTGTCTCTATCTTGCTTATTCAGCAAAGAAGTATCTTTCACTCTCTATCTCTTTCTCTCCGTCCGTCTCTCTGATTGTATCTCTCTTTCCCACCTAAGCCATATCCCCATGAGACTTAAGAAACTCGTATCTCTCTAGTAAACCCTTGATGCTCATAAAGGATCTACAGACGAGGATAAGACAGGATCAAGGGAGCAGCTTATATGCTCACATGCGAATGATTGAAGTAGGGTATCATAATTATTATCATACATCCAGCCTTAATTCATATTAAAGCTAATAGTACCAGTGCTATTAGCTAATAGTAGTGTCTTAGCTGAAAAAAACCTAATATTTTCTTATATACTTAAAATAAATATGCATCCTTTAATATATAATAATTATTAATGCAATTATCATAATAATTCATATGAGCCCAATTCTAGAGAACTCAATAACAGAAAAACGTTTTAACAGCTTGCATCAATTTGTCTGTACGTTATTTCAGTAGCCTCCGAACAGAGCTCTGTTGACTAACAGCGCGCTGTTAACACAAACAACTGTTGAGCAAGCTTGAGAGCGACGGCGCTCTCTTGCTCTCGCACGCACGCAAAGAAGCAAAAAAAGGAGAAAAAAAATAACGACAACAAAAGCATAGAACGCAACTAACAACAACAACAACAGCAGCAGCAACAGCAACGAGCAGCGCGCGTGACAGCTGCGACGTCGACGTAGCTGCCGCTGCTGTTGGCTGACTCGACGTGTTGTACTCTCTTTCTTATTGGGAAAGAGCAGTTTTTCACCAGCCGTCAAGTTGTGTCCGTGTCGCGGTCGCGTCGTTCAACGTTTGTTGTTGTCGTCGTCGTTTTGACTAGTTGTTAAATTATTGTTAATATTATAAATACCATATGTAACGGCTTTTTTGTTAAACACGTTTGTGTTTGTGTGTGTGTGTGCTTTTGTTTTTGTTTTTGTGATGCCTTGTGAAATTAAGCAAACGAAATAAACAGCGCGCATCTCCGGCAGCACCTCCAACAACAAGTGCAGTACAGCTGCAGCAGCAACAACAACAACAACAACAACAACATGAGGCGCCAGCTGTTTGCCAGTTGACAAGTGTCGCAAATTGGCAAATCGTAAATAAATTTAAAGCAAGTTAATAGCAAACAGAAAAGAAATAAACCGAAAATTAGCAACAAAACTAAAGCAAAACAAAAATTTACCGTTTTATTTTGGCACTGGGGGAGAGAGCGAGACGCCTGAACAACAACGACTACCGCAATAATAACAACAACAGCAAAAGCAGCAATAACAGCAGCAGCAGCAGCAGCAAGCAAGCAAAAAGTTTTTTTTTTTGGTTTTTTTTTTTTTGCCTGCGCAGCTTGGCGCTCTCACGTGTTTGCGCCGACTGCGACGCCGACCGCGAAGCTTCGCATTGCCGTTTGATAAATGCAAAGATATTCCCATGCGGCCGTTTAGTACATTTTCTACAGCTTATTTTGTGTGCCGCCTACTGTTACAATTCCTACTGCTGCTGCTGCTGCTGCTATTACTCCTGCTACTGCTGCAGCAGCGGCCATGTAGCAGTTACAGTGGGCCAATCGTTTATTTGGGCTCTGCCGCTGCCGTCGTCGACATCTGCATTTCGGCGTCGCGACGTTTGCTGTGATAAGCTCAGCTGCAGACTTCGGACGCTGCCATCAACATACACAGAGAGAGAGAGAGGAATAGAGTGTGAGAGGTGAGTAAGTGAGTGTAACGGTTCCTGATCGCTTATGAGAAGAGAGGATTTGCAAATATGCATATGCATATATGTATGCATGTGTGTATGTATGTATGAATGTTTGTGTGATTATGCATATTTATTATGCCTTTAATTAATTACCGTTAATCATTTAATAAGCCCAATTAGTAAAATGCGGCATTGCGGTTAGGATTTATTTATTTTTATGGGACAAATGAAATTAAATAAAAGCAAAATAAGTAAATAAAAAAATATAATTTAAATGAGAAATATTGCAAAATATATATAAATAAAATAAAAAATATTTTCATGGCAAAAATTGTATAAAATTTTTGTCAGCTGAAATTTATACAGCTTTAAGCTGAGGCGCGGCTCGCTGGCATTTGGCATTAGGAATTTTGTTGCATTTGATGGTCACATCGTATTATTTACAGTGCCTGCAGTTGAACAGCTGCCATTTGTCCTCGTTGCATTTTTGCAATATCCTCTCATCGCTTCCAGCGCTGTTGACGCAACACCCCACGCCTCCACTCCACTCCACTTCCACAACCACCCCCATGCCACCCCCTTTGCACACGCCCACGTGGCTGTGGTGCATGCACAGTGCTATCAATAAGTATGTCAACCGAGTCAACAGCATTAGCAGAGCGCGGGCCTGGGGCTTGGGAGGATGGGAGGATGGGCAGACACTGCGGACTTGGAGCATTTGTCGCCGATGTCGTCGCTCATTTGGCCAAAAAAAAAAAAAAATAGAAGAAGGAAATTGAGAAAAGCAAAAGGAAAACAAAAACCGAAAGCAAGTGCAAAAAGGAGCAAGGAAAATATCCACTAAAGCGAAAAGACAAATCAAGAGAAAAGGCATTTTGGCAGACAGCGCCCACACACACACACACACACACGCACACACACACACACACACACATACAGCTAACCCAAACAATATACCAAACAATTCCATTGATTTTTCTTGTGGGAATAGCAAAAATATAAGTGCGACTAGTTGCGACCAGCAGCGGCGCGACACACGGCCAAAAGGCGCAGGCCATAGACATAGACAAGGACATGGACGTGGACATGGATATAGACACAGCGCCAAGTACCACCAGCCCCAGCCCCAGCCCCAACCCCAACCCCAACCCCAACGCCTGCCAAAGAGTGCCTGGTGCTTGGTGCCTGGCGCAGTGCTGCGACTACTACTGAAAAGTTGAAATCAAAATTTTTAATAATTTTTAATTTGACTTAAAGCTTCATTAAATTTTGCTATAAAATTGCTTTTATTATAATCAAATATAGAGAAAATTTAAAATTTAATATTTTAAACTACATAAAAAATTTAAATTTTATTAAACTAATATTAATTATTAAATAAATTACATTTTCCATAATTATTTTTATCCTAAAATCCTTATAAATATTATTATTATATTTTCCACAACTATTCTTATTTTAAAATCATTTATTAATATTATAAAATTTTCCGCAATTATTTTCATCTCAAAATCCTGACTATAGGGTATCATCTAGTCGACTAACCACGTACAAGTCGCTTCACTTTGTTTACTGTAGTTTTTTTTTTACCTTTAACTTGCTTTGCGCCTTAGCCCCTTGGCCCCCTCGTCTCCCTCCTGGCATGGAAAACGGAATTTATGTTAATTTGGTGCTACATTCCAGGAACCGTGTCCTTTGTCTTATTTGCTTAGCTATAACTTTGTTTTGGTATTTGGTTTTTGCCTCGGTCTGGTTTCGTCTGGTTTCCAGTGGAGTTTTTCTTGTCGTTTTTATTTGGGGTAGGTTCTGTCCTACGATTAACCCGTACGCATTGCTCCGCTCCGCCCTGCACCGCCCCGCCACGCCTCCCATCCGGTTTCGTTTGTGTTTTTGTTTTGATTGTTTCAAGTTTTTACCATTGAGATATTTACGTTACGAAATTCCTTGCATAACTTGATAAATTCTAAGGAATTTCATTGAGGCAAACTTGGAAATATTTGCAGTATCAGATGGAAATCGTTTAGAGATCATTTGCCACAGCGACTCATTTGGCAATAGCTGAAAGGCAATAACTTTATTTGTTATTGATCAGCTCCGTTTCTACACTTTCCATCTTTTTCGCTCTGTTTATAGAATATGAGCCGGTTAAATCGATTTGTTTGTTAATTGGCCAATTAGCCGCAGTCAGGGCTTAGAGCTCAGGTGTACTGATTTCCAGTTACACTCTGTATATATATTATATATATATTGTATTCTGATATATACTTATATCAATATATATATATATAGTCTAGTTAACATTGTATTGAGTTTTATAATTACTTTACTCTAGGATTTCTCAGAAAAGCTAAAGTTTTTGTATAAAATATCACTGAACTATATCTATAATTATATTCTAAAGTATGTGTATTCTGAGTAAAGTTAATTTTTATACACGATATCGAAGTGAAAAGATATATATATAGAAGATAAATTAACACTTCGCACTTTGAGGGCGTTATAAATCGATAAAACTCTATAAATCACAGTTTTGAAGTAAGAGATCCAAGAGTATGACTGAAACTCTCTACAGACTAATATAAAATTATTTACCATATATATCATTCTTGCGGGCTTTTAGTCGGGGATTATCTAATAAAGTTCAATGCTAACTTAACACTTAGACCTCCACCTACACAGATAGACTTGAAAATTAGTACATAGCTAATATGAATATATATAATTTTTGGACCGGGTATTATGTAGTCGGTTATGCACTTCTTTTATTATTATTTTTTAAATTTTTTGAATATTTTGTGATACTCAGAATCAAGCTCTTACACCTCACACAGAGAGAGTATTTGGTAGTAATTTAATTTAAATTTTATTTCGATTTGACATTCATCTCCTCTATCCCGATCTTAACTTAGTGAACCCTGCTACTTACAGTTGATAAAATTTGTATTTTCTCAATTTTTCTCTATTTATTTGCATTACTTTTCTCTCGTGTAACATTTTTCACCACTTTTGCCATGGGAAATTTGTTTTGTTTAATTGATTTTCACTTGTCCTCTACTTCTTTCCCAGTTTGATGTGGGTCAATTAAAGTTTTCTTAGCCTGTCCGCCAAAAAAAGTTTTCTCTGCTTTGCTCTATTTATAAGTGTCAACTGTATTGGTTCATTGAACTTGAACTTTACAATGAAATTATCTTTGATTAATAATAAATTAACAAAATTTGAACTTGGAAAGGTTATTGATGTCGTTATTGATGTCGTTATTGGGTCAATGAGGATTGGAATAGAGCAGGTGAGATAGTAACAAAGAGGAGTTGGTGAAAACTCGACTAGCAAATACTGGAACTTGTTTTCTTGGTATCAGAAAATATTAAAATAGAAATAATAAGTTTATTTAGAATATAGATTGAATACCCTTATATATGAAGGTGATAAGTACTATATATAAATACTTTTTCTTTGTCCTAAGATTATCATCTTCAGAAGATACTATTTCTGATTTGGAAGTCTTTATACAAAGACATTTTCTTTGTCCTAAAATTATCTTCTTCAGAAGATACTATTTCTGATTTGGAAGTCTTTCTTCAACTTCAAGTTTCTTAGATTTACCATAAAAATTCATTATATTTCCATTATATTTATCATCTTTTTTAATGTTTCTTCCCTTAACTAGATTCTAGATCTTATCTATATATAAATATAAATTATATTTTACAGTCTACATAGTTTAGCCTGTACCATGAAGTTCAGCTTATTTTTGCACACCTATTCAAACTCGAATCAAATAAGCTGTGAGATAAAATATTATAGCAATGTTTGCATCTTTGAAATTATAAATAATTGAATCTGTTTAATAAGACAACTGAGCTGGACTGCAGATTGGATCAGTTAGTTTGGTCTGTTTCGGCTTGTTTTTGCGGCATCAGCTGGCGTTGCAAAATGCAAGCCTCAAATAGCAATTCCATGAACTGTGCACGCACACAACATAAACATAACTTTGCCACCAAATACCTCCTACACACACACATACACACACACACACACACACACACACACACAGCGAGACAATTTTATTTTCGTTTCTGGTGCATTTTTGGCCCGAACAGTCGACATATGGCCAAACAAGGCGGCCAAGAAAAACAGCAGAACCAGCCAGAGTGTTTGACTAGAAGATACCCAGTAAACTAAGGCGATAGACAGTTGCTCAGTTCGATTGACAAGTATGAATATCGATTTCTAGATATAGATATAGATATAGATACAGATATAGATATAGATATAGATATAGATATAGATATAGATATAGATATAGATATAGATATAGATATAGATATAGATATAGATATAGATATAGATATAGATATAGATATAGATATAGATATAGATATAGATATAGATATAGATATAGATGTAGATATAGATACAGATATAGATATAGATATAGATATAGATATAGATATAGATATAGATAGTTATAGCTAAAGATAGTCTCTCACATATATACCCCAAATTTTTTTTTGCCATAATAATTTTATGGGTACAGGGCATTAAAAATGAGGAGGAAACTTTAATAAAAACATGTCAAGAGCACTTTTCGTTGAAGTAACTGCAGCAGAGGAAAAACTGGAGACGCCCACGCAGCTGCCAGGTTGCTCTGCCCCTTGCCTCCGTTCGTTTTGGGCTGTGGCAGCAGCAGCAGCAGCAGCAAACGGCATCCGCCCGCCGTGTTCGTCGTGCTTGTTGTTGTTGTTGTTTTGGACTTGACCAAGTTTATTGCCTGCCATATGCAATTGCCATAGATTATTTTTGGCTTGGCGACGCTTTGACATGGCAAAGGCGTCAACGCAGCCCCTGCCTCTGCCCCTGTCACTGCCCCTACCCAGCCACTGCTCCAAATGAATCTTTCGCACAGATTTGACACCCACAGCAACGAACTAGAAAATGCCAAGCAAATGACTCCGCCCAGCCAACAGCATCCCGGCTCCAATTGGGCCGCTGGCTTGGCTCTGACTCTCCACGGCTACGTGCCGTTGTCCAACTTGCCCAATTTTGGACACGAGGCAGCGCTTTAAGAGCGCCACTTGAAGACTTTGGGCGCTTCATGCAGTTGGCGCTGCAAGTGCTCCTTGGCAAGTGGGGCAAGTGGTGCAAGTGGTTGCCACGCACACGCGCACACACACACACATACACACAATGCAATGGCTCATGTATGCAAATTGTAGTTGCGTTTTAGTGTCAAGAGCGGCACTAGTCAAAGCCAACCGGGCTGAAGGTAATGGGGGGAAGGTAATGGGGGGAAGGTAATGGGGGAAGGTAATGGGGGAAGGTAATGGGGCTAACTAAATGCAAAACGGTTTTCATTTCGAGCACTCTAAACTTGTCTCTTTGCTAAAAAACAAACAAAAAAAAAAACAAAAAACAAAACAAAGCAAATCACTTTTAGGAACTAGTTCATGTGAGCTACCACTTGAAAATGTGTTTTTTTTTTTGTTCAATGTTATGTAGCTCGAAATTGCTTTTTTCCATAATACGATTTACCTATAGCTTGTTAGGTAATACAAAAAAAGTTTGCGGAACTAGTTCACTTTTATTCCATGCACAAATTTGAAACGTTTTTTGTTCGCTAACTTTTATAGATGGTATTTGCGATGTGGTTGTTGGAAAAAACAAATTTGTTCTGTGAACTAGTTCATATGAACTAGTTCAAATGAGTGTTTTCTTTGCTGTTGCATGAGTTTTTTTGTTTAGTATAGTTTAGTATATGATTTAGTTATAATTTGTTAGAATATCAATGATAGTTCGTGGAACTAGTTCTTTTTTTTGTTATGAATACAACTATATGGGCAAATATTGATATTAACTCACAAATAGTTCAGCTTTGAGCTGGTTTGTAGGCATGCTTATTAGATATACAAGCCATGGTACTAAAACTTGTTCCTTTTTGCTGTGAACCAGTAAACAAGTGAGTCATGATTACATATAATGTTATCTAGCCAAATGTTAGTCTTGTGAGTTGAGTTGAAACCAAATTTTGGTATATAAGAACTTCTTGTGGACGCTCATATGTGAACTCTTCTGAACTAGTTCATTAATAAAATAATTTTTGGTTAGTCATTTAGTCATGATTGGCGTTGGCATAAAATACTTAACACATAATCTTTTATGCAACCTCAAATAATATTCTATTCAATTGGAACAAATCAAAGAACCAAGGTTCAGCTTTGGTTCACCAACTGGTTCCATAGGCAAGTAAACTGTGTGTCGTTCTCTGTTTGTTCTTTTGGTAAATCAATTTTGCATTTTATTTGCCACATGTGGCACCTACGATTCAGTGTGCGATTGAGTGAATGAATGAGTGTGATTCGATATTCACTGCCATTCACATTCGCATTCACATTCACATTCATTCTGGCATTTAGGCATTCATGCAGCGCCATTCAGCTAAACGAAGTGCTTTCCTAACTGCCCAATGAGCTGCCGAGAGCGTGTAACTCCGATTGCCACAAGTCCAAGTCCACCTCCTCCTATGGTTATCTACCTACAGTGTGTGCTGCTGCTGGGTGGGGGGGAGGTGAGGCCAAAACTGTTGTACATTCAATTAATTATTTATACACGGTATAAGGTAAACGTGCCGTCATCCTATGCCCCGAAAAAACACGCAAGAAGCCAAAGCCAAAGCCGAAGCTAGTCAACGGGTAGACTGGGGGCTGGGACTGGGATTTTGGGGTTTCTGCAGAAAGAAATATCCGGCAACTATAGCCGTGTAGCTCGCCGTGGCCGTAGCCGTAGCCGTGGCAAACATTTTACGGTTACGTCCTTACATCGTCGTCGTCGTCGACGTCGTTTTTTGCATAATTGATTAAATGACTGGCCATATAACGAGCAAACAGCGTTCAAATTGTTTGCCTTTGCCACATGCCACGCCCCACGCTCCGCTCCGCCACTACGCCGTACAGCAGCCTAAAATATATATAAAGAAAAAAAAATCAACGTAAATTTACGACGTCAAGAAATTGTGGCTGCCACTCGCAGAAACATGGCAGCAACGGAGTTAGTTGGCAGCTCAACTGTTTCTACCTTTACCTGAGTGTATGTTTGAGTGTGTGTGCGTGTGTGTCGTGTGTGTGTGTGTGTCGTGTTAGTTATGGCATTTGGTAAATGTTGTGATTATGAACCAAATCTCAAATGCAAAATGCCATAAAAACAAAGATTTTTTTTGAATAGTTTTGCCGAAGCGGAAATCTTTTGGCTAAATCATGGCTCTTCCTTATTGTGAACTTGCAACACGCACACAGAGATATAGGTGTGTATATACATGAGACATTTGTATATATACATAGCGTGAGTATACATGAACAAGTTTATAGACATAGAATGTGTATATACATAGACTTAGTCATAGGCATGCTTTGCATACTATGTCTATCAAGATTGCATATATACATTGCTTATATACATCGAATGTATACATACAAAGACTATATACACATGCTTTATACATATGTACTCATATTGTATATATACATTGCTTATATACACAGAATGTATATATACAGAGATTTCTTATGTATATAATATGTATTGCTTACACACATGGAATGTATATATACATAGGTGCAATGCATGCATAGATTGTATATATACATTGATTATATACACATGCAATATAAATATATATTCATATTGTATATATACATTGCTTATATACATATACTATATACACATACTAAGATTGTATATGTATATTGCTTATACACATAGAATGTATATATACATAGGTGCAATGCATACATAGATTGTATATATACAAACATATACTCATATTGTATATATACATTGCATATATACACTGTTTATATACATATACTGTATATACACATGCTGTGATTATATATATATACATTGCTTATATACATATAGACATAGTCTTTATATACACATCTAAAGTATAGTGCATACATAATTGTTTTCTCAACTTCTGAAGTGCACATGTTTCAAAAAATAAAAGAAATTAAGTCAAAATAAATTAATAAAAAATTTGTTATCTTAATACTCGCTTCAAATTGTTTTCAAAATATTGTATTTATCAATTAAATTCTGCTTATCGAAAACTAAAAGCTCAATCTGTATATGCATAAGCCAATTGTATATAAAGATGGACTGTATCTATCTGTTAATGTATCAATAAAGCCATCAATCAATCAGTCAGTCAATCAATCAGTTTAACCACACTCCATGCCAGACACTTTATTCCACAAACTATTTCATATCTGTAATATTTATATAATTTTTTTAATATTAAAATTTTTTTTTTATTTATTTATTTTTGTAATATTTCAACAATTTTTTTTTTTTTTTTTTAATTTTTTTAGGGCTCTAACTTGTTTGTTCGTCTCTGTGTGTGTGTTGGCCTTGTTTGTTGCTTGAACTTTGAACTTTTTGCCATGCATTGGGCCAAGTCGCTGTGGCTCCACTTTGCCTATGCGAACGTCCTGCCCCAGCACCACCACTTCCACGCCCTAAAAGCGAACACCTATTCACACATTCACCCTATTTGTTTGTGTTGTTGTTGTAGTTGTTGTAGGGCAAAAGCCAAGCACTCAGAGGGCGCACAAACACACACTAACACACACACACACACACACACATGTCATATGCTAATGTATGTTGTGCATGTGCGTGTGTGTGTGTGTGTGTCAAGTGTATATCCTTTTGGCGAAACGAGTGCATTTTCTTGTCAACGCTGACATTTCCTGCACTTCGGCCTTGTTTTTCCTTTAATGTTTTTTTTTTTCTTCTCTTGTCTTGTCTTCTGCTTTGTCTCGCTGTCATTTTGCCCGTTTAATGAGCATTTCCCTTTTTGCTCTCGGTGTTCTTTGATAAAAGCCAAGAATTATGATTGTGTTACATTTTACGTTAGCTAAGCTAAGCATGACAGAAGTCTTAAGAACATGCAAGGGAAAGATTTTTGTTTGAAATTGGGATTCATCTTAAAGATTTGGATGTATATATGGATATGAAGTGATTGATTGAGGGAGTTTATGTACTATTGATTGATTATATGATCTATTAATGATCACTGAATGATTGAGTGATAGGTTGAGAGCATGACTGCTTGAACAACTGACTGATTGATTGAGTGACTGAAGAACGTGCAGACTGATTGACTGAAGGAATCAGATCTGTGGATGTCAAATGATTGGCTGGTGTTACTGATTGACTAATTTAGAGAACAATAAGTGATTGAATTGATCACTGACTGATTGACTAGCTGATTGATGGACTGAGAATTTGACTGATTGATAAACTTAGAGGCTGAGTGTAGGCAGTACTGATTAATTAATTGAAAGATCAACTGATTGAACAACTGACAAACTGATTCACTTAAAGAATCAAATACCTATAGTTGAGGGCAGATTGATTGATGGAGTGTAGTTATTAAGAGACTAACTGACTGATCAACTTATTGACTGTTTGATTGACTTATTTATTGATTGATGTTATTTAGTAAGCTAAGAAGTCAGTAAATTAGACGATGGCTGATTGATTGACCAACTCAATAACTGACTGACTGTCAAACTGACTCATTCAATCACTGATTGACTGCCTGTCTGAGTGATTGTTTGACTAGGTTTACTTAAACCATCAATAATCAATAAGTTTTCAACTATGTCAATGATTGATGATAATGATGAGTGAATAATTAACTCACTATATGATCAATTGACCAGTTTCTTAAATAGTTAAGTATTTGACTTCTCATATATAGCATATAAAGGCATATATACTTAGTTCAACCTTTCAGCTGTTCTATGATTTAACTTGAGATAGTTGCTTGTATTATAGGAATCTATTTCTTTCGATTTACCCAAATGAATTTGCCACGCGTTGAAGTCCATATTAAGGTCAGGGTCATCCTCGTCGTCATCTCTATATATGTTTGTTCGTTTGTTTATAAGTATATATCAAGGGCTCCCCTTTTGGCGCCTGCTGAACTTTTGGCTGGCAATTAAGAGTTCGTTCTAAAAGAATTTTTTGGTGGCGCCATCGCAAAGTGTTTCCCATTTTTGTTTAATCGATGGCGTCAATTGCACTCCACTTGAGGCTTAAGTTTTTTTTCTTTCTTTCTTTTTTTTCGAACTTTTTATGACGTATTCCTCGGTCGATGGATGTATAATTGATGTATCTGTTTATGCTGTTGTCTTTAATGTTATTTGAATGGATATTTTTGTGTATTTGCTATAAACATACTCTTTAGACGTGCTTAAAGATGATACAGGTTCGATTCTGAATTGATATGGCATATATATTTCAATATATATGTAAACATATATGTACATAAATATAGTTATCCATAAATATATAGCTAGAATAAGAGAAACATGAACAAATGAGAGAAAAGTTATTTTAAACTAGGGAATTTGAGGCAGAG
This sequence comes from Drosophila nigricruria, assembly GCA_037075265.1. Taxonomy (NCBI): domain Eukaryota; kingdom Metazoa; phylum Arthropoda; class Insecta; order Diptera; family Drosophilidae; genus Drosophila; species Drosophila nigricruria. The sequence goes on from JBAMCI010000107.1 coordinate 18,670,406, forward strand.
ACTCAAATTCAGTATGACTAGCTTGACGCTTGAGAATCGCATAGTGAAGCACTTTATGTTAAAGGATAACATGATGTAGATCCTAGTCTATAAGAATAACTATAAGAATTCCAAGTAAACCACATTAAGAAACCTATATACTCTACATTTATAATAGTAATGTGAAGAAATAACAGCGCATTCCACTTAATGTAAACAAAACAAACTTAGCCTTTTACTTTAGTGTAGCTACTAAAAGAACAGCCTTCTGTTGTACCAAGGGAGCGTGCGCCTTTTACTGCCGCAGCAGCAGCAGCAGCTGTTAGTGCCTCTCTGCCCTCACTCACGGCTGGCACACGCCCATTCAGTTTGCATCATGCAAAAATAAGCAAGAACAACAACAACAAGAAAGACAATAACAAACAGCAGCAGCAGCAGAAACAACAATAGTTCGGAATGTAAGCGCTTGCATTGTTTGCTGTAAGACAACAGCAGGCTGTTAAGTGCTAACAGCGACGCAACAGCTCGTTTCAATGTGACTAAACTACGCTGTACGTGCTTGTAACACAACAGCGGCAGAGAGCAGCTCTGGGAGAGCGAGAGAGTGAGAGAGCGCCTATTGAGCAAGTTGGGGGCGCAGCGCAGTCGTCGCTGTTGTTATTGTTGCTTTTGTTTTCTTTTTTTTTCTTTTTTTGCTTCTCCTTTTTGTAAATGAGCATTTGACGTTGACGTTGACGTTTTGACTGCGACTGCGACTGCAACTGCAGCCAGTTGGTATGACTGCTGTTATTGTTGTTGTTGTTGTTATTGCAGTCCATTGACTTTTTCAGTTTGCTCAGTTACTGTTGTTGGCGCTATGCGCAGTTGTCACAGTTGCTGGCGCTGCCACTGCCGCTGTCGACGTCGCTGCTGCTGTTGCTGCTGCTGTTGTTGTTACTATTGTTATTGCTATTATTGTATAGATTTTTTCTCACTTTTTGCATGCATGTTTGCATGTACTTTATTCATACGCATGCATAAGCCCGTTTTGTTTATTAACGATAAAACTGCAATCTGTGAGCTGAGCATGGCTCAGACATACACATACACACACACACACATACATGCATAAATATATGTTGAATCTGTGTAGCTGCTGTGGGAGTTTTATTATAATACCCTATGTTAAAATGTAATACGAGTATATTGGTTTTGTATGGAAAACTAATGGCTGAGTTGCCTTTACCTATTACAGGGTATTTTAGAGTCAACACTAATTAAAGGCAGCAATATTAAGTATACATTAATAATCTCTTATATATAAACTCATACTTCTTATAAGACTTGATTCTCCTACAGGGTATTTGTTGGCGCATATCTTCTGCATAGACAACTTCACATATTTATATTGTTGTTGCATTTTAATTAAGATAACTTCAGTTTATGACAGCACACACTCACATACACACACACACACACACACACACATGCAGATGGATATGCATATTTATGCATGCATATCAGTCGTTGTCCAAAGTTCGTTGTGGGCTGTTTATAAATAAATTGAAGTCAAGCAATGGGCGTGAATTGTATGCAAAGTCAGTCAGTGATCAGCTAATGGGCGATTACTTTAAAGCTATTATACCCATTATACAAATATTATTATGCAAGTAAATATAGCTGCAAAAATAGTCGAACGGAAAAATGTGAACGGAAAAAGCTGTTGCATTCGGTTTGAAATGTTTAAAGTAACAGCAATGGCCATACAAATGTAGATGAGAGTTATTTTATATTAACTAAATGATAATAATGGTAACTAAAATGTTATTAATAATAATACAAAATAATATTCATTAAACTAAAATATAAAAAAAATAATAATAAAAAATATAATAATAATAATTATCAAATATAATAAAGAAATATAAATAAAAAAGAAGAATGAAGAATACAAAAATAAATATGGATAATTATAATAATAGAAATAAAATTTAAAAAAATTAATATATATATATAATTAATAATAAAGATTATAATAAAAAAATAATTATAAAAACAGAACTAGAAATTAATTGAAAACAAAAAAATAAAAATAATATAAAAATAATAATAACAGAAATAAAAATAAAAATAAATTTAAAAAAATATATCAATTAAAACAAGTAAGAGTGCTCTAGTCGAGACGGCTCGACTACGAGATACCCTGAACCCTGCGAAGATCCAATCTTCCCAACATTATATGCTTATTTTACATATACAAATATTGCGAGCAACGCACACACACACACACACACATGCATACGCACGCACGCATAAGCACGCGCTCTGCTGACTGCGCAGTTGACGCAGCGACTGCGCTTGGGCTGCAATAGGCGTATTGTATGGGAAATTAAATGTTTAATAACTTTTTTTGTGGATGGACTTTCTTAATCAAACTTGCGCAGCGTAATCATGTCATTCATATGTATGTATTTGCCAAAGCACAAGTCTCTAGTATTTGAAATACGAATTTTGCAAATTGGGGGCGAAGGGGGCGTGGCATCCAAAATCCAAAAATTACAAATTGTCCGCATTCATTACACGGATCTACACAGTGAATTTGGAGTCTCTAGCTCTTACGGTATGCTTAACGGAAGAAAAGTTATCGATTTTTATCGATAATAAGGAAACCGGATGAGTTATCGAAAATCTAAAAAAAACTCGTACTGCGTAGGCTACAGACGAGTATTCTCTGAAAATTTCAGATCTCTAGCTTTTGTGGTTTACGAGATCGCTGCGTTCACACGGACGGACGGACGGACGGACGGACGGACGGACGGACGGACGGACGGACGGACGGACGGACAGACGGACAGGGCTATTTCAACTCAGCTCATCGAGCTGATCAAGAATATATATACTTTATGGGGTCTGCGATGTCTCCTTCTGCCTGTTACATACATTTCACAAAAACATTATACCCATTTTCAATGGGTTCAGGGTATAAAAAATAATAATACTAATAAAAACACAAATACTAAAAAAATAATTATAATAATAAAAAAATGTACATAGTAATAATACTAAAAATAAAATTTATAATAATATTAACAAAATAAAAATACTAAAAAAAATTATAATAATAAAAAAATATAAATAATAATAACACTAAAAATAAAATCAATAATAATATTAATAAAATGAACTATAAAAAAAAATAAATAAATTTAATATTAAAAAAAATAATAATAGTAAAATTGAAAATAAAAACATATATATATGAAAACAGAAAATAATAACACAAAATAAAAATAAATATAAAAATAATAATTATAACTTCAATTTATTTAAGTCATTCTATTTTCGGACTTACCAAGACCCAATTGATAGCATAAATAATTTATAGGTTTATCTGTAGAGCAGAGTTCAACAGGAATCTACTTGTAAAACTCAGTAGTTCCAGCTTAAAGAATCAATATACTTACTTCCTTTTTTAAAACGACTATGAAAATTCTTGAATATTGAATCACGCTAAGAAACAAAACCAAATTATTAGAGAGCGAGGGAGAGAGAGAGAGACAGAGACAGAGCTCCGATAACTTGGCTTTGGGGCTTGCAAAAAATTGCATTGCCAAAGCTGGCAAAGCGGGCCTTGAAGCCTTGAAATGTGCTGCCTCTCTCTATCTCTATCTCTCTCCCCCTTCCTCCCTCTCTCTCTCTTTCTCTGTTCTCTGTCTTTGTCTTGTTACAACTTTAATTGACTTTAATTAAATGCAAGTCGTAAAGTCAAATATGTGGCACGGCCGCACAGTCGCATACTTGGAGCGCGCGCGACTGGGCTCTGGCTTAACAATTTAATTAAAGCGAATGCGAATCATAAATATTATAATACCCGAGCGCAGTTAACCGTTAGATCCAATTGTCAAATAGCGGGCTCAGACTAATGTCAGCCCGTTGACTTCAATTTAGCTAATGGCTCGATGTGCTTATAGGCCATAATGGTTAACAATGAGTGGGCCTAGTAGGATATAGTTTGTAGTTGCTCAAAAAATATTGATTTTATATAAAATATATAAATTATATAAAATTTATATATATATCAGATAAATGTATATATGTATATTTATTTCTGTATATATTTACTTTTAAATATAGCAAAAATTCTTAACCAAATTCTAATTGCTTTTTGTTTATTTAATATCTAGCTATCATATCATCAAAATCCCATTTATATTCCTATTCATAGTTCATTTTAGTGTATTCAATATTCGGTGTTTTTTTTTTCTATAATTTTCTACACTTTTTTCTCTGTGACTATTTTGAGGTCTTGCCAACTTGTCTCGACTTTAAGCCGCAAACTGTAAACTGGTCCGCAGCGAAGGTCGTCGCTGGGTTGGTTTTGGGTTGGGTTCGCTTTGGTTTTGGTTTTTTTTTTTTTGGTTGGCCTGGACAGAGAGACATGCCTCTTAATTAGCTGCTTATATTACGGACATTAACTCATTGCTGTTGTTGTTCTTGTTGTTGTTGTCTCATTAGAGGCGACGCTTTCGTTGTTGTTGTTGAGCGGGTGGCCGAAGTTTTGTCCAAAGCAAAAACAACAACGGCAACAACAACTAACTGGTTTTTATTTTAACTCGATATATAGATAGCTGTAGACAGAACATAGCTCGGCTTGGCATCTTATTGAAATTCAGTTTTAATTCTTAAGATTTTCTAAATGCAGTTTTGGTTTGATCTTTATAGAAAGGAGAAATCTTTTCAAATTTGTGTAAACTGCAACTGAGCTGATGTTTCCAAGTTTATGAGTCTGTTGCTCTGTGGCATTTGGCTTAAGTTTGAGTTGAAATTCAAGTGAATGATCCATCGTAGATTTATAAAATTTCTCATATCATGATGATGATTGATTGATCATATATAAGTATGTGTCGGGTATGGGAGTGTTCCAGATGCAGCCCCAGTAGGCATTTCAGACTCCATTATCTTTTTGTTATTTAATTATTATTTATCTCTTGTCTTCTTGCTTTTCTTGGTATATATCGATCATCTAACATCGCCTCTCTGCTTATCCACGTTCGATCCCTTTCACAATGGCAAAGCGACTCTCTCACTCTCAGACCTCATTCCTTGCAGGAATTTTACAACACTAGAAGACTATCCTATGCAGCTCTCGTTGGTTCTTCCCTTTCAATCTCTGTTCTATTTCAGTCTTCTTTCATAACATAATGTTACTTAACAGTCCTTCAAACTAATGTTATACTAACATTTTATGTGAATCAAAAAAAGCTACCCGATATATATGTAGGAGATGTATTAGTATTGGGATAGAGCGTCTTAACGTTGATTATAGCAATGCTAGAAACAGTGTTGTATAATTTGTTCGAGTGGGATATTAGTGAACGACTAAAGTCGAGCAAGTCTCTGATGGTATTGTCAGCTAAGAGTGTTATGCTGTTGTGGCAAATAAGCAGAGTCTGAGATTGTTAAGGAAAAGGGCAAGACGTGCGGAGACTCGCTGCACTCAGGCCAAATCATACTGACTGCGAAAGCTAAAAGAGTCTCTTTTAGTCGATGTATATACATGTATATGAGAAATTTGAGTTCTTTTCTGTTTTCCCAAGTTTTCTTAAGGAAGCTCTTTAGCTCTTTCAAGCTGTACTATTCCGGAACTAAGTGAAAGTCAAACAATTCCTTTTTGCAATCTCAGTTGTTCAACTACTTTAACATATCTACATCTATCTATATCAATCTACAATCTATAACATATTCACATTGGATATACTATACCTCTCATAGTTAACATTCAATAACTCCATTTAAATCTTAGCATATTTGCTTCTCCATTTGCCAGTCCATTGCAAATCGCTTTGATCTTCGATTGCGGCTTTTACAACACTGGCTATGTGGAGCTGGCTTGCATTACGATGAGCGCTATTTGCCATGCATTATGCATTAAGCACCCACAATGAACACACTCACAGTCATATATATATGTCTATAATATATATATATATATATATATTCGACTTGATCTAGCGACCAAGTTGCAGTCTTTAGAGTTGGCAACTTCGCTTTGGCTAGTCACGTAGGTCATAGAGCCGCAATTTCCCCAATGCTTGCTCTTCTGGCCCACAAGTGCTTACCAACTAGCATAAAAACAATAACAGCAACAACAACAATAACAACAACAACAACTTAAACAACAACAACAATGACAATCATTTTTACAGCTAAACCGCAGCACAGACAATAAGTTGCCCCAAGCCTAGCCCCGCACAGCTGCCCCATTGCTTGGTACTCTGTTGCGTGCCACGGGGCCTGGCAAGAGGGGGCGGGGGATGGGGAGCCTTACCAATTAAAATGCGCGACATCACATGTGCAGCAGCATTTATTATAAATTTTTCGTTGGAATTGACTGAAAAATAGTTGGTAAAAAAGACAACAACAAAAAAAAACAAAATAAATTGAACAAAAATGGAGAAAAATAAAAGCGCATTAAGAATATAGTTGGATGCGTGACTAAAACCGGAGGGGGAGGGGGGTGTGCGTAGAGCACTGAGCTCTTAACTGCTTGGTGGTACAGTTGCCGCCAACGTTGTCTGCATGCGCGCCTCCATCCGCCTTCAGCTCCTCCAACCGCTCCTGCCCGGTCGCATCAGGCAGTTGTGTGTGTTTTTTTGTTGCTGTGCATGTTACAATGTTGTTAATATGACGCTTAGTAGTTGTCACACACACACACACACACACACACACACACACATACACACACACACACACACACACATACACACACACACATACACGCACATGTCAACTAAATATGCATTGACAATGTTTTTCAAATTGACGACAAGACTGAAAGAGTGATAGTGGGAGAGAGAGAGAGGGCGAGAGAGGGGGTGTGAGAGAGAGGGCGTGTGATTCTGACAGGGCTTAGCTGGATTGAGGGGGGCTTGGGGGGCTGGGCGGTGGTTGCTCTCTACCAGCGTGTCGTTGTAAAATTATTGGCATGCGAACGATGCTGCAACGTTTATTAAATTTTTGAAGTGCTCGCACAGAGGGTGAAGCCATTGTCAAAGGGAAACGGGCTGCGAAAATATACGTGTGGCATGTGTGTGTGTGTGTGTGTGGGTGTGTGTGTGGGTGGGTGAGTGTGTCGCTAGTATGTGTGTGTGTGTGTGTGCCATTTTATGTTGTATTAATTTTACAACTTGCATTTTGTAACTTGCAACATGAGCATCATATATCATTATTTGCAGCCAAATACGCTTCACTTCAAGTGGATTTGGCTGGGTGAGTATGAGTGAGAGAGATGGAGGGAGAGAAAGAGAGAGAGAGAGAGAGAGAGAGAGAGAGAGGGAAAGAGAGAGAGAGAGAGATAGAGAGAGATAGAGAGAGATAGAGAGAGATAGAGAGAGAGAGGGAGAGAGAGAGAGAGAGAGAGAGGGGGAGAGAGTGAGAGAGTTGTATGTAGGTGTGAGAGAAAGAGAGAGAGAGAGAGAGAGAGAGAGAGTATAGGTGTGTGTGAGTATAAGTGTGTGTATGGGTGTCGGCATGTGAGACAGAGAGAGAGCGAAAGAGATAGAGAGAGTGTGTTAGTGTGGGTGAATGTGTGGGTGCTTGCTTGGGTGCTTGCGTGGGTGTATGCATGTGTGTATGCATGTGTGTGTGTCTGTGTGTCTGTCCGAGTGCATCACGTTACATATGCCCCTTGCTTTATGGCAGCTGCTGTGTTAATTTGCCATCAACTTGATTTTATTTTATGTAATTAAACCAGACTAAAGTTAAATTATCGTTTCATTAAATCCATACATATATATATATATATATTTTTGTTTTATTAATTTTTATTTATTAACTTAATTTAAAGTTAATCAGCCAATTGGCATTTAAATGAGTTGCGCAATTTAATCGACAGCGATTTAACCCAACGATAAATAAGTTAACATGTACTTTGTTCCCGCTGTCAATTAGCTGAATTAATTATTTAATTAAAAAATAAAAAAATTATTAAAATCAAAATAATCTAAAAAAAACTTTTAGTTGTAAATTATTCATGTTAAATAAAAAGCTTAAAAAATTATTTAATTAATTATTGAAAATAAGCTGTGATTTATAAGCTCTGCAAACAGCAAAAATTATTTAAATATTTATGTAGTTTTTTCAGTTTTTTTTTTTTGTTATTTAATAACAAATTTTAATATAATTTATTAAAACGTTGCGAGGAAAATGTTAATCCCGCCTCCTCCGCCTGCTCCTCCTGATGCTCCTCCTGCTGGTCCTCCTGCTGCTCCTCCTCCTGCTGATATATTAATCGAAAAGTTTACAAATCGTTGCTTTTAGCACAATCCTCGGGGTCTCGACATGAACTACTTGCTGCATGCAACAACGAATGTGTGTGTGTGTCTGTGGCAAGTAGCAAGAGCTCAGACACACACACACACACACACTCAGACTCAGACTCTCATGTATTTGATAATACATAAATACATTGTCTAATATTTGTGGATGCTTGGGGCAGAGCTCTGGAGCAGCTTAACTGTCGTCTATGGGGGAAGTGGGGGGGCTGGTGGGGGGTTCTCGAAATTTGCTTTCTGTTGCCAGCTCCAGCTGCACTTGCAACATGCCGCACTTCATTGCAACTAAACAAGTTTGCTAACTATTTGAGTGAGTTTTCATGCGTCGTTGCCGCTTCTATTCTTATACTTATTTGGTCTGTTGTCTATAAACATGTGTGTGTGTGTGTACATGTGTGTGTGTGTGTGTGTGTTCTATGTATCTGTGTGTGCATTAGCGAATTGTTGCAAAGACGTAAGGCTAAGCAAAGCAAAGAGTAAACACAAGACAATGAAGTCTGAAATAGGAACTGCACATATCCATTGGCAGGCATGCATGTGTGTGTTGGTGTGTGTATTTGTCTGCATGTGTGTGTATTGCTCCATATTAAGCCGAGTCACAAACATAGATACTTAGTATCTTTATCTGTATCTGTAAGTTACATACATATTGCTAAGAGGCTTATGATTTGAAAGCTTCAAAGTGCCGTGCAGCCGGGGCTAATGAGTTCCTTCAACTTGTAAACGAATAATAAACAAGCATCCATTTACCATAACGATGCGCTGTTGCCAAATTTCATTATAGTTTAGATTCCTAATTCCTTCATATATGGGTACATATAGCTAAAGATTTGATAGCTTACTAAAGTGCGCTGTTGCCAGCTTTCATTTTAGAGTATTTATTTGCATTTTGAGTTATATTCCTTTGGCGATGTTGCCAAATTTCTGTATAGTTAAATCTGTTTTGCTAAGAAATTTATGAATTCTTTATACATTTATATACATCCTCATAAATCCAATCTTCTGTTAACTTACTAGACTGCGTTGTTGCCAAATTTCATTTTTAAAATTTTTTTTTTTTTTTTTGCATTTTGAGTCGTATTCCTTTGCCAAATTTCAATATAGTTTTATATATTTTGCTGAGAAACTTCTAAATTTTTTATATATTCATATATGAGCACATACATTGTGTAAAATAAGTACCCGGAATTTATAATTTAAACTCTCCCGGGAATACCTGACACTTCAAATTTGGTTTTTTCATGTTGGGACACATGTCCTTGAATGCAAAAACCTCATTAGAACAGGATCTATTACTTAGTGTGTTTACTTCAGCAGTCAAAGTGAGTTGATCTTCTGTTTACTCGGCGAATTTTAGTCAATTTTTTGCAAAAAGAGCATCGGAAGGAGGTCTCTGAAGACATGGTTTCCCGAGCTAATACGGACCCTACCTTCATGAAACGCATCATAACTGGTGATGAGACATGGGTCTACGAGTACGACATACAAACCAGTCAGAAATTGTCCGAATGGCGCTTCGAGAACGATCCGTATCCGAAAAAACCACTCCAAAGCCGGTCAAAAGTGAAGGTTATGCTCACGGTTTTGTTTGATTACCAAGGCGTGGTGCACTCTAAGTTCCTTCCAGAGGGCCAAACGGTTAATAAGGAATATTATTTATCCGTTTTAAGGCGTTTACGTAAAGCCATCCGCCGTAAACGGCTCGAATTGTGGAAGGACAATTCGTGGATTCTGCACGACGACAACGGGCCATCGCACCGAGCCTTGATTGTACGCGAATACAAGACCAAAAACTCAATAAATACTAGCGAATAGCCAACGTATTCGCCAGATCTCGCACCCTGTGACTCTTTTCTCTTCCCAAAACTAAAATTGCCACTTCGGGGAAGGCGTTTTGAGTCGATTGAAGACATTAAGCAAAATTCGCTAAAGGAGCTGAAGGCCATCCGGGCGCCGGCCTACCAGCGGGCCATGGATGATTGGATTGTTCGTTGGAAAATTTGGATCGGCTGAAAAGGAGCCTATTTTGAAGGCAATCCAAAAAATAATGATAAAAATTATGAAAAAATGTGTTTTTTTTTTTAAATTCCGGGTACTTATTTTACACAATGTACATCCAAAGTTTTGATAACTTACTAAAGTGCGCTGTTGCCCAATTTCATTTTAGTGTTAGTATTATTTACATTTTGTGTCATATTCCATTGCGCTGTTGCCAAATTTCGTATTTCTATGGAAAAGGTTTTAGTTTTTAAATTTAAAAAAAAACATAAAGCTTAAGAAGTGTATCAAGTTTGTCTAAATATACATTTTACTGCGACGTTGCCAAATTTCATTGAACTTGCGCTGTTGCCACTTTTACACTCTTTGCTTTGTTGATTAGTGAGAGCTTAGCTTACGTTTTTTAGATAGCAATGAGCTGTTGCTAAATTTCATAGTTCAAGTCAGTATGTTCTTAGAGCACTATACCTTGTTTCCACACTTCACATCAATCTTAAGGCCTACCTTGTTCTCTACTGTTTAGCTCGCACTTGTCTGAAATTTGTTTGCTTAAAGCAAAAACTTTGTTAAACATGCACTCAGAAGACATCGTTCACAAATTTCAGTTTGCTTACATAATTTCTGAACATTTTACCTGCACTTCATTGCCTTCTACTGTTTGCCAAACTTTAATTGAAAAGTAGTGTTAGAAAAGCACTAAATGAAATACGCTGTAGGCCCAGTTGAGTGCCTTGTTGTCGCATTTCAATTGCAATTTTACACTGAATGAAAAAGGATTGAAGGTGCTGTTGTTGCTGCTGCTGCTGCTGCTGCTGCAGGCTCGCCAGTTAACCATGTCCGGCCCACCTAATTGCTGACCAGCTGCACTCAAAGAGCCATTTGCGGCGTTGCCGAACTTCAATTAGCAACAATTTGGCTGTAAAGTGCAGTTGGCCGTGGCTAAAAGGGAAAAAGGAGAACCGGCAACTGTGCCCTCAAGTGCACATTTTGTCAAATCAAAAACGGAATTTGAATTTCAATCAACTTAAATTAAATCAAAATTTGTAAAATGAAGTGCACACACACACACACACACACACACACGCACACATACACGCATAACCATTTGCGAGTCACTTGAATGACTTGAACTGAAAACTCTCAACTTCAATTCCAATTTCATGGGCAGCAGCCAGTTGTTGTCCTTGTCCTTGCCGTTGTCCTCGTCGTAATCAGCACAAAATTTGAATATAATTCTCATGAATGCCCGGAGAGTTAGTTGTGTGTGCTCTGGTCTGGCTTGGGTCTTGGGCTCCAAGGGTCTTGGCCTTGGTGCACCCTTCGACCACAGCAGCAGCAGCAGCAGCAGCAGCAGCAAGCAAATGTTGAACATTTTAAGAGCCGGCAGCTGCGGGACGCTTTCTAGCCACAAAAATTCACAGCAAAGAAAAGTCGACAAATGCACTCGATGCTGTTGTCGTCGACCTGCATGTGCTTCAAAAGCCATCAGCCAATGGCCAAGCCAAGCCAAGCAGCCATCATCTAGCTGAGACTCCCCCCTCTCTCTCTCTCTCTCTCTCTCTCTCTCCCTTTGTCTGTCTGTTAAGGTTTTTGGTTTTTGGCTCAGACAATTTTTGGCCTTTTCGATTCGGGGAAACCGCACAAAAGATGAAAGGCAAAAACTCTTACACTTTGATGATTGCCATGATGTTTCCCTATGTCAAGCAGTGAAACTTCCATATTTAGTGCTCTCTCTCTCTCTCTCTCTCTCTCTCTTGTTTTTTTGGTTGCTAGCAATTCCTGCTCGGCTTGATTAGACATTGCACACACGTAATCGCAATTGACGCCCCAGATTCGCGCACCTGTTGTTGCCTGTTACATGGCTGCCCCAGCTCACCAAAGAGTTGGCTTAGCTAAGCTGACAGCTAGTTGTAGTTATCCAGTTATTCAGTTGTTCAGTTCTCCAGCTCTTCAGTTCTCCAATTGCCCATTTGCCCAGTTCTCGTTACCCCAATTCTCATTCGCAATTGTCTACTCTCTAAGTGGTTCGCTTTGATTTCTGTTCTTGTTGCTGCCTTTTTGCAGCACGTTTCCATTTGATGGCCATAAATTTGCGTTAGAATTGAATGCGATTAACCTATATAAATAATGTATAAAGAAGAGAATACAAATATATATATATATATAAATGCAAATTAAATTTAACTTGTGGTCAAATACAGTGCTCGAAAAAATTATATATATCTCGTTTAAGAATTTTTTGGTTTTTATATATTTCTTTATTTATTTTTTTATTTTTTTAAATTTATTTTTTATTATATATTTTTTTAAATTTATTTATTTTAATATTTATTTATTTTTATTTATTTATTGTTTAATATATTTATTTATTTTTTATTATTATTATTTTTTTATATTTATTTATTTTTATTTATTTATTTATTCATATATTTATATATTTTTTATTTACTTATTTATTTAGGTATTTATCTATTTATTTATTTATTTATTTGTTTATTTGTTTATTTGTTGTTTTATTTATTTATTTATTTATTTAATTTATTTATTTGTTTATTTATTTATTTTTTATTTATTTATTATTTTTTTTAAATTTTATTTTATATTATTTTTTTTTATATATAATTATTTATTTATTTATTTTTTTTTGTTTATTATATTTTATTTTATTTATTTGTTTATTTTTATTTTATTTATTTATTTATTTTTTATTTTTATTTAATTATTTATTTGTTTATTGATTTATTTTATTTATTGAATATTTATCATTGAACTACGATAAGACAGAAAATGATAATGGAAATTTAAAAAATTATTGTATTGAAAAATATTTAAGTTCTATAATAGCTGAATTTTGTATACATTTTACTTTTGGCATAGACTAAAATTGTAGCCTAAAATTGTGGTATATCATTAACTAATTATATACGCCTTTAGTTGAATAATGATCAATTGTTTATGATAATGAAAGCTCAAGAGTCTGTAGGCCCTATTTATACGTCGTAATAGGGCCTTTGCCGGCAGAGCATGGTAAAAATAAAAATTTTTATGGACGCAATTGGCTAAGTTGATTATAAAATCATATTTGACATAAAACTGTGAAGCTTCCTATTAATGGATCACCCGTAGTACGTTGATGTTTAAGCTCAAAGTGTTCTCTGTCTTGTTTGGCTCAAAAGTTATGATTATATATCATAATATATATGATTATAGATCATAATACATGTATTATATATCAGTATATATATGATATATGATAAGATTTTAGAGGCTTAAATCCTATCATATATCATATACCACTTCACACTGCCTACTGCTCACATGTTATACCACACCATATTCGCATATTACAGGGTATTCTTTAGTCATAATCTCAAATATTTTCACATTTGATTAAGTTTTCAATCTTTTTGCGTCTCTTGCAGCTGCAGTCACTCGCCTCAATGTCTGACGAAGTGCCTTTGGGACGTTTATCGCAAATTTTCGATACTCTAACCAACTTACAACAACAACAACAACAACAACAACAGCAACAACATCAGCAGCAACAACAACAACAACACCAGCAGCACCAGCAGCAACATCAGCTGCACCTGCAACAGCAGGCAGTGGCAGCGGAGCAGCTGCGTCGACGCTCTGCCTCCTCGTCACCCTCGCCGTCAGCTAGTGCCTCGGCGTCCTCATCGGGCCGTGCCACGCCCGCCGCTGCGCTGGGCGTGGCCGCCACACAGACTCTGTATTACACGCACACGCACAACTACTTTCTGCGTCCGCAAGATGGCGCCAGCTACCTGCACACGTTCCCCGCCACGGCCGCCGCGCAGCATTCGTCGCACTTCTATCAGCAGCATCAACAGCAGCTGCAGCATCAACAGCAACTGCAACTGCAGCATCAGCTGCAGCATCAGCCGCCTTCGCTGCCCGGCCGGCTATCGGGCTCTGGCTCTGGCTCGGCGTCCGGTTCCGGCTCTGGCTCCGGCACGCAGTCACTGCACGCCTCGCCACTGCTGGCCAAGCGTGCCACCTCGTTTAGCGGCCAGATGCCGCTGACGCGTGCCGCCCAGTTGCACGAGGCACGCCTGGTGGCCGCCTCGACGCCCAACAGTCCGCGGCTTATGCCGCGACGCGCGCCACGCCCGCCGCCCATACCAGCCAAGCCGGCCAAGGAGCTGAGTGCGCCGAGTGGCGCCGCCAATGTGCCGACCCATTCGCTGAATCCCGTGCTCGCAGCTCTGGATGCACCCGATGCGCCCTGGCCGCACTTCTCGTCCCTGACCGAGCACCTGGACGTGCATCAGCTGAACAATTATGGACAGGCCTTGCCCGAGGTGGGTTACAGAGCTCTTGGCCTTAAAGTGTCTCTATCTTAAAGCTTTCTCTTCTTTGGCTTTTGCAGATCAACTGGCAGGAGCGCTGCTTGGAGCTGCAATTGGAGCTGCATCGATCCAAGAATCAGGCGGGTCGCATTCGTGATATGTTGAGGGAAAAGGTAAGTTTTAGAAGTTTTCTATTGAATTGAATATATATATAAACGTAAATTTGGTCAAGTGGAACTGGTTCTGGTTCCGGTTCAGAATGCCAGAGCTTCAATTAGCTCGTACTATGAGTCATGGAACTGAACTAGTGATATTGTTCAAGTGGAACTGGTTCTAGTTTCGGTTCAGATTGCCAGAGCATGAATTAGCTCGTACTATGAGTCATGGAACTGAACTAGTGATATTGTTCAAGTGGAACTGGTTCTGGTTCCGGTTCAGAATGCCAGAAATTTAATTAGCTTGTACTATAATTCATGGAGACTTTAGGCAAATGGAACTGAACTAGTGATATTATTAAAGTAGAACTAGTTCTAGTTCCGGTTCAGAATTGCACAGTATTAATTCCTTTGATTATTATGAGTCATGAAGACTTTAGACAACTGGAACTGAAATGGTACTTTTATTAAAATGGAACTGGTTCTGGTTCCACAGCTTAAATGCCTTTGATTATTATGAGTCTTATGGACTTAAGGAAATATTTGTGAAACCTGAGAACAATTACGGAACAAGCAATCTCATTTATCTGAAATTGATACTGAAGTGGTTCTTTTACTGCAGTGGAACTGGTTCTTTTTGGTCTTCGGAACCTATTAATGTCTTAATTGTTAATGTTAAAATTGGAAAAATATCCAAAATAAAACCGAAAGTCAAGCTTTCAAGATAATCAAACTGAAAATGATGTTTAAGAAAAGCTTTAAGTCAATTTGAACTGGTTCTTTTTTGTTTCTGAAACTTATATCTCATAACTGCCATGATATATGATATATATATATTGATTCTACTTGATGTGCTTCAGCTTTTGTTATAACTTTTGCATATTTCAATAAAATGATTCCCTAACTGGTTCAGTTTGGAGTTAGTATGTTAAGTTCATGCACGTATAGGATATAGCATAGATGCTTAGGGGACTTGTTGATTAGTGCAAATGAGTTATTAAGTGAGAAACAAGAATAAGAAGAGACAAAAAAAAACGAAGAACAAAGTGACGCACAGACACATTAATTACACACACACAGGGAGAGAGAGAGAGAGAGGGAGAGAGAGAGACAGTCTAATGTATAACTTGCGCTTAATGATGATTTATGGGGCCCATGGTTAAAACATTTTTATGACGACCCCTTACAATTATCAGGCCAAAAAGTAATCTACTTGCCAGGAACAAAAACCGCGCCCGTCGCACAGCTCCCGGCGCAGCTGTCCCCACCTCCTCTCCCCATCACTTCACCATGTCTCTGCCTTTGGCTAATTTGTGGCGGAAATAGTGCAGCTGTGTGTTGACAATATCTCGTTGTGTGTGTGTGAGTCCTTTTATGATTAGCCTAATTAAGTCATTAGGCATTTGGCCAAAATAACAGCAGCAGCAGAGGCCCTCGCAGCGATATCCCACGGCATTGTCATTAGGTTTATTGGCAGCGCCATCTAGCGGCGCATTAATGCAAAAACTATATGAATTATTAAAATGTAACACTAAAGCGAACTGCTGCTGCTGCTGTGTGAGTGTCTCTGTGTGTGTGTGTGAGTGGATATTACTTTCATCTCGGCACACATGGCGCTTGATATATACACGATATATGGTCATGAGTCATGACATAAATTAATTACACTTCAATGATTTTTGCTGCATGAATAATGCATGAGTCGAGCGCCCCACAGTTATTGCCCTTATGCCTTGCCCACTTCCACTCCTTCCCCCCCCTTATTGCCATACCCATGCCACAATGATCTGCTCAACAGAGTTAATCACAAATATATGAGCAATATGTATATATATTTATATATATATATATATATATATATATACTTTGTTAAATATCCGCCATGCAGTAAATGTAAGCGAATATATGAATAAATATCGAGTTACAACTTTTGCTTCTTATTTTTTTTATATATTTATTCATTTTATGCTGCTGCATCTTACGAATGTAAACACGCTCTGTGTGTGTGTGTGTGTGTGTTTTAACCGGCATTGCGTGGACTTTGTAGCTTGCATGAAACAAGCAAGAAAACAATTTGTTGTCTGTTAAAGATTGAATCTTGAATACACTTGAGACTTGAAACTTGTTATGTAGATCCGTGTATAGCACGCGCAGATCGAGTTTGTTTGAAAAAATCGATAAATCTTATCGTTTTAAAGTTATCGATTTTAAACGTTATCGAAATTCAGTTATTAATTTATATCTCCCATATCTTTAGAGCTAGAATCTTCATATTTTGTATTCAGTATAATGTGTAGTTTATACAATTTTGATTTTTGTCACGTTTTGGATACCATCCCCCCTTTCCTTCCCTTCCCCCAAAACTTGTACCGTATTTCAATTTTTACTTGTTATATACTGACTCATGTATAATTTTAATACTTAAATCTAGCTTATCTATTGCTGAGTTTGTAAGGTTTCAGCGTTAGTGTTTGTGTACTTAGCCATGTTTATGATCTTCGGCT
Organism: Drosophila nigricruria; assembly: GCA_037075265.1. NCBI lineage: Eukaryota > Metazoa > Arthropoda > Insecta > Diptera > Drosophilidae > Drosophila > Drosophila nigricruria. The sequence goes on from JBAMCI010000107.1 coordinate 18,687,667, forward strand.
ATTTCTGTATGTTCATACCTGAACAAATGTCTATAAATATACTTTTTATAACTCCTCTTAAGCTAATGTGTTTAAAATAATTTTTAATTGCTGAAATATTGACAGTTTAGTGTCCTGCTAGCTTCTAAGCAACTTAAACTAAACAAAAATTAATTAAATATAGTTTTTAAGTCTAGGAAACATAACATATACAGAGTACATAGCTAAGGGAAAGAAAGAGTTATGGGATAAAAACTCTTACAGATAAAGCTCAAAAGGGAATATTTGATAGATTTTAAGTCAAGACTCGGTCAAGTAGAATCTGAGGCTGCTGGCGCCTGAGTCTGTTCCTAGCTCTAGGGCTGTTAGGGCTGCAGTATCAAGCCACCTAGCTAGGCAATTCTAGTCTCTGGAGGTATTTTTTGGTCATCTCTTAGATACTACCTCCAATCTCTTAGATACTACCTCCAATCTCTTAGATACTACCTCAAATTTTGCTCACTTTAAGCACTCGCTCCTTGTCTCTGATTGGCCATCTCTTAGACACTATCTCCTTTGGTCACCTTAAACACTCACTCATTGTTCCTAATACCCATATACCAAATGCCCCCAGTGATCTTTCTCAAACTAAAACTTCGCATGAATTCGCATCTCTTAAAAATGCACAGAGAGAAAATAAACTCTTGACACATTTGCTGCCCGTGGTGGGGGGTGGCGGAGTTTGTCTTCAAATGATACCAGCTGGCAGCTGCCTGCTGCTTCTTTCTAGCACAACACAAAGCTTCGCTCTTCCATTCAGTGCTGCTGTTGTTGCTTGAGAAGTTAACGAATAACCCGAAATGACCTGCTCCAAAGTTGCTCACTTGCTGCAGCATTGTTGTTTTTCATTATGTTAGGCGTTGCTTTGGCAGGTGTGCATACAGGTGTGCGCAGGTGTGTGCGCAGGTGTGTGTGGGTGTGTGTGCGTGGCGCCTATTGCTATGCAATGGCAAGTTTGCCAGCCATTGTTGATTTTTGTGAATGAAGGCAGCGCGGGTGGCAAGTGAGCATGGTGAATGCATTCGTTTGCTTTGTGCAATGCTGCATGTCGCTTTTAATGAAAGAACAAAAACGGGAAAGAACAAAAAAAAAAAACACACACACACACACACAACACTGTTCGCTGTCAACGACTGCACAATGCTCGACTTCAATCAGTTTCCCATATATATTCCAATTATTCATGCCAGACAAAGCCAATAGACTCTTCTTCGAATTGAATGTGAATGTGTTTGAGTGCGAATGAAATCTCGTTTAGGGCAAAAACGCAAAGCAAAGAGCACCTTGAGAACAGTTGCCACTGACTGACCAGAGCATCTGAACTGCTGCTGCAACACTTTTCAATATTTAATTGGCAGCGAACACGAACAAAAAATTGCAAAAAAAGAGAGAAAAAGAGAGAGAAAAAAGTGAAAAAAAACATAACTCCATATCAAAGCAGAGCTGACTGAAGCCAGCACAAACAACTTCAACGATGCTCGAATGGGAGTAGCTTAACGAGCAGCTGCCCTGTGTGAATGCAGTTTGGAGAGTCATAAAGTTGGTCAAATAAGCTAAATTATATAGAAAAAGAATTGAATTTCGTTTAAAATTATATAATTATTAAAAATTATTAAAGAAAATTTAAAAAAAATAATAAAAAAATTGGATATGCTATATGGATATGGATTTTTTTTTTTAGATTTCATTTTATTGCAGCTTTTGTCATTGACTCCATAGCGCATGCTTAAATTTACTTTAACTAGGGAGATGGCTTAATGCCTTTATTTCCTATTCTATTCTAGACTTGTGATTATTGTAATTATCCAGAGGATGAGATCTTTTTAGTCTTCTGGTTTTTTGGGTTTAAGCGTAAGTTTGCAGCTAGATGGTTTGGCTGGCCGGATAATTTAACCGCATACCTTGAGCTGTGTCGGCCAATGAGCTCAGAGCTATTGTCGGCATTTTGAGATCAGTATGTAATGTTTCATTCCTTACAAACCATTCGGCTCCGGTCCATGTGCTCAGCGCTTTGTTCTGAAGAATTTGCACTTTTTTAATGTGCGTTTGCGCAGCAGATCCTCATAATGGTATAGCGTATGTGAAGACTGGTGCCACAATCGCGTTATAAACTTTCTTTTCTGCTGTAGAGGGACAGTTTACTCTCGCTTCTTAGCATGCAATTAAGTTTTTTTTTAGTTTGAACTAGCACACCTTTTCACCATCTGGCTTAAGTGTGCATCAAACGTCAGTCTCTTGTCCAGTGTGACTTCGAGATACTTTATCTGGAGCTGTGTCGCTTAATGAGTTTCTTAATGAATTTCATTTTTATATTGTTTCAATTGTAATATGAAGTTATGAACAGGTTTATACCTGTTCAAGTTCAATATGCCATGCAGCAGCGTCAGTTTACAGGATATTATATCAGAAAAATATCAAAACTGAGCCAAATTGGAAAAAATATAACAACTCGAACGACTAAAAGTATGCAATGAATATTTTATTTGTGTTTTATGCATTTGCCATTTGCTGTTTGCCGTTTGCCGTTTGCCGTTTGGAGCTCGCCTTTTGCCTTTTGTCGCCCATTTTTATGAGCTACTCAATTTTTGTTGGCTGCTGCTGCTGCTGCTGCTGGCTCACGACAACTTGCAACTTTTTGCCGCAGCTGCAGCTGCAAGCGCTCAAGTGCAGCAAATTTTTGTCATCATAAATTTTAAATTAGTTGCAGCAAAAGTTGCAGTTGCCCCTTGCAAACATTATTATGATATTTATTTATAATTTATTTATTTTTTTTTCGAAGCTTTTATTTCATTTTAGTTTTTACTTTTGACATATATATATTTTTTTTTTGGAAAATCCCATTTAAATATGAGAGAGAGAATGCTTTTATTTGAGTGCTCGCAAATATGCAAATTGGGCTGTCGCTCACTTTATCTAATGTCAAAGTCAAGAAAAGAGAGAGAGAGAGAGAGGGACACAGAGAGAGAGAGAGAGAGAGAATGGGAGTGGGCGTGCCAGTGGACAGCTGAAGGATAGGAGCACATCGAAAGAGCAATCAAAAGAGGCGTTAAGCTAAAAACCACAACATCGACTGGGGCAACTACCAAATGTTCTTGGCAACAATGTGCATGCCGTGAAATTATGGCCAAGCATATTGCAACATTCTTGTACGACAATAAAATTCAAGTTTATTGCCCAAGCCCAAACGCAAACGCAAACGCAAACGCCAACCCAAACCCAAACTCCAAATGGAAGTCGAAGTTCACAGACCCAGCCAAACAACTGGCCAACCAGGCAAAGAAATTTTGCCCAAAAAGAATACCGAATGAATAAAGTTTTACGGAGCTCTGGCCACACAATATCACGTTTACAGCGCTGCGACGTTGCCAAATTTCACTCGTTTTTCTTTTTTTTTTCTTCTCTCTTTTTAACACTAGGTAAAAAGCTTGTTTTTTGCTGTCCGTTCTTTATAGCAAAATTCTATAAATAAACTTTATTTAAATTTTGTTTTTATAGGAATTAAAAAGTAGAATGATTGCAGCGTTGCCAAACTTCATAGAGCAGGTAAAACACTAATTTTGCGCAGTTTTATTTGTATTTTTACTTAAGTTTAGTCTGAATTGATATTATTTAGCTTAGAGTTTCCCTAAATACTGACTTAAACAACGTAAAATGTATAATCTCCTATAGCTGCTATGTTGCCGCACTTCACTGAGCAAAGATTTCAAGCAATATTCAAGCACTCGGTTAAGAAATTCTTTTAAGAATTCACTATGTCAACTGTAATATTAGAAAGCTTGTTTCAAAGTACATTGGAGCTCAGTTGAGAGATAACTTGAGTGAAGTGAATTTAATCTATTGTTCCAGAAAGTTGAACTGAAGAGCTCAGCCAGGTCACTTGCTATACCCTGTATGAATTGCGTGTGTTGTAGATGAGGTATATTGAGTGTGTAATAAGTGGAACGAATGCTGGATGACCATGTGTGAAAATTATATATCTTCTGATCAGCATGAGGCAAGTTAGCCCTGCTTGTTGCTTTGTCTTCACGAATGTATAAGAGTATAAGAGCGAGAGTATAAGAGCTGGTTGGTAGAAGAACTAGATACTTGCAGCTCTACACGATGACTCGCCTATAGCACGCCCAGATCAAGTTTTTGTTTAAAAAAATGATTTCATTTTACATTTCCATCAATTACATATGAAAAAGCTTGATCGCATCTAACAATATTTATCCTTATATTCACATAAAAAGTCATTGTACCTAGAAGCTAAACGATGAATAATAATTTCCATAATGTGATCGATAAGTATCGATATCGATAAGCCTTATATGATCATAATTCTGACTTTTTATAAGAGTTATTTGCATAATATGACGTCTTTAACTATAGCTTTCGCATGATATAAATATATCTATAATAGTTCTCTTATCTGATATCTTCTACCATTTCTTCGCTGATTTCAGCGTATCATCTAGTCGTGCACATCCTATTGAATCATATTAGAATTCCAGTTGAAGTGTACTTAGTGCTAGCATTTCAGCGGCTTTCTAGTGCTAAAGCGAGCTTTTAAGAAATTGCTGGCTTGGCCGCAGCGCCATCTTGCCACTGCCACTCGAGTGGCATTGCTCGTCCTTCAAGTGGAGTGGAGTGGAGTCCGCGCACATTGTTATGAAATTTTGTTTGACAATTGCCAATGGCTTGCTTTATCTAACATCTCTTTCTCTCTCTCTCTCTCTCTCTCTATCGCTCTCTGGTTGTTTTTTATGTGCGCGTCATGGCCGTAAATGGGCCTCAATAAATCTGCAATGCCAGCGGCCCAGTTGCTAGTGATTGCACATTGGACACAGACACAAACACCGGCTAACAGGCTGGCACCAAAAGTGGCCACATTAGTGCCATAAGCCATAAGCTATAAGCCATGACATGTGTGTGTGTGCGAGTGTGTGTGTGTGTGTGTGCGTGTTTGTATGTGTGATTGTGCGTGCGTGTTAACGCGTGGAAAGCCGCGCTTAGAGGCATCGCCCGCCATTTCAATTTCCACGCTGGACCGCAAAGGCCCAAATACGAATGGAACGTTGACAAAAGTTTGTATCCTGACGTCGATTAAAACCGGATGCAGCTGAATATCCATGCCATAAACAAGACAGAGAGAGCGGCTAGCAAATCAAGATAGACTTGCAGATACCCTGGAATGATTGTATTGAAGGAGATGAGGTGATGCAACTGTTTAACTAAATAAATGAGTATATTAGGAACTGTAAGTGTAAGCAGAGGGAGGAGGACAAGGAGAGAGACGGACAGGGGGATAAAGAAGAAAGAGAAAGATTGAGTGAGAAAAAATTAAAGATATAGTTAAAGACAGAATAAAAGATTTTGAAACAAAGAGAGAGAGAGAGTATGTGGCTGATACAGGGAGAAAGAGAGAAAGAGAGAGAAAGAAAAACGGAGAGAAAGAGAGAGAGAGAAAAGGGAGAGAGAGAGAGAGAGAGAGATATATATAGAAAGACCGAAAGATAGAGAAAGGATAGAAAAAGAGAAAGACAGGGAGAGAAAGAACGAAACATAGAATGAGAGAGTGAGATACAGAAAGGGAGACAGAAAGGGAGACAGATAGAGGACAGAAAGAGAGAGATGTTAATTACCTTACTATTGGAGAGAGAGAGAAAAAGTTAGGAAATAAGATAGATTAATGTAGAGCCTAGAGAATGGAATCAAAGCAGAGAATGAAACAATCAGCAAAGTAGAGAAAGAAGAGACAAATATAGAAACTTTAAGAAAGCGAGACGAAAACAATGGAAGAGAGATAGAGAAAGAAAGAGAGCGAGTAATGGAACAGGATCAAGTGTTGCTATGCTACTAAATCTTATAATAAATCTCTTAAAAATCTTAAGTCTTAACAAGTCTTAATAATAAATCTAACGATAGATCAAAATCAATTTGAAAACAGAATTTAAAAACTTTTCAATAAACTCTCAACACATTTACACCAGCAAAGTTCGTTAACTCTTCGTCTGTCTGCCTGGCTGACAATCATTTCCTCAGTTTGCTCAGCTTTGTCATTTTATAGGGTATGTGCTATCATGGCAGCAAACAACAATGGGCACACGTAGCCCGGTGCAATAGTCGCATCTGTCAGGACTGTCATTTGGTTGCGTTTTGGTCGTTGACTGCGCTGCTGTGGGCCACGCCTTTTTGTAACAATGCAGCATCCGACAGCAACCAGATAGGCGCCTATAAGCATGCAATGCGCTGATTTCACACACACACACACACACACACATACTCGTACACACACACACTTTGCATGTGCCATTATTGCATAGCAGGAGGCGTTGCCTTTGTTTATGCGCATTATACAGCGGGGAAATTGAAAATGTTGCGCTGCCTGCCTGTGCAGCTCAGCCGGAAGGATGTCTCATGTGCCATGTCCTGTTGGGAGAGTTGTTGGACTCTACTCCAATTGCCTTTTTACATGTTTATAGTGAAGTAAAGTACAAACATATCGATACTATAGCAGTTTTAACTTGGTTATACTTTGTTAAGGGGCATTTGGAGGCTGTTGAGAAGTATATAGAGAGAGAGAGAGAGATGCCTTTGATACCAGATATATCTATATATCCCTAATCAGCATCGAGAGGTGTTAAGTAGTTTCTTAACTGCAACAGGTCCATAAAGCTTGTAGTTGTCATACGAAATATATTCAGAATATTTTGCTTAGAAGAAGAAAGAGTTTTACTATCACGGTTGAAGTTCAGGTAGATATATAGATTATATATAGATAGATTATAGACTTTAAGCCAAGACTCTGTCCAGTAGACCTTAAAGTTGGTAGCGTCTGAGTCTTCTACCAGTTCTAGTAGGTCTAGCCAGGCTGTTAGGGTGGGTGTCTAGTCTGTCGAGGTATATTTGGGGCACCTTTTAGGCTTCTATCTACAATTTTTAGTCAGTTTGAGGTCTCTTAGCATGTCCTAGGCGCTCTTGTACCTAGGCATCCCAGTGATCTTCTCCAGCGTTTTTGCCTGGAGAGCTCGCAGTTTACTTAGCTGCGTCTTAGCTGCAATGCCAATGGATGGCATAGAAGAGGCTAGTAGCTAAGTTACTCTTGTAGATTCTGAATTTGTTGTCTTGAGATAGCTTGGTTTGGATAGAAACTTAAACATTTTTGTCAAATTAGACTTAAATGACTGCTTCAGCGACGTGACATGTCTGCTGAAGATGCAGAAGCTTTTGTCTAGGATAACACCAAAGTACTGATGCTGGTGATTGATTAAGCTCTCTCTTCGCTTCCGTTAAAAGTGACATCAGGGCAATTACGAAGACGATTAGTGAAGGTCACATTAGCATATTTCTAAGCACTGATATAAATCTTAGTTAACAAAGTCAACCTAAATAAAAATATGTAAAACACACCATCTCTCTTCTTCGCTTTTTCTATCTAGTACTATCTCTCGACTACTAATCATAGCACCATCGTGTACTCTCGATGGTTCTTCAACAACTATCGTCGATTACCGATAGTTATTCACCTCTAATTGATATTGCCCTGCTACATATCATATATCATATATCATATATCATATATCATATATCATATATCATATATCATATATCATATATCATATATCATATATCATATATCATATATCATATATCATATATCATATATCATATATCATATATCATATATCATATATCATATATCATATATCATATATCATATATCATATATCATATATCATATATCATATATCATATATCATATATCATATATCATATATCATATATCATATATCATATATCATATATCATATATCATATATCATATATCATATATCATATATCATATAGAACTATATTTTACTTATTTATGAATTTCTTGTCATATATTTCTAATTTACTCAGTTCATTTAATTCATTCTCTTGATCTCCTTTACCCACATTACACTCTTCATATTCCTTTTGCAATTCTGTAGACGAAAAATTTCTTGGAATTTCATAAATTGCTTCGGCGCCTAATAACTTTTTATTGACTCTGAACAGTGCGTCGTAAGCCCTTTAAAAGGTTTTAGATAGCGAGCGAAATGGGGGTTGTGTGGGTGCATCAAAATATTGTCGTGAATCTGGGGACACTTGTCGGGGCGGCATCTTTAATTAAAAATTTTCGACAGCTGCGTGTCTGGGCATAAATTGCGCATCGAGCCTGTCAAATGGACGCAAATTTGCTCAACTATTTGAGCAATTAGAACATGGGCACAACTGGATCGAGGTGGAGGTGGAGGCGGCTGGGCTGCGTATGGCATTTTGTGTATAATTAATTGGTAGCCGAAATGCATTGCATACTTTTGTGCGTCAATGGGTTAAGAGATGTCCTCCCTCTCCCTCTCTCTCTGTCTCCTGTTGGCCTGGCATATTCTCATGCCCAGTTTTCGTTGTTGGCCGTAGTTGTAGATTCTTCTGCTTGGTTTCTGTTTATGACAACTTTCAAATATGCATGTGTGTGTGCGTGTGTGTGTGGAGCAACATGTGCTGCCTACTTTTCGGCGTCGGCTGTCTGGCAACTTGTGCGGCAGGCGACAACATTCGAAGGCAACTAACTGCCAAGCGACTGCGGCCTGCAAAATTAATGGCCATCAGTCGCATAATAAATGAAGCAATGTCTTTTTCGGGCCACGCCCACGCCTGCGCCCACGCCCACACCCACGCCCACGACAAGACAAAAAGTTCTAAAGTTTTGTGTCTAAGGCCCGCATGCTTTGGACACAGGCAACAGCCAAAACGGATTCAAGGCGTACGAACTGGTTGGGGCGTGGCGCGCTCTTGCTGCCATGTCTGTGGCAGCGACAAGGACAACTCATTTTGTGTATGCAGCGCACACATGTTGGCCACGCTCGTTTATTCATTTGAATTATTCCCAAAAGCGCATTTAATTTTAATTATGCGTGACAATGCCTCATACAGAATGCCGCCAAGCGACTACCCCAAACCAGCCTGCCCCCATGGCCATGCCCCACATGACTCGCAGCATGCCCCGCTTTGCTATACGCGCGCCCATTGCTCTTGCTCGAGTACTTCGGTTGGGCTCAAGCCGCACTCTCTCGCAACTAACTCGAAGCAGCTCCTTTGTTTCAACTATAATCCTTGCCACAAATAGTACAGCTCGAAATACTGTGAATTATTACAAGTTTTACATTTTGTTTTTTTTTTTTTATTTTATAAATGAATTGAAATCCCGCTGAAGCGGTCAAAATTTAGCACACAGCAAACGGCGAAGAGCAAACAGCAAACAATAAGAAATAAGCAGAACAGCAAAAAATGTCATAACAATAAGAACAAAAGACAAATGTAGAAATTTGGCATGCTCGACTGTCATATACTCTGTCTGATGTGTCATATACTTTGTTTGATATGGAAAAAAGTATATCTAAAGGAGGGTAGAAAAATCAATATACTAATACCGGGCTTATTCTCATTTTGCATGTTTGATGTTAACAAGAAAATTTGATTGCTCAATTGACTAATACCCGGTAATACGGAGTATTAATGTTTTCTAGAAAGTTAAGTTAAGTTATCTTTCAAGGACAACTAACACAGAATACATAGCTGAGGGATAGAAAGAGTTTAAGGATATAACTATCACAGATAAAGTTCAAAATGAAATTTGATAGATTTTTCAGTCAAGACTCGGTACAGTAGGTCTTGAGGTTATTAGCATCTGATGCGGATGCTAGCAGATCTTAGGGCTGCTATAGTTAAATGTCTAGCCACGCTCGGTCCAGTAGGCCTTGGCTTTGGTGGCGCCTGAGTCTTCTTCTAGCTCTGATGCAGATGCTAGCAGATCTTAGGGCTGCACTAGATTCCAGTCTCTCGAGGGTCCCTCTAGCATTCTGTCTTCAATTCTTGGACAGCTTGAGGTCTCGCTCGATGTGCCTGAGTCTCATATATCTTATACCCTATCTATACACATTTTCTCTTATATTTGTTCCTAACAAATTTAATATTTAAATATATTTAGTCCCACTCAAACTCAATAGAATTATCAAGCTTTCTGCTGCAGCTCTAGCTACAGGGTATTAGATTCAAATAAATATTTCAAGGCAAAAATATATATATTTTTCTTTGTGCATCGTTTTGCTATTGTTGTTGTTGTTGTTGTTGTTGCTGTTGTTGCTTTTGTCCTTTTTATCTGCTGTTATTTTATATTTCTGTTTTTGTCCAGCTTTTCCTTTTGAGCTGAACTGAAAGTGAGTTGATTTGGGGCCAAAGCTGGCCCCGTGGCTGGGGGCGTGTTCGCCATGCTTGACTTATGCGCTTGCCTCGCTGCTGGCGACAGCATTTGAATGTGGGGCAGCAGCAGCAGCAGCAGCAGCAGCAGCTGAAGCGATTGGCCAACAGGGGTAGCTGGACAGGCAGCGGGTTGGGGTTGGGGAGTGCGGAACTCTGGCGGAAAATTACTGAAAAAAAAGCAACAACAATGGCAATGGAAATGTTTAAAGAGAAGAATTACGCTTTAAAGAGCTTTTGAGTGCATGAAAATGTTGTTCATTAAATTTTAATATATTTATAATTTATTATATATAAATATATATAAATATTATATATTTAGTATCATTTAAGGCTCTATTGATATCTCTTTTCTTATTGCATAATATATACATATATATTCCATTTCATTCACTTGACTTACTCAATTGACTATTCCCTTCTTTTTATCACTTTATAATCCAATTGTTGTCCACAGTCCTCTGTTAATTCGTTTGCCTTTTTAGGCTTTTAGGCGCATGCCTTAAATATGTTGCATATATGCTTTCAACTTTCAAGGGGGCGGCCATACTTCAACTACCTAAAACAAAATAGAAAAATAAAATGCAAAAAAAAAAAAGCTAATAAATATATGGTCGGCAGGAAATGTCCTTTGGCTGCTATTTCTTGGCTGCCTACTTTTTGGTGCGGTCGAAACATAAAACATGATTATGAACGACTCTGACCGGATGCGAGCTGCTCGAACCGAACCTCAACTTGTGCCTCTGCAATTAAAGCAAACTACGCCTTGTCACCTCCCCCCAAACACAGTTCATGCTGGCTGGCTGGCTGTTGCCCTGCTCCACTCGACACAAACTTCGCACACAAACCGCACTAAAGTTGTGTGTTAAGCGGCTTTTGGCTGCGTATTTAAGCCGTTTATGTTGTTACGTGTTACAGCGAAATACACACGACTTACACACACTCGCATTCGCACACACTATATACACCCTTGGCCATGGGCCGTATGTCAGCTGCAATTTGCCAGGATCGGCTGGCTGGCTGGCTGGCGGTGTGACTAAAGCAGCAGCAGCGAAAGCAACACTCAAAGTAATGCCGAAAAATGATATTAAGCGGATTGCCCGACGACAATGTGAAACACTGCGCCATTGCCACAGCGCAGCGCAGTTCAGTTCAACTCCCAGAGTCGTCTCAAATTTATGAAAAACTATGTGAAAGGGCAACAGCAACAGCAACAGCAACAGCAACAACTACAAAAGGCAAACAGCAAACACCAATAATACTTATGACCACGCGCACACACACACACACACACACACTCTGCCCTGGGCACTTGTGTAGGTAGTTTCAATGTTACGCTAGGCACTGCCATATATATTTATGGGCACGGGATTAAAAAGGATATTAGCCAGTTGTCGCCAGTGCTCCAGTTAAACAAGTGCTAACAATAGCCATAACAGATGCTCGCCTAGCCAAACAGGCGACAAAAGGTGACTGAAACGATGTGGCTGAAAAGTAAATTAAACTATATAACTAGATGAGATGTGATGATGGGGAAGGTATATTTATATATATATATATAAAAATAGAGGAATAGGAATAGATATAAATATATAGATAAAACTAGTTGGAAAGGTTAAAGATATAATGAATAAATGTGAATTTGTGCATAAATTAATATGTTAAAATGAAAAGCCATAAATTATTATGGTTCAATATATAGTTATATAAATAGAGCGTTAGCTTATAGAAATCTATAAAAATTTAGCTATGTTTATATAATTAAAAATCTATAAAAATTTAACTATATATATATAATTATATATAATTATAATTATAATATAAATCTATATAAATATAGCTCTATATATATAATTTTTCTGTATCAAATTCAATCAATTTGGTTTTAGGTTTGACTTTTTGCGAAAGTTCAAAAAGTTAGAGCTCTTCAAAGAAAATTTCTATTTGAATTAAATTAATTTTGTTATGTAAAAAAAATGATCAATTTTGACAGCAAACAAAATTTTGCTTTGTAAATTTTAATTTTATGTGATTTTGATTAATCTTAGTTTTATAAAATGTCATTTTAAATGATTTTGATTAATTTTTTCAAGCATATATAAGACAATAAGTTTTTTTTTTGGCTTATCTGAATAGATTTAAATACTAAAAAATTAAAAATATATATATATATATATATATATATATATATATATATATATATATATATATATATATATATATATATAAAAGCGCTGCATAGCTAAAACAGTAAAGGACACTCTTTTTTTTAATATTTACTATTTAATATTTGGTAATCCAATTCCTCATTCCTATTAATATCAAGTATACGCCTGCGTAAAGCTGCACAAATACAGCTGTATTCATGAATATAGTAGTCTGACTGAGCACTTAATGTTTTACAACAAAACTGAGTGAAAAATACAATATTTTTTGACAGCAATGTAAAAAATATATATAAAAATTGACAGATATATATATATACAGATATATACAGCTTTGCTTAACATGCATACATAAAAATTTAAATGAATATATTAAAAAAAAAAAAAAACAAAGTTATTCGGAATTACTGAGCAAATCAAATGCATTTGATTGGCATTATCAGACGCCTTTTTATTATTTTTTTTTTATTATTTTTAATTATTCCCACTCCGCAAAGGGTTGTTTAATGCGGCATAGTCTTAGTGCATTACATATTTGTATGCAAATGGAATATTTTATATATTTTTTCAGGCGCATGCAGTTGCATATAGTGTATATCCATAATTTGCATACAAATTAAATAAAAATAATGAAATATTAAATTAAAATTTTTGTTACTTGTTTGCAATTGGATAATGTGACAAGTTGAGTTTTTTAAAGCTTCGCTTTTGTCTGAATTTGAAAAGCTTCAAATGTTTTCATTTCCTTTTGGTTTAACTCTTTTTATCTCAATTTTTATACCCTGAACCCATTGAAAATGGGAAATCAGGGTATAATGTTTTTGTGAAATGTATGTAACAGGCAGAAGGAGACATCGCAGACCCCATAAAGTATATATATTCTTGATCAGCTCGATGAGCTGAGTTGAAATAGTCCTGTCCGTCTGTCCGTCCGTCCGTCCGTCCGTCCGTCCGTCCGTCCGTCCGTCCGTCCGTCCGTCCGTCCGTCCGTCCGTATGAACGCAGCGATCTCGTAAACCACAAAAGCTAGATATATGAAATTTTCAGAGAATACTCGTCTATAGCCTACGCAGTACGAGTTTTTTTTAGATTTTCGATAACTCATCCCGTTTCCTTATTATCGATAAAAATCGATAACTTTTCTTCCGCTAAGCATACCGTAAGAGCTAGAGACTCCAAATTTACTGTGTAGATTTGTGTAATGAATGCGGGCATTTGTCATTTTTGGATTTTGGATGCCACGCCTCCTTCGCCCCCAATTTGCAAAATTCGTATTTCAAATACTAGAGACTTGTGCTTTGGCAAATACATACATATGAATGACATGATTACGCTGCGCAAGTTTGATTAAGAAAGTCCATCCACAAAAAAAGTTATTAAACATTTAATTTCCCATACAATAGGCATATTGCAGCCCAAGCGCAGTCGCTGCGTCAGCTGCGCAGTCAGCAGAGCGCATGCTTATGCGTGCGTGTGTATGCATGTGTGTGTGTGTGTGTGTGTGCGTTGCTCGCAATATTTGTATATGTAAAATAAGCATATAATGTTGGGAAGATTGGATCTTCGCAGGGTTCAGGGTATCTCGTAGTCGAGCCGTCTCGACTAGACCACTCTTACTTGTTATGTATATTTTTGTAATTCTATTTCCAAATGAATTTTATTCTAAACAAATAATTTCAATTAAAACTTCCAAGAAATCCTTTGAATGAATTAAGATTTTGATGCACAGAGATCTTAAGATTTTATTTATAATTTTGAAAGGTCTTCAAATGGAATTAGTAAGAATTTTATTTGTTTTTTTTTTTCACATGTTTTTTCATTCAATATTCATTTAAGACATTTTTCAAGTATTTCCTTTGAATTAAACGCCTGTTTGTGTCCCACTGTGTGTACGACTCACACACACATACACATCTGTTTGCTGCCTTACATGTATTTCTATTCATTTGGAGTTTACATAAATTCATAGAGTTGGCAGTTGGGGCTTTTTGGCTCTTTGGCTGTTTGGCTGTTTGGCTGTTTTGGCCGCTTTTGGCTTAATTGCTCAACAAGTTGGCATCGTGCGGCGTTGCCGTAGCTGCCCGAAAACGGCAGCTGGGCATAAAAGGGAAACCTGCATGCGAATACAATTTAGCATTCAATTTGAGCAAAGGCCACCACCTGCCAGGCGCTGCTGTGACATGCAAACACATGGACAACATCTAATGCCAGTCTGTTGACAGCTGCTGTGCCCGCTGCCATTGTGTGTGTGTGTGGCAGCAGCAGCAGCAGGTGCGGATTTGGGCCATGGCAATCTGTGGAATCCACAATTAAAATGTTCGCCGCATGCTGATGCGTTGCTGTCAGGACTTAAGTCCAGCATTTGCACATCGCACGCTAATTGACTGCGGCTGTCCCCAAAACATCAAATTTTACTCCTAAAGGTCGAGGCCAAAAATCAATAGGGTTTTTAGCCGCTCAGCTGCGTGCACGGACATGTCATCGTTTTTTGCACCATGCCATTTGCCAACAGCTTTTCAGTTGGCTCCTCCCTCCCTCTCGCCAGCGTCGTCAACATCAACATTGTCATCATTTAAAATTCAAATGCAAACACGCTTTGCCACAGGTCGCAACTAGCAGTCGAAGTCATTAAAATTCGCAGGCGGCCAAACAAATGCGGCCGTTGCGTTGCGTTGCGTCTTTAAGGCTAACTAACTTCGGCTTTAATACGCACACAATCAGCGCACGAAAGTATGCTACACACACACACACACACACACAAGCACACACACACTCGCACACCACATCTCACACCAGCCCAGAGAAACTAAACACGCAGTCGACGCTGCTCAGCTCACCATAGCGAAAAAGTCCTTAGCTGCTTGCTCAGAATTCCCCCTATAGAAAAGCGGGAAATTGAAGCGCTTTAGCTGCATTTCTCTAACAGTTCTCGACTTCAATATCGCCTGGAATTCGCTATTGTAAATGATATTAAGAGTAATATGGTTTTAACTTGGATTAAACTAAGTCATGGAGCAAGCAATGGAAATGAGAGTAATCAAAAGTTGTTAATATAGATGTGCTTTAAAGTTAGCTTATGTTAATAAAGAAAGCTTTAAGCTTTCATTTGATTTAAAGTTCATGAAATCGGAAAAATAAATCCAACTAAAAACTTTAATTTGTCTAGAAAATTTTAAGAAAATGTTTGAGAAGTTTCTAATTAGCTTTAAGCTTTAGTATATATTTTATATATATTTATATATTTTATATTATTTTAATATTTCCAATTTTCATTAAAAGAAATTAAATATTATATAATATATAATCAAACAATTCTCATTCTTTTAAGAAAATTTTTCTTGTTAAGAAAATATTAATAAAAACATAAATATGCCTTAACTTCTTAGCGAGCTTTTCGTATGATTTTTAAAGAGCTTAAAGCTTTATTTTATTAATTTTTAATATATCTATATTTTCATTATAAGAAATTAAATTTATAAAGCAAAAATCTTGCATTTCTCAAAAACAGAAAAATCTTTATACAAAATTCAAGAAATTTTCCTTCTGATAAAATTTCGCTTTAATACATATTTTCCTTGTCAATTATTGCTGCAAAACATTATTTATTTACCTTTAAAGAGACCCGATGAATAATACAATATTCCATATCGATTTTAATCTTCAAAGGACGCAAAGCAGCTGTTTCTATGGCCTGCGTGCTCAATTCCCGAAAACCTTTTCGTATTATGCTTCAAAGCCTGTATTTCGCTTATCCCAGCCAAAAGTGGGAAATTTTGCTCTCTCCACACACACACACACATAGACAGATACACACAGACACAGCCACACATACACCCAGGCAAAGACAGCTGTGCTGTGTGTGCGCATGTGTGTGTGTGTGTGTGTGTGTGTGTGTCGCTTAGCTCGTGCCGTCGTTTCCTTGTTGTGCTACTGACTCCGGCACTGACTGGGACGCTTGTCGGTTGTGTTGGTTGTCGGTTGTGTCGGTTGTCGGTTGTGTCGGTTGTCGGTTGTCGGTAAATCACAACCATGGCACGGCAAACGGCAATCAGTTTGTGTTTGGCTGTGTAGCGCGTAACGCGTGTGCTTCTCACACGGCCTCGCTCGCCACTTTTCCACGGCGCTCGACGAACTTTCGACGCAACTTGTCGAACCTCGGACCAAAAAAGAACAAAAAATAAAAAAAAAATTAAAAAATTAATAAAAAAAAAACACACAAAAATAAATAAATTAAAACAGAAAAAAAAAAACAAATATCAACTGCAGCAGCGAAAAACATTTTGCGTGATGTGCGCGAAAAAGTGAGAAGCGACAACAATTGCCAAACCATAATTTTTTTTCAAGTGTGTGTGTGCCTGTGTGTGTGTGTGTGCTCTGGTAAAAAGCTGAACTAATAAAAAATAAATAAATATATATATATATATATTTAAATATTATTTATAAAATTAACATATTTAGCTGTGTGCGCTTAAGCAATTGTTGCATACCTCAAGAGTTCAGAGTTCAGACTCATAATGCCCGTGACGTGAGCTTAGGCCGTGCTGTTGCCAAGGCCAACACAATGGCAGACGCTCTGGCGCCATTTTTATAGCGGCTTGCTAGATAATATATAATAATAATGATATATATATATGTGTATGGGAAATGGTATATGAAAGTATTGCCAGCCAGCAGGTTATATATATATATATATATATATATATATATATTATTTTTTTGAGTGATTTCTGTTTGTTTTTCATTTCTTATTTATTTTTTGTGGATTTTTTTTTTGCCAATTTTTATGCAGTCATGTGGCGGGCATTTTAATTCTGTTTACGGGATGTGTTGTGATAAGATTTTTGTTTTTGTTTTTATATTTAAGATAAATAAATATATTTATAGAGAGAGAGAGAGAATGAGAAAACATGATTGTTTGTGCATCAGCTGTGGTTACTATACAAAATATTAGCTTAACTTTTTTGTTTTTGCTGCAACATGGTTTAGTTTGTTGAATCAACTTACTATATAATAGAATAACAAGTTAGAAATATAAATGATTTTTAAAAGTTTTCTCAATTAGAAGTCTGCTTAGAATTGTGCCAGAAATTTTTGATTTCATTAATTTTGATTTAAAAGACTTAAGGAAAGAGAGTTGAGAGAGAGAGTTAAAAGCCTGCAAATAAATATAAATAATTTTACTATAATCCAAATAAGTATTTATAAATGTACTATAATAATTTTAATAATATAATATAATCATAAATGAAATATATATTTTACTGACGACCAAGCCAGTTTTCTGTCTCTTTGTATATAATTTAATTAAGAATTTTTTATTCATATATATATTATAATATAAAAAGTTATTTATATGTATATATATAAAGGTAACAGGAATATTTCATGAAAAAACTAAAAAAAAAAATAAATAAAAAAAATATACAAATATATTTTCTATATATATTTAGAAAATTAATTTATGTTTAGATTGAGTTACCTAAAAGGTAACAGGAATAAGAAAATTTCACAAAATAAAAAAAAAATAATAATTTAAAAAAAAAAAAAATATATATAAATATATTTTCTAAAAATATATTTTTAAAATATATTTTATAAATATATATTTATATTTTTTTTTTAATTAGAAAATTTTTATTTTTTTTTATTTAGTGATATATTATTATTCCTGTTACCTTTTAGGTAACTCAATCTAAACATAAATTAGTTAAACATATATTTTTTTTAAGTCTATGGAAAGTAATGAACACAGAATACATAGGGAGGGAAAGAGTTATAGGGTTTAATCAGGTGGTTATTTGATAGAGTCAAAACCCGGTAACGTCTGAGACTTCTTCCAGTTCTAGTGCGTGGGATAGCAGATCTTTGGGCTGTAGTAGCTGGGCACCTAGCCAGGCTGTTCTAGTCGAATCTTCTAGGATTCTGTTGCCAAAATATCATTATATTTGTAGAAAATTTAACATTGAATATTTGTTGTTGTATTTTGAACACTTTTTTTGATTTTACCCAGATATCCAGATATCGCAAGCAAATTCATAAACAACAAGCTAATGCTGTGAGCTGTTACCAAGTCTATAATAATATATTATATTAATATTAATATTATATTTTATTATATATATATTAATGTAAATTTAATAAACGAAATATTTCAAGCTAGGGTATTTAGTTAGCGGCTACGCAAAGTCAACATATTTTGTATTTTTTGTTCTCCTCTTCTATTTGTTTGTTTGTTTTTTTTTTGTAGCATAATTTTTTGGCGCAGACAAGCAAATACACGAGCATATTTGATGAATTTTGCTGTCAAAAGAAAATGCGTTTGTTTGTGTGCGTGTGTGTGTGTGCGTGTGTGGTGGCCATAAATATTTGATGAGCATTTCAAATGCAAAAATAGCACAACAGAAAAAAATTAGCTTAAACAGGTTTGTTTTTTTCGGTTCTCTTTTTGTATATTTTTTAAAAATAAATATAGAAAAAGTTGCTGTTGCAGCTTTAGGTATGCCCCTTTAAGTTGCAAGTCAGCCAACGTGTCATATGCATGTGTGTGTGTGTGTGTTGTTGTTGTTGTTGTTGTGCGTGTGCATGCAAGGCAATTGCATGACGCTGCCCTGTGCTTGGCCTCTGCATGCGGGTTAGAAAGCGCCTGCCAGCTAGCCGGCCAACCAGCCAGCCAGCCAGGCAGCCAGCTAGCCGGGCAGGCAGACATATGTATATTATCTCTAGTGAATTATGGCCTGGCCATATAGATTCCAAAACGGCTTGTCCTTACAAGAACAGCAAACGGCCAATGTCTGCCGCACACACACACACACACACACACACACACACTCGCATGCTAAACACATACCTTTTTCTATGTGCCACCCACTCGCAGCACGCCTCGTTTCCGTCTGTGTATCATCATCGTGCATTGTGGCACACATTGTTAAATGAACGATACAAAACTTCAACTCTCACACACACACACATACACATATTTGCAACGGAGCGACATGTCCTGCCGCCTGCCAAACATGTCGCCTGGCACTTTGGTGTCCTACACTGTCTGCTGCTGCTGCTACTGCTGCTGTTGCTGCTCCTCCTGCAGCTGGCGCTGTTCGTGTGTCGAATTACTCGACTCTTGCTCTGATGCAACTTGAAATTAGATCTTGATATACTAGCTGCTGCAAGCATTCCATCTCTCTCTCTCCCTTTCTCTCTCTTGGTTTTCCTTTCTCTTTCTTTCTCTTTTTCTTTTTTTAATCAGAGCAATACATAAACGCTCTGCGAATATTCATCCCACTAATTGGCTTCTGGCGCCGCAGCGACTTAACTCGTAACTCCTGACGCTCAGCTGCAGCCCGTTTCTGGCTAAAGTCAGATAGCAGCGTCAAACCTTTGTTAATTTA
>JBAMCI010000107.1:18710000-18725000 GCA_037075265.1 Drosophila nigricruria
CTAACAAAATTCAATTATAGTAAATATATATATATACATTGATTTCTTTCATAGGGTATCGCATTGCCCTGTCATTAACAACAATCGACTATTTATTTAAGTTTTTTTTTTGTTGTTGCTTGCTTTGAATATTTCATTAATTTGTGCACAATTCTGCGCATATTTGATTGGAATTCTTTTTGAATTGGCATCGTGCTGTGAGCTTATATATTTATTATGCACTCAGCTCGAAATATTGGTTGGCAATTTCAATTGCAAACGCAGCGCATTTATTTATATTTAACATATTTATTATATTTGTTGTCTACTTTATGGCGCTTGTCGCTTCGATTTGCGCCCATCAAATGGCAAATGACAACAATCGGTTTTTCAGTTTCAGTTACTGCAGCGCATTTGTGGTTAACGACAGACCGCTCTCTGACCGATCCCATGCCAGTGGGGGGATCGAACTCCCTGGGTAATCATTAATCATGTGGGCGACGCCTAAAAGTATGCAGCAACTGTGCAGCATGCAGCATGCAGCATGCAGCATGCAGTATGTGGCATGCAATTAAAAAGCAAACAAAACGCAGCGCCAACATAAATTTGCTGCGCCAGACAGGCAGGTGTAGTGGGCTGGGGGCCTTTAGCGGCTTTAGGTTGAGGTATGCAACAAATTCCTTGCCACGCACCACATATAAATATATATATATATATATATAGTCAAGTGAATTTGTAGGCATTCAGCAACAACAAAACAAACAAATTTATAAAAATTAAACAAAATGCAGCGCTAAGCACAGTCTGAGCAGCAAAAGAGAGAGCGAGAGAGAGAGAGAGTTCAGAGAGAGAGCAATCCCTCTCCACGCACATATCCTCCACTCAACCACACGCAACTCGCACTAAAGTGGAGCCACACATGGATGCTGCCGGCACGACGCTGATGCTGGTAGATGCGTCGGCCGCGGAGAAGCACCATCAGCATCCACAGCAGCAGCATCAGCAGCAGCAGCAGCAGCAGCATCATCATCATGGCCATACGCGACACATGCATCACTCGAACGGCGAGCCAGCAGCGTCCAGCGATGCAACAAGCGGCACACAGCACACTGAGCTGCTGCCAGCGTCGGTTGTTGCCGCGGGCGCGGCAACTGGTGCCATTTCGAGTGCAAATGCAATTCTAACGGAGACGGTTACGGCCGGCACCTCGAACAGCTCTTCGGGCAATAGTTCGCCAGCCAAGGCGTATCTGCATCATCATCTGCATCACGGCACGCACTCGCATGCGCATCATCATCATCATCATTCGCTGCAGCTGCACCATACAGCGCCGCCCTCACCACTCGCTACGGTGCGACACCAGCAACAACAACAACAGCAACAACAACAACAACAACAACTTTCGGGTGCTTCACCCCCGCCGGGCGGCTGTCTGGCCGTCTGCTGCTCAACGGCAGCCGGCTCCACGCATCATCACATGACCGTCGGCCATGTGCCGCATCTGCCGCCCCATCATTCGCTCTATCCGCTAATGGCCGCCGCCCAGCTGGGCTATGTGGGCTCCAGTGGGCCCAGTTCGCTGGTCAACTCGCCCGCGTTGGGTCGGCGCAAGCGCTACACCAGCACCTCCTCGAACTGCTCCAGTCAGTTTAATAACAACTACGCCGGACTCGATGTCGACTCTCTGGATGATATGCTGCGCAAGGTAAGAGGCGTGCCAACAACTTCAATCACATTTAAATTACTTGATTTTAGTTGAAAAGTTTTTAAATACCAATTGAACTTAAGCTAAGATTGTGATTAAATTATTATAATTATGGCTAAAGATAAGATGAGTTAACTGAAAGTTAAGTTGACTTTAACTTGTTCTTAAAGATTTCAATATATTGTCAACTTGCTGAGCTTGGATTGTTATCAAACAGTTTTGCTTTGTCCTGTAAATGGAGCTGAATGAAACCTTATTTCTATGACTTAACTTTGTCCTGCTGCTTCTTCTGTTATATACTACTGTTTATAATACTCGGGCTAATACCCTCACCGCATTTGAGGGCAATGCCATAACAACTAAGCAGCGTTGCAATGGCAACTCAGATGACTGCTCTTTAAGAGCTCCAGCTCGAATGTCTGCTTCTCTCTCTCTCTCACTCTCCATCTTACCAGCTCCCAGCTCTCCCTCCCACTTACTTTCTCGCATTTCACTCAGTGCTGCATTTAGTTGCTTTCCCTGCCACGACCTGACTGTCTGGCTGTCTGTCTGCAGTCATAAATTTAGAGCCTAGTCCGGCAGCATAACAAAAATTTGCAACGCTTTTTACGTGTTGAACATTTTTAAGCGCACAGCCGACCCATAAATAATATGCGACAAGATTTACCCCAGGTCCAGCCCCACCTCCTGAGTTTCCATTTAAATATATATATATATACATTTTTTCCTCTGGTATGCAAACAATTTAAATTTGTTATGCGCTCCGAGAGAATGCCTAATGCATAAATGTTCGGTTGCAACAATGCTGCCAGCTCTGACCGGACGGACGGACGGACGGTCGGTTGGTCGGGCGACGTAACGGTTTGCGTTTATGTGCGTGCATATTTGCATTACGTATACGTATACGTCACTCTGTGTCCGTGTGTGTCCGTGTGTGTGTGTGTGTGTGTGCTGGCTGTTACGGCTTTTTGGCCGCTTGCATTTTATTAGCGATAATGAACTCCACGTGCGGCAGCGCGAAACGATGCGAAACTAAACGAAACCGTTGCATACTTTGTGGCATGTGAGCCCAACTATGCCCCATGTACACGTTGCACTCGGTGCAAATGTTGTGAAAGCGGGTATGATGGAGTTTAGAGAGAGTTTAGGATAGCTTGAAGTTGTAAGCAGTTGGAGGCAATGAGAGTGAGGCAGGTTTAAATCAGTTGAAAAGGTTAAGTAAAGGTTTCAGCCTCAACAAGGGTTAAGACTGAATTCATTGAATTACAAACTAAATCACATCAAAATAAATATAAAATAAATCTATATATCTATATGTATGTACATAACTCTACTTCTTAGCTTGACTCTATAAATATGATCAGGTTTATGTATTCTATATACCAACTCTCCCTATGCATAAACTGAGACTTCAAATTGAATCTGTTTCTTGCCATATCTCTTTCAATAACTTTCAATTTTTATCCTTTTACAATAGCTTTTGCTTTAAAAGTTTACTTTATAGCAGCTCAGACATTTCTAAGTCTAATTTATGACCAAAGTGCAATGCATTCACAGGGTATTTGCCAGTCGAACCGCCCTTTGCTTTTCTTTTTACTCCTATTTGTTTTCTATTGTGCAGTGTCGCATTGCCACAGGTTAGCATTGTGTGCCCGCGACCCTTAATGGGTCGATGGCTTGATGTAGGTATTGGTAGCCATTTCTAGCTGCTTCTGCATTGCATTTGCGGTGGCCATAATAGGGGCTGTGAGCCGCATGGCCACGTCGCCGCGGGTCGAGGAGTGACACTATGCGGACCTGCGGTGCGGCTGTTGCTATTACCATTTGCCATTCGCCGTTCGCCATTGCGATTGCAATTTTGTTGTGGCATACTTTCTGGCCAGGCGCGTGCATAATGGCAATTTGAATAATGTGCCAAAATATGCAGACATTTCATTGTTTGGCCTGACTAACCAACCACCACCCACTGGCAGTGCCTCGTCAGGCCCGAGCCTGTCCATAAACTGGGCCACTCGCTGACAATCAAAGTTTGCCTCGATTCACTTTGACGTTTGTCATAAACACAGCCTGGAAATTAGATAGACTTGGGCGCGAAAACTTTGCGCCCATAAACGAATGACGGGGTCAAAGGCAAAACGGCAATAGAGGCGCAAGAGTGAGAGAGAGAGAGAGAGGAAGGGAGAGAAACTTAAATCGAATTGGGGCTGAAGAACCACAACAACAAACGGCAAGCCGAAAGTTGTTATCAAGTTGCGGCGCAAGTTTGAAGCATTTTTGGCATCATCAACAAACTTTGTGGCTGCGTTTCTCTCAAGTGCTGCCCGCAACGTAAAGAAACCGATCCAAAGAGGCCCCAGCACGGAGCCATATCTATTGGGCACCATTCGAGAGGTGCTTAGCATGCGCACTGTGCGCTCAGCTTTCATTGAACTCGAGTCAACTTTACATTGAAATCAACTGACCAGGAGCACAGCCGGCCGGCTGGCTGACTAGCGCTTGATGTAAGTGCTGGAAATAGAAGTTTCTAGATCGAAGAATGTCTGAGTGAGTTTATATAGGAAATATAGCCAGCTGAGTATGACTTATAGTGAGACGAATGGAAGCGTAGGATGATGATGATGATGATGGTATGAGATATAACTGGTATGGTATATGGTATATAACTGAAATGAGTGAAACAACAACAACTCACTATGATATGTAGTTAAAGTCTTCTGGCATAAGAGTGATATAACAACTTGAGCCTTTCCAATTTTCATTTTCCATTCCAATTCCAATTCCAATTCCCTTTAGCTACGCTCAACAACGAATCCCCGTTTTGCTGGCTCCGACAATATCCTTTTCCAAAGTTTAGTTTAAACGAAGTACTCTGTCTTCTTCCACAGTCCTAGACAAAGTACTTTTCAAACACCTTCTGTCAGACTCTCTACTTCGAGTCGCATTCTCTTCGTTTATCGAAATCAGAGCGGCATAAGTAACCCTCTCGCTTTCACTCACTCACTACGTACAGCAACGGCTATAGTTGTCTCTCTTGCAGTGACAATTAAAGTATAAGGAATAGAGATGAGTACAACTAAAACATAAACTCACTCGGATAATACAAGCTGTCAGTCTCTCTCCAATACTATTGCAACAGCAGGAGGCAGTCACATCAGACAAATGAAACCTCTTGAGTCTTGTGCGTCTTCTTCTGGGGCGCAGTCTTCTGGCAAGTATATTAGGCTCAAAGTAAAATTTATAGCTTGTAGTGATAGGTTGCCAATTGCTTGCTTATTATATCTCCAACCAAAGGTTGAAGTTCTTTACTAGTTCAGTATTGCGTACTTACCCCAAGTCTGAGCAAAGTAGTCTGCGTCTTATGCATTTGGTTTAGCTGACATATTGATGCAATGCCGTAGACTTGTATTCCATAGCCCCAACTTGGGGCCAGTTTACTTTAGTATATAGATATTTTGGCTTTATTTGAAAGTTACTATCTGGGATAGAGTAAAGACAACATTTTCTTCACCTTGTTCTTCATATGTTTCCCCACCACCGGTCGAGTGAAGTAACATCCTAATGAAATTATCTCTATCTCTATCTCTATCTTAAGTTCAACTCTAACTATAGCTTCTCTATCTGCAACTACACATACATTATCTTAGCTCTATTCATATCAGCTGAAAAGTGTCGCCATTTCGCATGACTTTATTGGCCGTATCAATGAAGTTTGTTTTTATGGCCTGCAGGCCAGCAGCAGCAGCAGCTCACAATTATTTCATATACATGAGCGTGGGCAGGGTGGAAAGTTGTAAAAATTATGCACACCTTAACATAATTACGTGTGGGCCCGACGGCAGCGGGCAAAAAAGCGGGCTTGAGCTCTGCCAGACGGTGGCTGTTGGGCGTGGGTTGGTTTCGGGTTAGCTATGCCCTGGTCGCTCGTTAGTCGCCATGAAATGCCTTCGTTCTGGGAGCTGTGCCACACAACAAATGAGCAGCCGGCCCGGCCCGCATGGCCCCGAAAAAACTGCTACACAATACGCATCTTAAGCAAACAAATACACAAGCAGAACCATATACACACACACACACGCACACATACGGACACACATCCCTATACCCAGCCACACACACACACACACCCAGCCACAACACCTGCATTGTGAAATAATGTTTTTATAAGCCACCTTTATGTAATGACAATGGGGAATCATTAAATGTCTATTTGCGCTTTTTTTCTGATACCCTGTTAACATGAAAATGTGTGGGTGGGCATGGGGTATGAGAGACTTACAGTTTGTGTGAGTTATATGTATATAGATATATGTATATGACAAGCAGAAGAATATATGTCGAATATAAGACTAAGAAGAACTCTGATAGATTTAGTTGTTTCTATAGCAATATATATACATATATCTAAACACCCTAGCTAAGCCTGTAAGGCCTGTTGAATAAGTTAGTATTTCTGTAAACATTTCATATACATAAGAACTTAATATTTGTCAGTTTCTATTGCAACTTTCTGTTATAGTTCTCCGCTTTCATACAAAATCCCCTACACTTACTTCAAAAACATAAAGGGGATTTGCCAAGTCAGGCATACCCTTATTGCTATTTCCTTTCACTTGGTTCAGCTTTTATTTTTGCTTTTACTTGGCCGCCATTTTAGAGTGTGTATAGCAATGAGCTATTGTCAGGCAACGGAAATGCCTTGTAATTATTAGCTTTGTGTAGCCTCTTCCTATCTCCTACCTTTCATGCGCTGCTCTCTCTCTCTCTCTCTCTCTCTCTCTCTCTCTCTCTCTCTCTCTTTCATTCAGCTTTTTCTCTGCCTGTTTTTGGTTAAGCTTTAAAGTCTGATAAGAATTGGGAATCAAGCTCATTTCGCATATCGTGCAAATCTATGAGCAAAGCCATAAGCTAACCGGAGAGAGAGTGACTCTGTGTGTGTGTGTGTGGAGTGGCACTGATAGACACAGCTAATTTTGAGACGTCACGCATTTATCTTGCGCCACATGTTGGCAATCCTGGCTACATACAGACGCACACATGTGGGCAACCCTTCAGAGCAGATTTCCTTAAGCGCTACTTTTCAGAATAAGCCAAAAGCGAAAAAAAAACAAAAAAAAATGAGGAGCAAGGAATGAGAGCGAGTAGAAAACAGCAAAACAGTAAAAATAGAAAGAAAAAAACCAGCCAAAACACACACACACACACACATACACAGAGCGTCATAAAATGGCAAAACTAACGAACTCGACCAGCAGAGCTGTCCCAGAGTAGGACAGCGACAGCAACAACAAAAAAAAAAAAAAGAGTAGAAAAGAATAGAAAAGGGTTACCGCTTAACCGCCTCGCACCGCCCACCGCCCACCGCCTCCCGCCCCCTTCCGCCTTGAGCCATGTGCGTGTCCATCAAGGGATTTCCCTTCAATTAGGATTAATACTCCAGATACCAAAAACAACAAGCATCAAAATAGAAAAAGAAACGAAAACGAAATTCTGCAACGAGCGTTGCGTACGCTTAACTAGGGTAATGCCCTACACACACACACACATGTGCACTACACACACACACACACACACACACACACATGCAGTCTGGTTCGTAGACCCGAAATCAGCTGCCTACGGACAAGCGTATCCGCTGCCATAAAGCTGGAGACGAGTTCAGGCCTCAAAATGGCGCACAATTGAGGCATTATTAGTAAAGTAGTTTTACATACTTAAAACTGAAGTGAGATATGCGCGACTTAAAGATGCCCTGTAAGGAATTGGATGCTGGAAGTCATAGACATAGATAGAGTTGCAATGCATAAGCTATAGGGTATGTAAAAGTTAGCATAAGGCTGAGTTGAACTGAAGATCAAGGGTATTTTGACACCTACAAACGTATGCTTTGAGTACAGGGTATACATAGATATAGATGCTCTATAAGGAATTAGAGCATAAAGTCTTAGATATATATACAAATACAGGGTAAAGGTAAAGGTAAAGACTAAAATAAACTCAACTAAGGCTCAAGGGTAAACCTCTAAACATCTGCAAACAGCTTGGCTCTTCTGCTTTGAGTACAGGGTATATATTGATATAGATACCCTATAAACAATTAGAGCTTAAGGTCTTAGACGTATTATGATGCATTAGCTACAGGCTATGCAAAAGCCAACATTAGGCTCAGCTCAACCAAGGCTCAAGTGTATCTTAGAACCTAGAAACAGCTTCCCTGCTTTGCGTACAGGGTATACAATATCTAAAGTCCAGCCAGAGAGTCAACCTTTTTGCTCCTTTTTTTTTTGTTTTGTTTTGCCTAGGACTTTGATAAGGGGCTGCTTCGTATCGCTTTGCTTTGCCTTAACTTTTTGCTGTTTTCTTTTTTTTTTTGTTGGGTTTAAATTGCTTAAAAGTACAATTTATCACAATTGGCAATTGGATGCCATTGTGTGTAGATGTGTGTAGATGTGTGTGTATGTGTGTGTGTGTGTACGCTTCGGCTGCCTGGCAACAACTTGACCAAGTCTGCTACAACTAGCTCAGCGGCTCGATAAGGTCAGGAAAATGTGCCAACGGCTCGCTCGCTCGCTCGCTCGCCCGTCTGCTTCACCAAGCTGGCGAAATGAGTTTTCTCACATGGCACATATCCTTACCTTTTTTATATGTGTACAATTGCACTGTTTCTATCATTCCTCATGTCATCTCTTTCTTCTTCTTCTTCTTCAATTCCCCTTGCTGGCACACTTAGTGTCTAGTTTTAGAGATTCGCTCATTTAAACTTTGTTGCAAAGTTTTGCTGTTTCAATTTTACGACCATTTGTAAGAAAACTATAGAACAATATATCGATAATTGGGCGCAAAATGATTTCTGTGATGTTGTTTGGTCGATCAAAGTTTAGTTAAGGCAATTTATGAAATTAATAATAATAATAATTCACCAAATAAATTAGATAAGTGATCAAGTTTACTTATCAATCAAATATGAAAGCAATAAACAATAAGCAATTTATCGAATTTATCGATAAGCCTGGCTGTCTGCACTTATCGATAACTCAGGCGTAAAGCTGCGCGCAGCAAATATGCAAATTTAATATGATATTAATTTGGAACAGCAACAAAGCCTTTAGTAGCATCTTACACACACACACAACAACGGGCACTTTTATCCTGTGCGTGTGTGTGTGTGTGTCGCTGCACTCATCATCATCGTCTTTGTCATCAAGCTAAACTATTGAAATGTTGAGAGACTACGCAAAAAATGAAAGGCAGAAACAACAAGCTGCCAACAGACTCAGATCTGCCCTCTCTCTCTCTCTCTCTCTCCCTCTCCCTCTCTCCCCCCTCACTCACTCTATCTCTGCCACGCTTAGCACTTGCTTTTTAGTTGGCTTTCTTTAGCATACTTTTGTGCGCGGCTGCATTCAGCAGGTTCTGTGTTTGCGCTTCAGCTTCGCAGATTTACAGAATCCAGATACCAGTTGCCAGTTGCCAGTTGCCACATTCAGGTTGCCCTTTTGTTAGTGTGCATGTGTGTGTGTGTGTTCGTGTTCACGTGTAGATTTTATTAAACATATGAATTCATTATGTAAATGCGGCAACGTCAACGACAACAACGAGAACGAAAATTGTATGAAAATCGCCTTTTGTTGCCTGCTCCATTTCCATTTCCATTTTCCCCATTTCCATATCGCCCCCCCCCCCCCCTTTGCCACGTCGCCTCGCCGCTCGCCCCTTGCATTTATGTAGTTGGGCAACGTGGGGGTTAATGGGTTATGTGCTGTGATTTTCGAGCAGAGTGTGCCACGCCCCTCGCCTAACCGCCCGCCCGCCCGCCTGCCTGCCTTTATCAACTTAGCTGCTGAGTCTTTTGTTGATTTTTATGTAAAGCGCAAATTGATTTGGCATTGGGAGCAGCTGCGCGAGCAGCAGCCACAGCCACAAGAAATTATTAAAATTTCCATGCAACAAAAAGCTGCTGCTGCTACTACAACTTCTGCTACCCTTTGTTGCATAATTGAATTCCAATTGTAAACGTGTGTGGCACTCGCTTTGACTGCACTCGAGCTACAATTACCGTGTGGACCGGAGTGGACAGCTACGGAGTTGGATTGGATTGGATGGCGAGGCGAGGCGGGTGGGGTGGTATCTTGAGCAACACAAATCACAACTGAGTCGAGCTCAACTGGGTGGCTGTTAAGTTGTCCGCCCAACTGTCTGTTCGTCTGTCTTGTCTGTCAGCTGTTGTTATTGTTGTTCACACACAATTAACACTCGAACAGGCCTTAACACTGGGGCTTAAGTTGATGTGATGTGATGGGCGTGTGTGTGTGGGGGGAGGGGGGTGGAGTGGAGGCGGAGGGAAGCTGGGCCACGTTCCGGCCACCTACACATGCACAGCACACAAACACACACGCACACACACACGCTCACTCACAGAGAGTAACATGCCACTTAATTTCATTTCTTTTCATTTTGGCAACAATGGGACGCACAGTGTGACAAAACTGATTGTAACTATTGATAATGAAATGAGTTTTTTAGACTCTGGAGGTTTCTTAAGTGAAATATTTATTATGATAGAAAAGGAATAGAATTAAATGAGTAGTTTCATTTATAAGTTTATTAGTATAGTTTAAGGATTGTAGAAGACATTGAGAGATATATAGGTAAAAAAGCTTAAACCTTGGAAAAACTCGAATTAAATATTGTAAATATGAATAAAAGTAGTGCGAATTAGATGTTTTTCTCAATATAGATTGACTATTTGTCATATTAGTTACTGCCAATGCCATTTTTCAGCAAAATCCGTAATATCCAAGAAAAAAAATTAAAATTTTCCCATATCTGTCAGCTTTTATTGTGATTTTTTGGTCCATATAGTAGGGAATCAATCTTTGACTTTTTTTATGAAAGATGAATAGTAAATTTATCTTCCAACAGTAAGATTTTTCCTAAAGAAGATCAATTTTGTGGCCTATGCAAAAAACTTGATAGTTCTGGCTGTTATATTGTTCGAGATATTTACAATTGAATTTGAATGCGCTATTTTGCTAACCAATTTTAAGCAAACATTTTTTTAAAATTAAAAAAAAAATATTTCCTGATATGTTATGATTTATATTAATAAGAATAAAACAGAGTTCAATTGAAAAATAGTTGTAGAACTATAGCTTGAATGATATAGAAAATATTCAGCATTAACGTAGGAAGTGAAGGCTGCGCAAGCCTGATGGCGCACAGTGTATATCTGTATATATATATATCTGTATACCATTTTGGGTTTGTACACTATATATAAGCTATATATAAGCTTCAATAAGTCAGCATAAATCTTGAGCTTGAACTCTCAGGCCTCAACTCATATGTCAAAGTTTTGCTTCGCTAAAATTCTTAACATCTTTTGTTTGTTTTTTTTTTTTCGGTCAATTTGCCCACTGTGCCGTCTCTCATTGTTGGCAATGTTATTTTCATTGTTGCTGTTGTTGTTGTACTTGTTGTTTTCGTTTGTCATAAAGCGGCGTGAATGTAATCAAGGCAGCTATTATTCTTAGATTTGAAGCGCAAATGAAAACGCCGGGCAGCAGCCAAGACAACAGGCTGGCAGGCTTCATGCCAGAGTTTGGGGTTCAATACGAAACAATGGCCATACGTGAGTGTGTGTGAGTGTGTGTATGAGTGTGTGAGTGTGTGAGTGTGTGTGTGTGTGAGTGTGTGTGCCACAGACAGCAGCAACAAAAAGGCCAACGCGTTGTCGCATACAAAACCCTCATTGTTTGAGGCCGCGGCATCCAAAATGATGATGGGGTGGCTGTTAGGTCCGGGGAGGAGGGGGAGGGAGGGAGTAGGGGTGCACGGATATGTAAGTGTTGTGGCTCAGGTGCTTAAATATGTACATGAGTGCGTGAGTATTTGTTTTTTTTTTTTGTTTTTGTTGTATTTGCTTTTGCTTTTGTTTTTGGGTTTTTGCATATATGTATTTTTAAGTAACTTCGCACATAGTCGAGGAGCTTGGAGTTTCGTGAAACACGAAACACGCACAGCTGGGCACGAAGAGTGAGCTTTAATATAACTAATATATTGTACTAAAACTAGTATATATTACTTTGAGTTGTATATAGTTTATAGTATATACTATAGCAACAGTCGTAAGTTAAGTCTTCGCATGAGAAGTTTCCAGCTCCTGCTCCTGCTGCCTGCTCCTGCTGCCTGCTCCTGCTGCTTGCTCCTGCTGCCTGCCGCCTGCTTCTGCTGCCTACTCTACTCCTGCTCTTCCCTTATGTCAGCTGCCTTAAAAGCACGCAAATCGTATTAAAAAATCTCTTTTTTGTTGCTCACGAAATCTTTTAATGTCTTTTCGAATTGTGTTTCATATGGATTCTCTTTGTGCGACACGTGTCGTGCTCTTTGTAATTTGTAATGCTCTTTGAGCGTGCCTTAATCGATGCATTCGCGTATGCACAATGGCAATTCATTTGGACGCCTTTGTCTGAGATTCGGTTTCAATTAGTTGGCAATGAAAGTGCATTGCTTTAAATCGATAATGACCGCGAAATGTCGACATAAGCCCGTCCAATCGGCGCGATAGCCAAGCGCTAAAGCTCTGTGTCAAGTGCCAAACTGGCAAGTCTGGCCCAATCTATCTCCCTCTCTCTCTCTCTCTCTCTATCTCTCTCTGTGTGTGTGTGTGTGTGTGATGTGGTTCCAGTTCCGGTTCCTGTACTGGTCGACTTTTGGTCAATGTCTGCAGTCGCCTTGCGCCAATGGCAAACAATTGCATTGTAATTTTTCAGCCAGAACACACACAGAAACGAACAACATTGTTGTTGTTGTTGTTGCTGTTGTCGACTTGTGCTGCAGTTTTGGCTGGCATTTTTGTCTTTGGCGAACAGTCGATGTCAATGCCACAAAAGCCACTCGAAATATGCTTGCCACACACACAGAGACACCTATGTGTGTGTGTGCGTGGGTGTGTGTGTGGTG
The DNA here is from genome assembly GCA_037075265.1 of Drosophila nigricruria. Taxonomy (NCBI): domain Eukaryota; kingdom Metazoa; phylum Arthropoda; class Insecta; order Diptera; family Drosophilidae; genus Drosophila; species Drosophila nigricruria. Next base: position 18,722,644 of record JBAMCI010000107.1, read on the forward strand.
TGCGTGGGTGTTTGTGTACGAGCAAACAGAATTATTGAAGCGCGCCGTTCGAAAAAAAAATTGCAGCCATATGAACGAACAGCATCAGTCCTTTGCCCCAGCCGAGTTCAGCCTCGACCAGTCCAGCCTCGCCCAGCCCCAGCCTCAGCCTAGTCCATTCCCAGCCCACTCCATCGGCTCTTTTGCTGACCATCCGCTTCACTTAGCTGGACGTTCTCGTCATTTTCAATATTGTTGCAGCTGCAGTTGCTGGCGCTGCTGTAGTTGCGGCTGTGGCTTTTGGGTCACTGAAAGAGAATTAAATTACAGGAGCGTCTGGCAAAGGACCTGCCTGGCCTGGTGTGACTGCCGATGTGCGTCAGTTCGATAAATGAAATATTGGACCGGTTAAAAGTGAGAGAATTTCCACAAAAAAAAAAAAAAAAACCAAAAGCAAAAAAATTGTTAACGAAATTTTTCCATTTTGTAATCAGGCAGCACAGCTGCTGCCTAAATCATTGAACTGTTCAAAGTTATTTAAGCTTTATGGCTGCATTTGTATTTAAAAGCGGAAATAAAATGCAAAAATATGATTCGCTTTGATAGATTAAAAGGTTCAGATAGATTGAAAGGCTGGCAGATATATTGAAAAATTCTGAAAATATGTTTGCAGCTCGAGTTTGGATTTGAAACTTCATATATACAAAGTTAGTTATAAAGTCTGATTTGCTGTCGCTGTCTTAGGCATTTGATTCACAGTTTTATACTCGTTCATGAGGTGAAAGAGTATATTAGTTTAGTGCAAGGTTTGTCTGTCTATCCGTCCGTTTGTCCGTCCGAATGGTCGTCCGTCTATGCATGAACACAAACCATTTAGCCATCTAGGATACTCGTGAGTACCCTTATCTTATAAAGTGTTAAGATGTTTCCAAAGCAGGAAATACTATATCTCAGAAATGCTATTATTTAAAGTGTTACAGGCTAGGCTAGGCTATTAGTAGTAGTAGAAGACAGTAGTAGTAGATACTAGTAATAGTAGTAGATAGTAGAATAGTAGTAGCAGATAGTAGTAGTAGTAGTAGACAGTAGAATAGTAGTAGAAGTAGTAGTAGATAGTAGAATAGTAGTAAAAGTACTAGTGGATAGTAGAATAGTAATAGAAGTAGTAGTAAATTGTAAAATAGTAGTAGATAGTAGTATTAGATAGTAGAATAGTAGTAGAAGTAGTAGTATATAGAAGAATAGTAGTAGAATAGTAGTAGAATGGTAGTAGAATAGTAGTAGAATAGTAGTAGAAGTAGTAGTAGATAGTAGAATAGTAGTAGAAGTAGGAGTATATTGTATAATAGTAGTAGAAGTAATAGTAGAAAGTAGAAAGTAGAATAGTAGTAGAAGTAGTAATAGATAGTAGAATAGTAGTAGATAAAAGAATTGTAGTAGAAATAGTAGTAGATAGTAGAATAATAGTAGAAGAAGAATAGTAGTAGAATAGTAGTAGATAGTAGAAAAGTAGTAGAAATAGTAGTAGAAATAGTAGTAGATAGTAAAAGATAGTAGAATAGTAGTAGATAGTAAAAGATAGTAGAATAGTAGTAGAAATAGTAGTAGATAGTAAAAGATAGTAGAATAGTAGTAGAAATAGTAGTAGATAGTAGAATAGTCGTAAAAAAATAGTAGTAAATATAGTAGTAGATAGTAGAATAGTAGTAAAAAATGAATTTTTTACAGCTTTGCAGTACTTACATATCCCTCTTATCGGCGTGGCAAATGCGGATAAACTATATCTTAGAAAGTTTTGGAGCTAGAGCTCACCTCTTGCCACTCTCCTGTCTGCTCTCTCCTCTCTTTCCTCTCTTCCCCTCTTGAAATATACCAAAAAAAGTTCCAACTCTTTTGAACCGTTAACGAGTATCATGCAGTCAGTGGTGCCCGACTCCAACAGTTTCACTTATTACTGCTGTACAGAAACTCGTTTCGAATAGTTTAAACTCTCATTCAACAAAATACAGCAGACTACTTGAACGTGAACTCTAAACAATAACTGATATTAAAGTGGCTTAGAGAACAGTTTTAAAACAATTTAGTGAAATGAAATTCTCAAAAACTATGAATCAAGCTTTCCGGGCAATGCAAATATGGACTCTATGGACTCTAGCGGCAACATTTAGCAACTGCGTAAAGTAGTTTAGTGAAATTATAGCATTTCGCTCGCAGCATAACATATTTTGGGCAATTTTCGAATTTGTGTACTCTGTTTGAGAATATGCCGGCAGCTAACTAAGTAAGAATATCATCAAATAAGCCCCAGCTGCTGGGCTACGGCCATATCCGACGCCATCCGCCATCCGCCGTATTCTCACGTTGTTGCTTTGACATTT
>JBAMCI010000107.1:18727500-19007500 GCA_037075265.1 Drosophila nigricruria
CATAAATCTTTGTTATGCTTTTTTTTTAAATATTTTTTTTATTTTTATTTTGTTTTTTTTTTCCCGCTGCAGCGCCAAGAGAATCACGGCAACAGCCTTTTACCAGCCTTGCTAATTATTTTGAACATTTCAGTTGATGTTTGTTAGCTTCCCTTCATCTTCTTCTTTTTTTTTTTTTTCTGGCAAAGTTTGGCTTAAAAAAGTTGTGCATATTATTTTTCAGTTTTTAATTAATGCGAGCCAACTGGCCTTTGGCTAGTACTTGGTAAAGAGCCGAGCATAAACATGACTTTAAAATGGGTTTTAATTGCTTAGCCGCATTTGATGCATTTTGTTTGGGCGGCTAATTAATAAATTAACATTGAGCCTTTGAGACAAGTGCTGCGATCTCTTGGTTTAGGCTTTGTCATGGGTAAAGGTATGTGAAAGGCAGCTTACTCATTTATGATTAATGTAATTGTTGTTTAGGCGGGAATTCATTAGTGATTCATTTTGTTGAACATAGGTGAAGAGTTGGATAAAGGTTCAATAGGATTGGAGTTGAGTAGAGTTTTCATTGCAAGAAACTCTTTTGAAAACAGCTTTTAAAATTAATTAGATGCATACAAATTGTTGTATTAAAATATTAAAATATTAATTTATATATCAATAGACCAATATATGACAATATGTATCAAAAATATTCTATAAGAAAGTTTTGCGTAGTCCTTAAAAGAGCCTTAGACGTTTATGGATTTCTAATATTACATATACATAATTACATTACATATATTACATAATATTACATATTTCAACAGTCTTATATTTCAATTCCTTGAAGAACTTTTGCTATTTACTAGCGCCTAGATTAGACTGTAATAGACTCATATGAGTCATATAAGATGGGTATATCCCATCTACATATAAGATAATTTACATATGCACAGCTAAACCTATCAAATAGAAATTGTCAATAAATTTTCAATCTATTCAAATCGTTTACCCATATCAATATCAGAAGATATTCACACTCATACTTAGCTTACATTAGAAAACAAATCAAATTTTGCACTGTCAATAAATTCTGAAAATTAATCAAATTTCATGCATCATTAAATATATATATATTGCCAGCTCTAGTATTTCCTACAATTCGCGGAAACTTTCGCTGTGTGGACAAGACAAATTTGAATTATTTATAGCGGTCGAGCTACCTACCTCAGGCAGAACTTACCCGCATCAAACTGTTAATCAATCGATCAACCTGTCAGCTGTCAGAAGTGGGCCAAAGTATTTCCACGAATTCAACAACAGCTTTGCCAGCCACGCCCACCAAATCACCTTGAAGTGCCCATTGAACTGCAGCTGAAAAAAAAGCAAAACAATGAAATAACTAATATCGGTTAAACGTTTCAATTTCCGTTTCCCTTTCCGGTCGAACGTTTGCATGTGACCCTTATTAAGCCACTGATTGCCTTTATAGATTTCCATTTACATGCAAACATAGTTTTGTGCGGCGGCAGGAAAGCGCCGTTATTAATGCCTGTCACTTGACATTCCGTTAACGCGTTGCGCTGATAAATCGTATGGGAAATAGAAGCACAAGCAACAACAACGAGAGGGCATTACAATGAGTAAGTCGCCAGCATACATATAGCCGAGGCAAACACATTTTTGCCGCCTGACATTGCATTATTTATCGATAACAATTAGCAGTGATGCATGAAATGCGATAACATTAATTAGCCCCGGCTCGGACGCTCAACAATAGACCAGACCAGCCCAGAGCCCAGTCCAGGCCCGAGTGGCCAGGCAAATGGCGCCTGGTGCTTTCTCGGCTATGCATATAAAGCATGTGCCGGCAGCCCCAAACCCACCTACCCCCCCAGCCAGCCAGCCAGCCACGTTTTGGGTGGAAACTTTATTAGCATGACTTTGGCAATAAAATAGTGCACTGCTGGAGGAGGTATGTGTGTGTGTGTGTGTGTGTGTGTGTGTGTGGGGGGGACTATGTGTGTTTATTGTGGACTCGGGCGTTTATTTACCTCATAATTCATGTCTCATATGACTATAATTTAAGTATGACCAAAGCAACGATAAGTATCGATACTTTGCCAATGATATTTTGTCTTATATGATCATATTTCGACGGTAAATCGATAAATATCGATAACTTGCAAGTGTCTATTAGCTTGTTTAGAAACTATCTGTTGGGTGTATTGCTTAAATTTACCTTTTTGGCCAACAAGCTTTTAGCCCAAAAGCTTTAAAGGCGTTGCTTAATTTTCAACCAATTTCCATGCTCAAATAACTGCTTCTCGCTTGTTATAAAGGACATTGAAGAAGTGCGCGCTGCGATACAGCACACACACACACACCCATTGCAGAGCAGAGAGCGTGGAGTGACACAAATACGAGACGACAGATGCCACTTAGAGGGCCAGGACGGGCGGTACTGAGTGAGTGTGTGAGTGAGTGAGTGGGTGGGTGGGTTGGTTTGGCTGGTGGCACAGGCCACGGGTCGGCGTTGCACAGTGCCTACCCAAGTTGGCAGCCATGTCAACACTTATCTTTATGAGTTTCCGCTTTCTGTAAAGTCATTGACATGTATTCCTCCTGCCGACTGCTGCATACTTACAGGCGGCGCTCCGCGATGCCAAAAATAAACGCACAGCTGCCGCACGAGGTGATGTAGCAAGAGCAATAGAAAGCAAGATAAAGAGAAAGGTAGAGAGAGAGAAGGAGAGAAAGAAAGAAAGAGAGACAGATATACAAAGAGTAGCGAACAAGTGGGGGCGAGAGACATCAACAGTCAAGCAGCTCGTAATATTTGCGCGTGTTTATTTGCTGCTTGCATGTGTGTGTTGGTGTGTGTGTGTGAGTGTGTAAGTTGCCTACTTTTCGGCATCATTTGAAAATCTCATAGCCTGATTCGCTATATGCTGTTTGAGAGCCCATTGCAAGCAATTGCGTGTCATGGAGCCGTACCAGCTGGAGTCCCAAACTACATGAAGGCGAGAGAGAATGTGGAGGCAAATGGAAAGCGCGCTTTCCAATCGTCCGCGACATTGAACCAAATTGTTGAAATCGCTGATGCGCCGTTGGGCGTTAAATGTCATAAATTACATTTCGTAAATAAGCGAAGAGTCAGCGGTGAGCAATGGAAGCAGTAGAGCTGAAAGCGCGCGTAATCAAAGTCGTTGAGTCCACAAGACAAAACGAAAGATAACTAAAGCTAAAACTTTGTATATTTATATCAATAGATATGGATATAGAAAGCTTTCTATATAAAGATGTCTATCAATGAATGATCGATATATATTTGGATAGATTTTAAAGTAATTTTTGCTGTCAAATTTGTTTACTTCAGCTTTAAGAGATTTCTTCTTTAGAACAAGCTTAGGGAAAGAAAGATTTTATGTGGTAAAGCTAAAGTTCAGGTGAATATTTAGATAGAATAGATCTTAAATCAAAACCTGAGCTAGTGCGTCTTGAGAGTGATGGCGTCTGCGCTCTGCTGCGTGGGCTAGTATATCTTTGAGCTGCAATAGCTAGACGCCTCAGTGAGCATCAAGACTCTCTAGGCATTGTTTGACCATCTCCTGGATTCTGTCTTCAAGTTTTCGACTCGCTTTATGTCCCTGACTCTCAGTTACCAAAATCTTACCCCAGTGATCTTCCTAAGTAAAAACATATATCATTTCAATATTAACTTTCCTATAACTTAGATTTCATCCTCTCGCTAAGCTGATCATCCATAAACAATGGAAATGCTCCACTATGCTATTAATTATTAACACTTCAAGCAGCAGCCTGTAGTTGACAATAGTACACTTGAGTGCCACACACACAAACACACACACACTCACACGCATTATAATATGCCAATGTCCGTAGCAGAAGCGTAATTGCTGCCACAAAAATAATGCGTATGGTAAAGTTTTTTGGCAGCAGCAGCTTTAAGGGCAACAGCTTGAACAGTGCCTCATGCTTTTCACTTTTATTATCCTTTATGTGCGATTTCACACCTTCAATTGCACACACACACACACACACACACACTCACATAAGCAGAGCGAGAGGCAGAGGCGCGGGGAATGTGTGCGGAATAAGATGCCACACGTAGCAGCAAATCAAAATCTTGAATTTATTCCACATACGAAGCGCATGAATTTCAAATTACTGTGGGAACAGCGTACAAAACAGAACCAGTACCAGTCCAGTATGTATGTGTGTGTGTGTGTGTGTGGGTGTGTGTGTGTGTGTGTGTGTGTGTATGTGTCTGCTTGAATAAGAGGGTGTGTTATGTAGTAGTCGACACGATTGTCCAAAGCCTGCCCAAAGACGTGTGAACACTGACACGGCATATACACACACACACTGACTGACTGACTGTTCCCACTCTACCCCTCTCTCTCTCTCTCTCTCTCTCTCTCTCTCTGTGTATCGTACTTTCTCTGTCTGCTTCTTATTGCTAGCGCCATTCTCTTGTTTATTTCCATTTCCATTGCCATTCACACTGCTGCTTGACTGGCAGGCGAAACGTGTGCAACACGTTAGATGTGGCAGATAGAGAGAGAGAGAGGGAGAGAGAGAGATAGTGAGGCAGAGAGAGTGTGTGTGTGTGGGAAAGAAAGCGGACATAGCTCTAATGACTGCGCTGTGGCTGTATCTTAACATTTTTAAACCTTTTTTTCATATGCCTTTTGGTATTATTTGGCACTTTTTTGTTGCCTACTGGAGGAGAGAGAGAGAAAGAGAGAGAGGCAAGCTGAAACTGTGTGGCATGTGGCATGTGGCACGGCAAAGCGGCTCATTTGAAATTCATGCGGCCACTCACTGGGTGCATAAAGCAATCAAATCAACCACAAACACACACGAGTTGCCGTTGCCATTGCTGTAGCTGTTGCTGCTGCTGCCTCTGCTGCTGCTGCTGCTGCTGCTGCCGTTTGGGGCAGAGTCGCAGTTCAGGTTTTTAGCAGCTCTTTTGGTTTCATACACGTTTCACTCGTGTAAATAATAAATAAGCTTAGCATACTTTGCGCCGCACGCCGAACGTGCTAAGGCCGACATTGGCGGCATAAAAACGCCGACTATCGATTGCAACAACAACAATGGAGGAGGAGGAGCATCGGGAGCAGCAGCTCCACCAGTTGTGGTCGGTGGCAGGCAGCAATCGCTACCGAAATCCCATCAAACCGAAAGCGAAAGCTGCCACTTGTGTGTCTGCAACCCTTTTATTATTATTTTGCTCTCCTTTATTTGCTTTCTTCTTTTTGTTTTATTTTATGCCTTAGCAGGCCAGCCATGATTTATGCATTGAGCCCTGGCCAGGCCAGGAGGCAACAAGACTCTGCCACATTTGCATGCTAAATCAGCGCCGAGCCTGAGCCTGCCCAGCAGCAGCAGCAGCAGCACCAGCAGCAGTCGCTCCGAGCACGCGTAGGTGCGAGCATTTACTCAGATTTGCATTTAAGATTGGCCTAATGCGACGAATTGATCTGCTCCGGATCAGTCAAAGAGAGATTTGCATGAGCACGTAAGACTTTAATGCTTGCCTCCATGGGCAATGCCAGAGAAAGTCTTAAAGATATCAGATAGTTTGTTACTTTAATAATATGAAATACTTTGAACTACGACAGTCGATAATTATCATAAGTTATATCGATACCAATCTAGTTGATTTTGACTACAATCGATATAAAGCTTAAGATGCTTGTCAATAAATATTAATCACTATATCCAAAGCCATCTTGAAGATTTAAATGACAATCAGTTGGAAACTTAAAATACTTGTCGATAAATATCAATAAGTATATCGATAACAATCTAAGCGATTTAAATAACAATCGATCGTATACTTTAAATTTTGTTGCCGATAAATATCTGTAAGTATATTGATATCAATATTTAAGACTTAGTTGACAATCGATAGTAAGCTTAAGACACTTATCGATCGATATCAATAAGTATATCGATAACTATCTGGAAGACTTAAATGACAATTGTTAGTAAACTTAAGATACTTATCGATAAACATCAATAAGATATATAAAAAATCATCTTGAAGATCTGTTGTCATTATGTGAGCTATCGATAGCTAATAATCAAAATATCGATATGCCAGTATCTGAAATACCAGGAATACCTGCTATAGATATATGTTGATACAGCTATTTTTCACTTGAAAACTATTATTGTTAATTATGAATAATATAAAAAGATTTATTTATATATAATAGCAATACAATAAGAGCTATCGACAAATCAAACTATCGATAGTCATTATACTAGGCAACCGAAATGGGTATTACTAATGACAGCTACGCTGTCAGTTCAACAATTTCTAAGCAGAACTTTTGCCACTGCAGTATACCTCTCTCCCTTTCTCTCTCCCTCTCCACCTCTTTCCCTTTTGCTTCATAGCTAAACCAATTAGTAGTGCAATTAATGAAGTGCAATCTATACAAAAAAAAAGAGAAAAAGAGAGAGAGAGAGAAGGAAATAGCATAATGCGAAATCCTGGAGAGAAAAATCAAAGCAGCGCATAAAAGTATGCAATGGAAAATAAAATTGTGAATGAAGCGGAGTCGGGTGGGGGAGTCGGGAGTCGAGAGTCGGGAGATTGAGCTGCAATTGAACAGAGAGTGGCGCAGAGATGGGGCAACGGCCGCTGTGCCAACAGCAATTTGTCTTTTCATTAATTATTTAGCTAGCAAAGCAAAGCAATGCGACGCGAGGCGATGCGAGGCGAAAGCGAAGCGAAGCGCTGCTGCCGCAAATGTAGGCGAAAAATGCCAAAGAGCTGGGGCTGCGGGGGACTGCGGGGCTGGGGGGACTGCTTGGCTGCCGTTCGTGCTTGCTAGAATATTGACAGTTAATTAATTGAATCTGTTCAACGTGTTGCAGCAACACAAGCAGCAGTGGCATCAGTGGCAGTGGCAACAGCAATGCTGGGCGTGGCATGAGCCAAAGTTTAAAGTACAATTGTGCAAAAAGTTGTGCACTTAATTATCTGGGCCAACGGAAATGCCGGCAACTAGTTACAAACTTTGGTCAAGTTGCTCGCTGCAAGTAGCAAGTGGCAAGTCGCAAGTTGCAAGTTGCCAGTTGCAACTAGCGCATAAAGTCATTAAAGTTTCAATTCGATTTGAGCTTCCACACACGCCCTATCTTAATGCTAACAAATTAATACGTTTGCAACTGCTGATGCGCCAAAAAAATAAAAAAATAAACAAAATATCTTTGTCTGTGCTCCACTTATGTAGACATTTATGCCGCTGATTAGTGGCAAATGCTGCGCTCAGCAAAATAGAAAAAAAAAGAAAACAAAATCAATGCGGGCTGCCACAGCAAGTTGCCACACTGTCACTGCCACTTGTTATCAGTCAGCAGCAGCACGCGCAGCTGACGTTTTATGCCCTTTGCCTGCCTCTGCAGCAGTTTAGATACAGCGCAAATGTATGTGTGTATGTGTGTATATGTGCATGTGTATATGTATCGTAGCCTACTTTCTGGCATTTGAATACGCATTTTATTGGGCCATTCATACGGTTTGTCACATTGACAGCAGCAGCAGCAGGAGAGGGCAGGAGAGGGAGAGGGGAGGAGGGGGAGCTACCCTTCAGCGTATGCAAACTGCTTTAATGTTTACTTTTTAAGGTATTTCTTGACTTTTTATACAGCTCCATTTGTTGCAGCTTATGGTCATAGACTTCTAGACAAACGTCTTAAACTTGAAGTTATTTATTATTGAATAAATTCAGTTCTATTTAAACTTTTTTAAACAAACTTTTCTATTCATTTCATAGTCATAATATAGCAATATAGCAATATATATATATATATATATATATATCAAATATTTCTTACAAACAAATAAGTTTTAAGGAATTCATGCTGAGTTTATAATAGATTGTTTTGGTTGTGAAAAAGAAAGTTAAGTTCGTTTTGGTTTGGACTCACAGACATCTTGGAAACTCTCTTTGATCATCTTACAAACTATCTTTAATATACAAATTTATATTATATATATGCATATAATTCATCACTAACATGATCAACCTTAAAAGCCCAGATTCTCAGATACTCTCATCTAAAGCCATTTACAGTTTAGCTCACCTTTTGCCCTACATTTGCTCTTTTCGGTTAGCAAATCAAAATTAAGTTTGAATTATTTTGTGATTGCATTTATGCGTCGGTCAAAGTTCGCGCTTTTCTGTTGCGGGGGGCTGTGGTACGTGGTTGGCTGTTGCTCAGCTCCATTAATTTGCAGCAGTGAAGCCAACATACAACATACAATATACAACAACACACATGTTGAGCAAACTGTAAGGCGGGGCTGTCGTACACTTACGACTTATCCGGAGTCGGAGTCGGACTCCGGGCCCATGCCCAGGGCTGATTGGTCACGTGCCTGCCGCACGGGGCTGGGCTTCAATTCGTTGTGATTGCTTTGTATCGATTACAAAATGCATTACAACATTGCCACATGATAAATAACATCGAATGGGCGGTTCAAAGTGGGTGGGGCTGGGGCTGGAGCTGGAGCTGGGGTCGGGACTGGGTGCGAACGCAAGCGTGTCCCTGTGCTTAAAATTAATGGAAACAATGAGCATCGCGTTAGCTATACAAACTCCAACTGCGTGCTCGACATATTTAAATTCGCCCCGATCACATGTCAAGTGCTTTATATAATATTGATTAAATTTCTGCAACCGAAAAGCCATCCATCACAAGTTTCTAATTTACAGCTGTGGAAAGTGCCACAAAGTGTGAAGCCTTTTAGGTAAATTGTTTTTGTTCATGTTTCTTGCCAAATACTTTTAAGGTATTAATTTTTAATTTAGCTTTCAATCGGTAATCAATTATTGTTAACAAATAATATGTTAGGTAATAATCTATGTGTACAAAGTGTACTCTTTTTTTTCAACTCTACGGAGCTGCCTGGGCAGGGGTCTTATTCTCTGTCTCTCTCTCTCTTCATTTTGCCAATAAATTTTCTTTCTCTCCATCTATATTCTATACATCTCTCTCGCTCTGTCTCTTTCTCTCTTTCTTTCCCAATCTTTTTCTCTCTGTAACTTTCTCTCGTTTTTTCTCTTCTCTCTCTCTCTCTCTCTCTCTCTCTCTCTTTTTCCCTATGTCTTTCTCCCAATCTCTCTGTCTCCTGTTTCTCTTTCTCTGTCCCTATCTCTTTCTCTATGTCTCTTTCTCTCTCTCTCTCTTAGTTTTGCCAATGAATTTTCTTTCTCTCTATTTATATTCTATATATACATCTCGCTCTGTCTCTCCCTCTCTCTCTCTCTCTCCCTCTCTCTTTCCCAATATTTTTCTCTCTGTAACTTTTTCTCGTTTTTTCTCTTTCTCTCTCTCTCTCTCTCTCTCTCTATTTCCCTCTATCTTCCTCTCTCTCTCTCTCTCTCTCTCTCTCTCTCTCTCTCTCTCTGTATCTTTAGCTTTGCCCCCCTCTCTCTTTAACCCTCTCTCTCTTTATCCATTTCTTTCTCCCAATCCCTCTCTCTTTCTCTCTCTCCCCTGTTTCTCTATTTCTGTTCCTATCTCTCTCTCTCTCTCTCTCTCTCTGTATCTTTCTCTTTTTCCCCTCTGTCTCTCTCTCTCTAAAAGCCTATTCAATTTAGTCTATTTTTCTCTTCCTCCTGCTACATCCCTTTCCTTTTCTTAATGTCCCTCTCTCTCTCTCACTCTTTTTATTTCTCTCTTGTCGCTAGCTTGCCATCTCACCATTTTATGCTTCGCTCTCAGTGTGACCGTGTGCTATTACTGTCTATTTGACTTTTTAAAAGTTTTCTTACTCTTGTCTTAAAACATTTTGCTGTCTCTTCTCTTCTATCCCTCTCTCTCTCTCTCTCTGTGTCTCTCTCTCTCTGTCTCTCTCCCTCTGTTGGCTGAATGTCATTTAAGTTCGCCATTTGCTCAGTGTGACCATGTGCTATTAATAACAAATGAAATTGCCGCCAGGCTAATGCACAGCACTTTGCTAACTTGTCCACAGCGCAATGTTTTGTTGTTGTTGTTGTTGCAGTTGTTATTGTTGCTGTTACTCTTCTTCTTCTTCTTGTTGTTGCCATTAAGCCACACGTGCCATTGTTTTTTTTTCTGCCATTATTGCCGTTGCCATGGCACAAAAATAAAATGCAATGACGTGATTATTATACAATTTGTATCAATTTACTTTTGATATGGCGCGCACAGTTACGAATAGCTGCGCCGCAGCCATTTGCCCCACACACGGCCACCATTTATTCGAATTGTTGTTTATTTATGCATATCAGTTAATGCATGCAACTCTTGCCCCATGGGCTAATCCGCAATGCCTCAAAACGCCGCCCTTAAGTTGGCTTTATTACAAATGGGAATTATTATTGATATAAGTGGTTCGAGTGTGCCTGACTCTGTCTGTCTGTGTGTGTGTGTGTGTGTGTGTGCTTTGCTCGAACAGCTGAAACAACATGGAACAAGTTGTACAAACTCCTGAGAGACGCTTCGATGGAGGACGCGCGCGCGCGGGTCTGGCGGGTGGGTAAACTCGCTTAAGACATTGCCGCAACGTGCCGAAAGTTTTGTGATGCTTGGACAAGCGCCTGTCACACGCATCCTCCAACCACCCCAGCACCACACACACACACACACACACCCTGAGCACCCCAGTGTCACTTGTGTTTCTTAAGTTTATTAAAGAGGCATAAAAGTGTCATTGGCGGTTAATGGTAGGCGATTAGTTGCATTAAGTTGACCAGCAACAGCCCCAGCCCCAGCCCCACCATAGCCACAACCACAGCACCACACTCCCACTCCTCCCATTGCTCCCTCTCTCTCTGACATCCCCTTGAAGTGAGTGCGTAATTGAATAGCAAACGCAGCCACAACAACTATCTCATATCAATTTAGTGCCCAGGGATATTGCCTGTCTTTATGGCTGACAATCAATCAGTTAATGGAAGGTCAAAGCAATCGATAGCCAACTGCAAATTAAGTTAGTACCTATGCGTATCTTAACTTGAATTGCAAAGAAGAGAAACTTAAAGATAGGTTAGGTAAACTGATGAAACCTTAGGCAATACCAGAACTAGCTTAAGTTTGATCTTATGTTTCTTAAGTTATTCCATTGAACACAGCCTCGAAACATAATCAAACCTTTATCAAATCAGCAACTGTCAAAATTCTTGCAATAATACAACATTTAATATCTAGAGCACAATCTAAACTAACTACCAAGTCAAAAATAGATAGCAAATCCGTTTGCAGACTTTGGCTATAAGTATAAATTTTTGTATTGCCAGGCAGGAGTCGTGGCTCGACGCGGGACGACTTCAAGGCGACGTGGAAAAACTTATTGAAAAGTCATAAGAGCCATAAAAAACAAAAATGTTTTTGCCCAAGCACAGTGCGGGCGAAAAGGGCGCTGTCTGCGGGCGGGGTAGGCGTGGCAAAAGCTTTAACTTGTCGCAAAAGCCGCATAAAATAAATACAACGAAAGGGTAGGGTAGGGTAGGGTAGGGCGGTAGCCGAGGAGGAGCAAACTCTAGCAAATGGGATAACCTGAAACACATTATGCCAATGCGATAAACCCGCAAGCAACGAAATTGTTTTTGGCTTCATCTTCGCCGGGTCCGGGCTCAGCCTCAGCCTCAGCTTCAGCTTCAGCTTCAGCTTTTGCTTTTGCTTTTGTAAATCATTTAACACGCTCTCGATTTTTATTTTAATGGCGTTGCCGGAAAGTTTTTAATGGCTAACGCAGCGGCAACAACTACAACAGCAACAATAACATTAACAACAACAACAACAACAACAACAACAACTTTTGGCCCTCCTCGTATTATGGCCATCGATAATATGCGCAGCGTTTGGCTAAGTGGCAGGCATCGTGGCATCAAAGTCCTTTTATGGCATGCCACAGCACACTCAAGATGTTGCCAGCTCCCACAGCGAGCGATATATGTTGAAGTGGGTGTGCGTGCCCACCCTGTGCATAAGTGTGTGTATGTGTGTGTGTGTGTATTGAATTATTTTCTGGCAGCGTTGGCAAATGTTTATTACTCAGCATATTTTGGTAATTTTTGATGCATGCGAATTTGATATAACTTCTTAAGCACTGAGCGATTGTTCTGAAAAAAGTTGTCGAAGTCGGTGAAGCTTTAGCGAATGCCATACATAAAGAAATTGAAACGAATGAAAAGTCTTATTATTATAAAGAAGAGTGCTCTTGTTGGGTTTGCTCGACTAGGAGATACCCGGAATTCTGCGAAGAGCTAATATTCCAATCATTCTACACTTCTTATATATATGTATATATATAGTCTTTAGTTCTTATAAGTTCCGAGATAGACGTGTTCAAGCATACGGACAGACGAACGGACGGACAGGTGGATAGACGGACAGACGGACAGACGGACATGGCTATATTGACTCAGCTCGTTGCCCTATAATAAATGAGAGTGCTCTAGTCAGGACTGCCCGACTAGGAGATACCCGGAACTCTGCGAAGTGCTGATATTCCAATCATTCTACACTTCTTATGTATATGAATATATATATAGTCTTTAGCTCTTAGCCGAGATCGACGCGTTCAAACATACGGACAGACGAACGGACGGTCGGACGGTCAGACGGTTATAGCTATATCGACTCAGCTCGTCACCCTGATCAAGAATATATATACGTTATGGAGCCTACCACGCCTCCTTCTGCCTGTTACATACATTTTAACAAATCCATTATATCCTGATTTCCTATTTTCAATGGGTTCAGGCTATAATAAATGAGAGTGCTCTAGTCGGGACTGCACAGCTAGGAGATACCCAGACCGGAATTGATATTCAAAGCAAATCATATGAAAGACCAGAAGGGCTTATAAATTGTATATGCTTGATGATATTTATATGAATATATGCATATATAAAAGTGGCTGATATGAGAGACTTTAAGTAAAAGAGTAAAAATTAACATTATAGCTTTAAACGGTTAAAGAGTAAGCTGCTCGCTCTCTCTCTCTCTCTCTCTTTGCTAGCTCTGCCTTTGGCTATAGCTGTCTCTGTCTATGACAACAGACCTTTCTCTCTCTCTCTCTTTGCTCTGCTCTGCTCTCTGCTGATGCCTTTCAGCTTGCATATGTGATATGCACAGGCGTCAAATGTTAGCGGCAATGTCAGCAGCAAAAGTCCTGCAGGATGCTTGTCGAGCGCCCCGTGCAAAGCTCATCAAATCACAATGCAACACACACACACTTGGTACATTATATGTGTGTGTGTGTGTGTGTGTGTGTTTATGTGTGTTAATGATAATCATGAATATTATGCTGCTTGTTTGGTGTGTATTTTGGGCCCCGGGCAAACAGTTTGCCTGTTTGCCCAACAAAATGTTAATATGCTGAGCCAGCGTCCCGAAAGCCAAACCAAACCAAACCAAACCAAAGCAAAGCCAAGCAGCAGGCGCATTGTTTAAATATTTGATTAGCTTTAGCTTCAGCTTCAGCTTCGGCTTCCTCCTTAATATACACTTTCATTTCACTTTTTCTACCGCATTCCGTTCGAGTCTTTTGTGCGCAATAAAATCAACTTAATTAAAGTTAAACAAGCAGCTAATCAAATTTTTATTATATAGTCTTGGCCAACACCCTTCAGCGCCAGACAGTTAACTAAACGTGGCGTAATTTCATTTTAAAAATGCATGCTCATGTCTCTCTGTGTGTGTGTGTCTGTGTGTGTGTGTGTGTGTGCTGTTGTGGCTTACATGCAACTATGTGCTGCCACACGTTGGGGGCACTGACAGAGTCTGAAAAGCTAGCGAAATATTTGTTTGTTGTGGCTTTTGTTTCATGCTCATTTGTTGTGAGTTGTGATACCCTGTATAACTAGTTAACAGGGTATTTAGTTTAGTTGTAACTTTGGCATATTTAAGCGTATTATTAAGTAATACGAATCTGTTTATATTAAGACTTTATAACATATGCACGCAATCTATTTGATAGGGCAGCGCCCAGTTGAGCACTTCCAGCAGTCTGTTGTCTGTTGTGTTTAATGAAATATAATGCTTGTAGAGCTCAACTAGCTTTGTTTGACTCTCTATGACATGAGTTTCGAGCCTCAACTGAGCGCAACAGCTGACAACTGCTCGCTGGCGCCTTGCAGCCACCAGGCACGCCACATGGTCGGCGTGCGAGACTCAAAGTCATCCACATTGTAGTGCTCGAACTCCTCGTCGCAGCTCCAGCTGCCGCTGATGTTTGTGCGCTCGGCCAGGCTCACATTGGAGCTGAGATTGTGCGAGCTGCTGTTGTGCGGCTGAGCTGTGATAATGGCTAGCTGCTTCAGCGGCAGCTCCTGGCACTGATATTGGCTGCTCTTTGGCAACGAGCTGGCCGTGCAGCAGCAGCAACTGCAGCAGCTACACATCTGAGAAAGAGAGAGAGAGAGAGAGGGAGAGAGAGGGAGAGTGAGAGTGAGAGAGATACAACTAAGGTGAATGAAAGGTATTGAACTGTAGGAAAAGTAAGAGTAAAAGAGAGAAAGAGTAAGGGAGAGATAGAGAGAGAGACAATAAACTTGAGGTGCATTTAAAAAGAGAAGAAGCAAGGCAAACAAAGCGTATGCTCAGGCCAGGCTTAATAAAGAGAAAGAGAGAAAGATGAAGAGAGAGGGAGAGTGAGAGTGAGATAAATACAACTAAGGTGAATGAAAGGTATTGAGCTATAGAAAAAGGAAGAGTGTAAGAGAGAGAGAGAGAGAAAGAGAGAGAGAGAGAGAGAGAGAGAGAGAGAGAGAGAGAGAGAGAGAGAGAGAGAAAGATAGATAGAGAGAGAGAGACAATAAACTTGAGGAGCCTTTAAAGAGAGAAGAAGCAGGGCAAACAAAGCTTATGCTCAGGCCAGACTTAATAAAGAGAAAGAGAGAGAGAGAGAGAGAGAGACAGCGAAGTTGAGGAGCTTTTAAAGAGAAAGAGAGAAGGATAGATAGGGAGAGAGAGAGAGAGATAGAGAGAGAGAGAGAGAGAGAGAGAGAGAGAGAGCAAGGAAGAGATAGAGAGAGACAGTAAATTTGAGGAGACTTTAAAGAGAGAATGAAGCACGGAAAACAAAGCTTATGCTCAGACCAGACTTAAGAACTTTTTAGATCAGATGAAGTGAGAGTGTCTAAGAACTAAAGAAGATAAAACTATAGAATATAAGAATTTATAACTTACATAAACAGAGTATAAGCAACAGCAGCAACAAAGCCATGAAATGCACAGCAGACTAGACCAAATTCAATATGAGATCGAGGCAGCTGCTCAGAGAGAAAACTATAACTACTTTGAGCTGCGGCAGTGGCAATGGCAACGCTTTATATAGAGACAAAGCGAGTGTAAATGAGCTCGATTTAGCTGCGCTCAACTGTGTTTACAACTTTCATATTTCCTATAATACAAAAGAGTGAAGAAAAACCCTACACTTTTCGAGTGCTCAACAACAACTGTTTAGCCAGACAAAGTGCTGCTCGTCGCTAATTGTAACTAAATACTCTTTCGATTATTCATAATCAGCAGCTGCGACAGACGCGTTTATGCAAAATGTGAAATATTTTATAAAATAATTGAGCGGATTATTCAAATATGTATGTTGTATGTATATATATATATATATATGATATTCAAGTATAAATTATAATAATTATAATTAAGCTTAATACTGCGGCCATTCAATCAGTGGCGACTGCTGCTGCTGCTGCTGCGGCTGATTATCATTCATCATGATGTATGTATAATGTGGCGGGGTCTTGGAGTTGGGGGAATTGACATATTGTATTACCAATTTGCAAATGCAAATGCGTTAACAGGCGACTGATGTCTAAAATTTCACGCACAAACTGCTGCTAAATGGCCAAAAGGTTAACTGGTTGGGGGAGCGGGGAGGGGGGTAGGGAGTCCATGGCAATGCGCACTGAAACTGAATTTGGAGCTTTTGTGTAATTCAAGTCCAGTTCAAAGTGAACTTTGAACCAGGAGTATTGATTTACCCCTTGATTGATTTGGCCAAACACCTGACTAGAGTCAGCTATCAGCTTTCAGCTAGCAGCTGGCTAAAAGGCAAAATAATGTGCGCCATTGCCCAGATCCACGTCCGTAAAGATTTCAATTTCATCTTTGATGGCCACGCCCGAATGACGCTCACCGGCGGCATTGGCTTTCTGGCTGGTCTGTGGCGCCGCCAGCTCTGATAGCAAGTGACTGGGATGGACATCCGCACAGATGCTAATCTCCTCGAGGCGGGCAGGTGAATGTGAGCCACGCAAGGCAACGGCTGACGGCGGCGTCGATGGATTGTTTTGCTCCGGCTCTGTGGGCCGCAAGGTGTTCGCCAGCAGCTCCGGATCCAGTTCCAGCTGCAGGCTGTGCCTGTGCCTGTGCTTCTGCTGCGCCTCGGGTGTCGATGTCAGCGTCAGCTCGAGCTCCAGGTCCAACTCCAGCTCCAGCTGCAACTCCAGCTCTGAGTCGAACTCCCCCGGTTCCGGCTCGGGCTGTTCCACCTTGCTATGGCTCGACGACTGCTGTTCGAGCTGATCGGCAAAGGTTTGCTCATCGTCGTCCTGATGCTGCTTGATGCAGAAGGCAAACATAAAGCAGTCGGCCAAGAAGCGCATTGCTCGGCTGCCCGCCCACAACTGGCCAAGTGGCGCAGTTATATAGAGTGCGGGCAGTTGCTGTTGCTTAATTGAAATGCAAATTGATTTTTCTGTTTCAGTTTTGGCACAGGTCTGTCAGCTGTTTGCTTATCGATCGATGATGATGGGTCGCAGCAGCTGCTTCTTGCAATTTTTTCACTTTTTTTTCTATAAATACATTTTCCTTTAGCTTAACACAGTTTCTTCCTTCTTCTTCTTTCTCTTTGTTTTTTGCGTTTTTCTGCAGTTTCAATTTCAATTAGCCGGGGCGGGGCGGGGCGCAGTCAAACACAATTTACACTTTTCGTTGTCTACTTTTGTGCGCCACGCCCACACCCACAACCACCCCCACCCCCGCCCCCGCCAAACAACTTGGACCCTAATGAGTTTTGTAATTATGCAAAGTTGAACATAATTAGAACAGCAGCTCAAATACAAAATTACTCGAGATGAAATTCAAAACGAAATGAATGAATAAAAGCATTCACAATAGAGGGGGGGAGGGGTAGCTGGCCTGCCAAATATCCCCCAGCTATATACAGGCATCCATCCCATCCTGCCAGCTGCTCATAAACAATACGTTGATAAACGCTGCAAACAATCGTTAGCTGCGCTACACAAATAAAAGTTGCTAGATTTTGTAAAGCTGTTGGTTGGACATGGAGTTTGCAAGTACAGTAGTCATTGGCGAGTGTAGAAATGATGTAAGTAATGTGTTGATATGAAGGGAAAATATGTATTTCCATTTTTGATTGAGGATTCGAATCTAAATGTTTAGATTCAAGTTTGAACAGCAGAAATCAAGCGAAATATCTAGCTTATAGTCAAGTACAGTAGTCATTGGCAAGTGTAGAAATGATATAAGTAGTAATGAAGCTGTTCTAGCTAATAAGGGGTTTACAACCAAATATTAGTTCATAAGTAACAAAGTTAATTCAGTATATGAAGTTATAAACTAAATTTTGTTAATATATTTAAGATTTTCTATTTTTGCTGCTATTATTTTGAAAGCGACAATTTCGCCATTATTATCATTTTTTACATAAATTTATAAATGAAAGAAGTTTTTTGATGAAGAAACACTCTTATTTTGTTTGAAATTAAATATAAAAAATAAATTTAAAAAATTATTATTGATCTGTAGTCATTATGATATTATTTATCAATCTTAAAATCAGAACTTATATGCGCTGCTATTATTTTGAAAATAGCTGTAGGTAAAGAATATGTGTTCATATGAAGATGAAATATGTATTTCAATTGTTGATTACGGACTCGAAGCCAGACTATTCGCTCAGTTTATTCAGTTTAAAGCACCTTACAACTACAGTAGTCATTGGCAAGTGTAGAAAATTTCTACTAGAAATGATATAGGTAATGAATATAATATATAAAAAATAAATGTTGATATGAAGAGGAAATATGTATTTCGATAATTGATTGCGGATTCGAATCTAAAAGTCTAGATTCGCTTGATTTCTTCTGTTTAAACCTGCTCACAAGTACAGTAGTCATTGGAAAGTGTAGAAATGACTTAAGTTATGAATATGTGTTGATATGCAGAGGAATTATCTATTTCAATTGTTGATTGGGGACTCGAATCAAGACATTTCGCTCGACTTCTGTTGTTTAAACCCACAACTACAGTAATCATTGGCAAATAAGCAACTTACTTTCACTCGAACCAAATTTCATGACATTTCATAAAATATTCAATCTCTTGCTCTGCTATTTCTATTTTCCCACTCCTTCTTTTCTTCTCACAACTTCAACTTCTCTAACCTCCCCTCCCACTCGTAATTCCATTCCTAAATAAATAAATGTATTTTTAGTTTTTTTTTTTTCAATAACAATTTATTTGCCTTTTGAGAGTCACTGATTTGCCTCTAGTTTATTTCAAAGTAAAATTTCATGAATTCCACAAATTTGTTGTTGTTTTCATTCAATCTCCATAAAAACTTAACAAATTTGCAAAGCAAATAAAGCAAATTCGTGCAAATTGCAGAATAATTACTTTTGTGAGGCGAATACAATATTTATTTCATTTAAAACTCAATTAAAATCAAAGCAAAATGCGAGAGAAATGAATAAAAATTAAACAAAAAAAAAAGAAAAAGGAGCAAAAATGCTTTTGGTTTTGCTCTGTTTTGCAATTCCAGTTATATATAGAATATATATAGAGAATTGTGGTTTGTTTTTGCTAAATTTGAGTTTTCAAACTGTGAATTGGAATATGCAGTAAAAATAATGTGAAACGAGTATATTAGTTAGTGGGGGTTGTTTGTTAAAAGTACTCAAGCAGTTATCTCTCAGTTGATTCTATAAAAACTAAATGCTTTGAAGGTTTTTGATTACAATCTTAAGTCGTTTAGGCCTATGCCCAATAGGTGGCGTTTCAGCTAAGCTAAGTTCATAGTGCAGTTCATGCAGTTGCTAAGCTTCTTCTGCTGCCAATAGCTAGCAGCTTTAAAGTTACTCTAGCATCATAAGCGCGCATTGAGCAGTCGTCAATAGCCATCTAAAGTTTTTATTTGCGTTTTTATACCCTGAACCCATTGAAAATGGGAAATCAGGGCATAATGTTTTTGTGAAAATGTCTGTAACAGGCAGAAAGAGACATGGCAGACCCCATTAAATATATATATTCTTGATCAGCTCGATGAGCTGAGCTAAAATAGCCCTGTCCGTCTGTCCGTCCGTCCGTTCGTCTGTATGAATGCAGCGATCTTGTAAGCCACAAAAGCTAGAGATGAAATTTTCAGTGAATACTCGTGTGTATCCTACGCATTACGAGTTTTTTTTAGATTTTCGATAACTCATCCCGTTTCCTTATTATCGATAAAAATCGACAACTTTTCTTCGTTTTTGTATACCGTAAGAGTTAGAGACTTCAAATTCACTGTGTAGATCCGTTTAATGAATGCGGAGATTTTGTCATCTTTGGATTTTGGATGCCACGCCCCCTTCGCCCCCAATTTGCAAAAATCTTATTTCAAATACTAGAGACTTGTGCTTTGGCAAATACATACATCTGAATGACATAATTACGCTGTGCAAGTTTGATTAGGAAAGTCTATCCACAAAAAAAGTTATTAAACATTTAATTTCCCATACAATAGGCATTTGCAGCCCGAGCGCAGTCGCTGCGTCAACTGCGCAGTCAGCAGAGCGCGTGCTTATGCAAGCGTGCGTATGCATGTATGTGTGTGTGTGTGTGTGCGTTACTCGCAATATTTGTGTGTGTAAAATAAGCATATCATGTTGGGAAGATTGGCTCTTCACAGATTTCAGGGTATCTCGTAGTCGACCCGTCTCGACTAGAGCACTCTTACTTGTTTTTTTTCCCAGCTCCTTTTTTTTTTGGGCTGTGGCCAGGCAAACTAGAAAAATATCAATGTCATTTACAGGCCTTGGGCTAAATTGGGGGTTGCTGCTGTCAGTTGTGCGTGTGGTTTTGCTTAGTGTTGTTGTTGTTGTTGTTGCCGTTATGTAATGTTAGATGTCTGCTTGGTGTGTGTTTTTTGTGCGTATGCTTCTTTTTTGGGGCACATCATTGCGGTTACACTACACTCGGGTTGCCTGGCGATTTCGCCACTGTGTGTGCCACAGTCTATGTTGTGGATTTGCTTGTTGTTGTCCAATTTGTTGTTGTTGCTTGTTTATTTGGCTTTGGTCTCGTGGCTGTCAAACCAAGCGCATAACCGCAGAGCGACGCACAGCCACCCCCCGCCATCCGTTGTTGCACGTTTGTCGGTTGCCACGCAGCTATTTTCAATTTGTGTTGCATAAGTTCGAGCAGCGCGCGCCCAACTAAAATGGAAGCTGCTGCAAATCTCATTTACTCACTTCTATTTTCTGTTCTGTATTTTTTTTTTTTTGTTGTTGTTGTTGTGCGGCTTCTTCTGCGGGCAGAGCAAATCCGTTTGCCAATCCGGAACGAGCTTCAACCCCGAATTGAGAACCCATCCGCATTCATTTCTCTAGTTCTTTTTTCTGTGTCCTCTTTTCTGGTTTCTGTGGCTGCTTTGCCTGGGCGTCTGTTGCTGCTGCTGCTGCTGCTGCTGCTGTGGTCATGCCCACTTGATGCGTATTTAATTAACGTTAATTGAAATTGATTTATGTATGCAGCGTGCGTACGCTGGCCCCTTCAGCTCCACCCCCCTGACTAGTACCCGCCCGGCCTTGGCTTTACCCTGTTTTGCTGGCCAATCGACAAAATATGCTGCGTGAAATTTGCGGCAAGTTGTTGGATGTCAACAGCAAAAAACAAAATATATATATATATATATTTGCTGCATATTGAAGCATGAAAAATTTGCGGCTTCATTAAATTAATTAGGCGGAATAGAAAATTTTTGGAGTTGCAAATTAATAAATTCGGTTTTGCGGCTGCTTGGCTAAAAGGTAAAGGAAAAGCTTGAGAAAGCTATTGAGGTAAGGGCATTAAGGCTGTGGCTCAGTTAGTGAGTGTGGAATGCCAATGAAATGAAAATGCAATGGAAAATGTAAAGAAAATTTTAAGGAATATCTAATAGTTGAAGAGAAACTGAGCAGAGGCAATGCTGGCTTGAGAGCTTAACAGAAAACTGGGTGTAAATCTATGTCTATATCTATATCTATATCTATATCTATATCTATATCTATATCTATATCTATATCTATATCTATATCTATATCTATATCTATATCTATATCTATATCTATATCTATATCTATAACTATATCTATATATATATATATCTATATCTATATCTATATCTATATCTATATCTATATCTATATCTATATCTATATCTATATCTATATCTATATCTATATCTATATCTATATCTATATCTATATCTATATCTATATCTATATCTATATCTATATCTATATCTATATCTATATCTATATCTATATCTATATCTATTTCTATATCTATATCTATATCTATATCTATATCTATATCTATATCTATATCTATATATATATCTATATCTATATCTATATCTATATCTATATCTATATATATATATATATATATATCTTTATCTTTATCTTTATCTATATCTATATCTATATCTATATCTATATCTATATCTATATCTATATCTATATCTATATCTATATCTATATCTATATCTATATCTATATCTATATCTATATCTATATCTATATCTATATCTATATCTATATCTATATCTATATCTATATCTATATCTATATCTATATCTATATCTATATCTATATCTATATCTTTATCTATATCTATATCTATATCTATATCTATATCTATATCTATATCTATATCTATATCTATATCTATATTTATATCTTTATCTATATCTATATCTATATCTATATCTATATCTATATCTATATCTATATCTATATCTATATCTATATCTATATCTATATCTATATCTATATCTATATCTATATCTATATCTATATCTATATCTATATCTATATCTATATCTTTATCTATATCTATATCTATATCTATATCTATATCTATATCTATATCTTTATCTATAACTATAACTATAACTATAACTATATCTATATCTATATCTATATCTATATCTATATCTATATCTATCTATATTTGCATCTACTCTAACTCTGTAAGTTCTTTTTTATATGAAAATCTTGAGAAATCTTTGCTTAAGCTGCACAAATTAGCCAATGAACAGACTTAAAGATCAAGGCAAACACATTTGCTGCTAGAACTAAGCACAAGTCATGCGCTTATCAAAGGAGAACTCGTGCGGGGGGCAGCAGGTTATCAGATTTTTGATGTAAAAACTAATCAAATCAGCGCGCGGCTGCTGCTGCTGCTGCTGCTGCTGCTCGAGCCGGGCTTACGAGCGCCATAAAATTAACGAGCGGCGCCTGGAATTGTGCAATGCGTTTGCGCAATTTCCACATCATTAATTTTTTTTTTGGTTTGGAGCACAAGAAGCGCAGCAAAGCAATTGCAGAAGTAGAAGAAAAAGAAACCAATTCGTGTGCCGCACATTAAAAGAGCTCAGCGAAACCCACACATATGGGAAAGCAGCTGCTGCTGTGGTTGCCCCACCTCTTAGACTTACTCTTGCTATTGTTGTTTTTAGCTTTTATGTTGATTTAATTAGAAAACGCAGCAGGCGCAACTTTCTTTGGAATCTCTTTTATGGCATAATTTTAGGCGCAGCGAAATCGAAGCAGTCCCTGCTCTGCCCAGCCAGCCACCCATCGAAAAAGACAATAAAAAGCGAACAAGAAAATAACGAGCGGCACCTGCACCACCCGCAGCACCACCACACTGCCGTCTCGTAAATTAGGAAATGGTATTTTATGCGTGCGCAAATAAATGTGAGCGGCAAATGTTTGCCCAGCTACTTTTTCCAATAAAATCACTCATACGACCTGTTAACCGGATATCACACATACATAAACATATGTATCTGTGTGTGTGTGTGTGTGTGTAGCTTTACTGCTTTTACTTATGCTCTCTCTTTCTCTTTCTTTGTCTTTACAGGTGAGTTGTTGATTTCTTTCTGGCAAATTGCAAATGCTTTTGCAACTGTATTGAAGCTGAAATTGGATAATTTTTGTGAGTAACTGAAATGATCTGCAGTCACTGTGGATATAGTAGATATATAGAGTAAGAGTTAGTTAAGAATTGATTGGAGTTTGATTCTAATATTTATATATATATTTATAAAAATTTGTCTTAAAGGGCTAAAATTCTAATACAAATCAGATTTTGCATCAACATGAAACACTCAGGCTAAAAAACTAAAATAAATCTATGCTTATTATGATAATTAACTAAAAGCACAAAGAAGAGCATGCAAAGTTAGCTAGAAATATTAATATACATAGCTTAGATCAAGAAAGAGTTATAGTGTGTAACTAATACAGATAAAGTTCAGCTGGATATTTGATAGATTTCATTTTTAAATTAAATATTTATTTATTGGTTAATCTAATCAGAAATTATTTACATATTTACATCTTAGGGCTATAGAACGTTCTAAAATAGGGTATATATTTTAGGGTAAGAAAGAGATTTTGTGTTGTAGTAAACACAGGTAGGTCTTGAGGATCATATATACAATTTTTAGGTCAAGACTCGATTCAGACGTCTGAGTCTTCTCCTAAACACCGGTGCGGGGGCTATCAGAGTTTTGAGCTGCAATAGCAAGGCGCCTGGCCAGGCTATTTGGGTGGGAGTTTAATCTCGCAAGATACCTTTTGGCCAACTCTTGAATTTTGTCCAGGTCTTGACTTTAAGTCTATCAAACAACCACCTGAACTTGACTTTAAATTCTTGACTTTAAATCTATCAAATATCCACCTGAACCTTATCCTTTAGTCCCATAGATCCTGAGGATGGCGACGTCTGAGTCTTTAACTAGTTTTAGTCCAGAAGCTAGCAGATCTTTGGGCTGCAATACCTAAAGGCCTACGCCAGGCTGTTTGTATAAGAAACTACTCTCGCGAGGTATATAGAGCAAAGTAATAATAATAATAATGTTTATGGAAAGCCCTTATTAAATTAGATAAGAATTAGATCCTTATACAATTAGATAAGTTAAGACAATAACAATTTCCACTGTTACCTAAAACATATTCTGTAATTCGAATAGACGTTTAATGAAATGGAATTTAATATGAAGAATCATTGAAATTTGTTTATAATATAAGACTTTATTTATAATTTGCATTCATCAAAGCTTTTCCAGTTTGCTGTTGCTATATAAGCGACTTGTATTAGAGTATTGATAGATGAGATGTAAACCTAGACTTGTTTGTTAATATAGTTAAGGCTTTTAGTTGAGGTGAGGCATTGCAGTTTAGAAGAGTTAAGTTACAGTTTACAGTTGGTAGTGCTGTTGACATGTTGATTGCATGTTTATGATGGAACGGAGAAGGGCGTTGTGGCAAGGCAGGTGGCCTGGCAGCTGACCGGATCAAGTGCATTAGATATATCAATATATAGATAGAGATATAATAGATAGAGATATCAATATAACAATAGAGAAAATATCATTATGTTGAACTAATAATACGAAATTAAATTATAATTTATATATATAAATTTAAATTATAATCATATGGCCACCATATCCATATCCACAAACTATAACTAATTAAAACTCTGCTTTAAGCAATAATTCTAAAGCTTTAGAAAATAACGCTGATCAAAGAAGCATTTCAATCATTAGCCAAGTTAGTGCAAATAGAAAAAACCAACAACAAAATTATTTCCTGTTCGTTGATCTCCCGTCGTCCTTATTGTTGTTGTTGTTTGTTTGTTTTCTAATTCCGGCAACAATGAAACGTTGTCTAGAAATTTTCCTAATTATGCGTTACCTGCACGTACCACAATGGCTGGCTGGCTGCCTGGCTGGAGTTTAGCGAGTGGTGGAGACAACAGATTTGCAAATGTTTAGCCCCACCCCACCACACCCTCACACACACACACACATCTGCACACCGCAGCTAAGTCAATGGGCCACAAAAACGACGAAACAATAGCGCAAAAATTGTCGAGCGTTTGCCAGCGAAAAAGCGAATGCGCTATGTAAATTTTCCTATGCTGACAACAAAACCCCCAAAAAGCTTAGCAGCCAGTGCTGCAAAGCAAGCGATTCGCCCTCAACACACACACACACACACACACACACAAACACACACTTAACGTTTCTGTGATTAACAATTACAAAACAGCAGCAGCAAAAAAAAAAAACAGAATGAGAAACACAAAAACCTCCAAAGCGTTTGCCGTATCCAAAAAAGCCAGCAAACAATACGCAGGCGACTGCCATTGTGCAGGGAGTTAGATTTCAGGCATTGGGCGTGGCTGAGGGGCTGGAGGGGGTAGGTGTGGTCGTGGCATTTGCCGGCGTCCGCTACGTGCGTTGCCATAAGCAATTTAGCTAATTTTCTACAACGACTAACGCAAAATAATCGAAGCGTAAGATAACAAAAACAGTTGAGCGCGTTGTGGGTGATGCTGCTGCTGCTGCTGCTGCCACGCCCCCTCCTCTGACCCCCTCCCCCCCTTAGTTGAATGAGTGGAGAAAATAAATAAAGCAAAACAAAGGCATTGGTCATGCTTCGACTGAAAGTTTTAGCCAGAGTTGCCATCCTCATGGCCAGATTTTTGTATTTGTTACGTGGGATTTGTTATGCGGTTGTTATTTTTGCCACATGCCCCATGCCACACATGCCCCCTTGCACCACTGCCTTCGGCAACGTGGCAATTGTGCCACGTTCTGGCATTTGCATTGTCGAATCACAGTTAATATATATATATATATATATATATGTTTGTATTATTTTTCAATGACTGCTCCAAAACCAACTGTGAAGTGCTCATGCACTGCAAAAAAAAGAAGAGTGAGTTACTCTATAAGGAATATATACATTCTATTCTAAGAGCAATATGCTCTACTGTTCGATCTTTAAGAATTAACATGCGTAAAATATAGTCATATTTGTCAGCAAAAAGTGTGCTGCTATTATTTTGAACACAGCTGTATGTAAACCTCATGTATACTCCTATATATACCTCCCTATCATATTACATTCAGCTACTTGCCGAACTTTATAAATTCCGATTCTCAGTTGTTGCTTGCTCTGCTGGCCAGTGCATAAACATAACAATAAATGTAATGTTTTGTAGTCTAGTGTAAGCGTAGTTTGCAATAATCATCATCATAATCATCATAAGAGCCATAACATGGGATTTACAGGCAGGTTGGCAGCTCCTCTGCCGACCTCACGATCCGCCTGCCCCCTGCCCCCTGCCCCCTGTCCAGGTCTTGTTTAATAATCGTTGCTTTTTATGCCCCGTGGCCATGGCTGCCCGTTGCTGGCTGTGGCTCTAGCTGTGGCTGCAACGCGTCTCTGTCCGTTGACTGGAGCAGCTAAAAATCAAATTTGCCTTGGCTACATTTATTCCTGCACCACAGCATGCCGGCGACCCCTCGGATGCCTCAAATGCCATTTGATTGAATTTTAAATAATGCCTCAAGACGTTTGCCAGCTGGAACGAGTTGAGCTCACTGCCCTGACGTTGGGCGCCCAATTTCACATATTTTCAATTTTGTTTTTATGTTGAAAATGGAAATTAAGAGGGGTTGGCAGAGGTCTAGAAATAAAAGGACAATGCAACAGCGTTTGACTATGAGATTGCTATCAGCTGATTGTTGCTCAAACTTAGACTACTTTTATGATTTGTGTGATTTATACCTAGAGGTAGAGGTTGGTAAAACCTGTTACAGCACTCAGATAACGTGATATATCCAGAAAAAAGAAAAGTGTATTCAATATTGATAAGAAAAAGTCTGGCTAGCTAGATTTGTTGTAGAATCTAAGTAGCATTTGACTGAGATATAGACTAAAACTAGTTTAGCAATAGCATTAGAGTCGTTAGGGACTCTCCTGTCATAAGGTCCAACTTGCGGCTTCTTCGTTCGCGGAATCATTCACAAGAGGTATAACTGCCATTATTCTTCATTTGCTTCAGTTCAGCAAGCGAACACAGGAAAAGGAGACATAAAGAGAGGGAGCATAGGCAGAGCGAGCATTGGGTGAGGGATCATAGGCAAAGCGAGCATCGAGAAAACGAACATAGCAAGAACGAGCACCGAGAAAACGATCATAGCAAAAACGAGCACAGGCAGAACGAGCGCAGGCAAAGCGAGCATAGGCAGAGCGAGCACAGGCAGAGAGAGCATTGGGTGAGGTAGTATAAGCAGAACGAACGAGCACCGAGAAAACGAGCATAGCAAGAACGAGCACAGGCAGCGCGAGCATAGGCAGAGCGAGCACAGGCAGAGCGAGCACAGGCAGAGCGAACACAGGGAGAACAAGCAAAGGGAGAACGAGCACAAGGCGAGCGAGCATTGGATGAGGGACCATAGGCAGAGCGAGCATCGAGAAAACGAGCATAGTAAGAAACGAGCACAGGCAGAGCGAGCACAGGGAGAACGAACAAAGGGAGAACGAGCACAGGGCGAGCGAGCATTAGATGAGTATAAGATGAGTATAAGCAGAACGAACATCGAGAAAACGAACGTAGCAAGAAACGAGCACAGGCAGAGCGAGTACAGGCATAGCGAGCAAAGGGAGAACGAGCACAACGCGAGCGAGCATTGGATGAGGGACCATAGGCAGAGCGAGCATCGAGAAAACGAGCACAGGCAGCGAGAGCACAGGCAGCGCGAGCACAGGCAGAGCGAGCAAAGGGAGAACAAGCACAAGGCGAGCGAGCATTGGATGAGCTAGCACAGGCAGAGTGAGCATTGTGTGATTGAGTATAAGCCGAGCGAACATCGAGAAAACGAACGTAGCAAGAAACGAGCACAGGCAGAGCGAGAACAGGCAAAGCAAGCACAGGGAGAACGATCACAACACGAGCGAGCATTGGATGAGCTAGCATAGGCAGAGCGAGCTTGGGGAAGACGAGCACAAGCAGAGCAACCTTCCCGCTCTTACAAATCCAAGTCCAAATGCCGCTGCTATTATTCATAACAACTGATCACTACGTAATATATTATATTGCTGTAACAAGCACTGCGATCATTTCTAAAGTACTTCCTTTAACACACTTGCCAAATCTCTTCAACTTGCTCAAATCTAGTCAACATTCAACAACTTTATCATCTAACAACCACTTCAACAACTCCACAAATTGTTTACGCTTTTCATAATACATAAACTAAATATATATGATTATACCTAAACATATATATTTCCATATAAAATACTCAATGATTTCTTTCATTGTTGCTTTTATTCATCCGTCGCCTGTGCTGTCCTTTGCTGTTCAGCCCGTCCGTCCAGTCAGGCATTAAACAGCAGTCCTTAGTCAGTGCTAGTCCTAGTCCTAGGACTGTAAACGTGTGTGTAAGTGAATTAAATAAATTTCGTAGCAAATTCCGTTGGCAAGACAAATGCGCTTATTGACTTGAAACGGCCGCGCATAAATTTTCCAGCTGCTACTTTGGCTTTGGCCCCAGCCAACATGTCCGACAGCCAACCTTTTCACAAAGCTCGAGTCCACCTGTCTGTGTATAAATTAACTGCAACTTCAACTGTCTCACGCGGCCCCACCAGTTCTCTCTCCCTCTCTCTCTCTCTCTCTCTCTGTGTGTCTCTCTGCCTTTGTGCGCCGGCAAGGTGTGACAAATGTTCAGGTCCAAAGATTTGCAGCTCCGAGTCCCTCTGACAGTTGTCTGGCTCTCAGTTGAGCCAAGAGTTGAGCCAGGACACGCTGCCCAGGCACTTAAATTGATTGCAGTGCATTAGCCTCTTGCAGCTGAAAAAGAGTAAACGAAAACGAAAATGAAAATGAAAACATAGCATACGTATTATCCACTGATTAGCTCTTCAAATATCATCATCTACCAAGCTAAAAGCTTGTAATAACTTCTATTATTTATAGCTAACAGCTCTAACCCGTATAGCTTCTGTGCTATATCTGAAGTATTTATACTTAAAAAACATCCTTTAAGGATTTGTGTATATATATTCTCATAGACTACAACTGCTTCCAGGCAGATCATCTTTGCTTATTTTAATAATTTCATGCCTTCAACATCAAATTTACTTTATAAATGATTCGCAATATACTATTCAACTCATCATTCTCTCTCCCTCTCTTTCTCTCTCTCTACTTCAGTCTTGTTCTTTTCATCCATTTTGATGGCATTCCCATTCCATGTTGGGAATCACGCAGCCAACTCCAGCACGTTCGCTAGCTTATCCTTCTGCACGCGCCGCCTTAGCTGCTAGCTAGCTCTCCCTTTCTCCCTCTCCCTCTCTCTTTGTCATGATATCTCATAATTGCATAGGCGAGTTAGTACTCATTAAAAGCGTTAATCGCTGCGCTGCTCTGTCGTTTCGATTACGCTTTTATGTGTTTGCATTTGAAGGACTTTACTTTTAATTCGGTGCCAAAGCGCGCAGGCACCGACCACCGACGCAATTCGGGGCACAAACCGATTTGCATAAATTTACGCGCAATGATAGCCTCGCTCACTCCGCCCCCCTTTTTGGGCGCTAGACCTACGCGCTCTGTCACTTTCGGCGTGATGAAACGCTGTCGTCGCTGCTCTGCAAAAGCCACGGGCGCTGTCCAAGGCGGCAACGGTCGCTGACAATGACACTGAGTCGCGGCATGTCAATGGGTTGAGTGAGACTAAAGAATACCCTGTTTGAAAGTAAATGTTTGTCTTTGATTTATACAAAGATACCCAGAGGGCTTGTAGTGAAGTCAGCTTAGATAAAGAAGTATATGAAGTATATATATTCAATATCTGCTTCCAGAAACCCAGTTCGATTGACAAACATAAGTAAAAGTCCAAAGTAAATTTATTATTATTATTTACAATCCACAATCTCCTGCAAGACTTTCGTGAATTTTGAGCTAGGGTATAGAAGGACACTTAATTAAAAATTTTATTACGCAAATTTTTGCCTTTTGTGTCGATAATTTTATGCTTATCATCGGCGTCGAGCTGCTGGCGGCGGCTTCTAATTTGCAACATCAGCTCTGGGCTGGGGCTGGGGCTCGCCTCCATGGCCAAAGGTGTTGCAAATACGCACAGTGAATACAAAGACAAAAACGCTGCTAACAGCCAGCGGATCCAGACTCACGCCTCCCACGCCCCCACTCGGCAGCCAGCGGGCAAATACATAAAAACGGAAATTAAAAAGGAAGCCAACGCAGCAAACTCACGACACGGCCAGCGATTACTTGTGCTGCTGCTGCTGCTGCTCCTGGCAGTTGGCGACTTGCGCTCGGACCTGCTTCACGATATCGTCTTGGACGAGTTTGCTATAGCCACCACAACTACCCCTGCCACTGCTCCTGCCCCTTCCCCTGTCGCTGGAGCAGCAGCTCCTATTCCCTAGCGCTTGGCTTGAACGGAAGTTTTCGCTTAATATGCAGGAAATTTCATTAAAGTTGCTACAACTTGGCCAAGACAGTGCTAGGGTTAGAGCATCCAAAGGTGGCGCACGTTGAAGCTTTGTCACTTGATCGCTATTATTTTGATGCTCATCAATTTGGCTATCTTTTTTGGAC
Source organism: Drosophila nigricruria (assembly GCA_037075265.1). Lineage (NCBI taxonomy): Eukaryota > Metazoa > Arthropoda > Insecta > Diptera > Drosophilidae > Drosophila > Drosophila nigricruria. The sequence goes on from JBAMCI010000107.1 coordinate 18,758,209, forward strand.
AGCTGACGTAACCAATTAGCTGTTAAGACCCTCTCGGCGGGAACTGTGTAACGTCACTCAAATGCTTATGTAGTCTTGCCAAACTCACGTCGAATTTATAAAGCTTAATGTGGCATTACTTAAGCTAAAGACTTGTTAATATAGTAATACGTAGCAGCACGTGACGTAAGTGCTTACGTTGCGTTAGTGCTCATGTCCTTAATGTTTAGTTTGTCTAGCAATCAATTAGAATTCCTTGACAGAATGTATAAATTCCTAATAAGTTGCTCATAAAACAAAACGTAATGCATTACGTTACGTAAGCTTTTACGTTTAGTTTGGTAAGTTAAAAAAAACTGCTTACGTCACATCATTGCTTATGGAGCCACTTAGATATTAGACTTTATTTGATATGCATTTAACTAGATTAAGCTAAACAAATTTAATTCACTTTTCATAATCTAGACATAAAACAAAACGTAATGCATTACGTTACGTAAGCCTTAGCGTTTAGCTTGTCAAGTTTGTGCAGTAAATGCTGACATATTGCAACACTCAACGTTGTTTGCCTTTGCCTTACAACATAAGACATAAGACGATATGCCATGGAGCAAAGCAAACGAACACGTATTGCACGTAACATGTAACGTAACGTGACAGCTTATGACAAATCCAACAAGCACACAGACACAGACAGACACAGACGCAGACACAGTCGCAGACACAGACACACATCGTTATTGCCATAATTGATATGCTGACTGGACGGGAGTGGACTGTAAGGAGCCAGCAAGAAGTGCTGCCCACTTGCGAGATGATGCTAACTAATAGGCCTATCACAAGCAAAGCTGTCCGTCCGTCCGTCCGTCTGTCCCTCCGTCCCTCCGTCCGTCTGTCTGTCTGTCTGTCCGTCTGTCTGTTTGTCTGGCAGCAACAATTGCCTCAATGAGTCGCTGCCACAATCAATTGGACAGCTGGGCAGCCATGTGGCTGGCAGCTGGCTGCTGGCAGCTGGCCAAAAATGAGTTTCAATCATGAGAACGACACAATAACCGGCAAACAGTATAGGCCACACGTCAACGCTTACGCCCGCCAAGGAGAGCCAGCCAGCTGAAGACATAAAAAATTTAAGCAATGCGGCATTTTACACCTTTTGGCCAAGGACAACACCTCAGCTGAGAAAAGCTTGAAACTTGAGTTTGAGGCAGTTTCAGTAGCTCCCAGCTCCCAGCTCCCAGCTCACAGTTCTCAGTTCGCAGTTGCCAACTCTGGCCATCAGTGTGGCAATCAAAAGCAATGATTGTTGCACATAAAACGAAACGGTTATGTTTATCTGGCTTGCGCCCAAAGGCCGCTTACAGAGCAACCCACACCACCCACATCGCCCACGATTTTCGGGGCAGCCTAAGTAAAAGAAATGGGGGCGCGAAGTAAATATTTAATGGTCATATAGCTTTCACTCCCCCCCTCCCACCTGCTTCGCTTCGGGCTCTGTGCGTAGCTAATGGACTCCAGCGCTGTAAACTGTTACTGTTCTTTTTATTTTTCTTCTTCTTCAACTGGTTCTTCATGTTCTTCATGTTGTTGTTATCCTTGCTGTGCTTACATTTTGAACAAGTGCAAATGTTTTCCTTCTTTCTCCTCTTTTTTTTTTGCTGCCATTTTCATGGCATTTCATTTTATTTAATTTCAGCTTTATTATGATTATATTTTCTTAGCTGAATAGCTTAATATAATGGCGCAAGCTGTGCGGCCTGAACCGCTCCTGGGCTAGTTAGAAAAGCGCTGCAAACAAAAAGCCAAAGCAAATGGCATGAAAATTGAAAATGAAACGTAACACGCCGCAATTCCGGAAACAAATGGATGCCAATGCCAAAGATGGGCAAGCCTCATGCCGCCGCTCTCCTTGCTGCAACTGAAAAACTGACTAGAAAAAAAGAAGAAGAAGACAACGTGCAGACATGTGCTATGGCAGTGGCAAACGATAGTTCTTTGGCGCAGCGAGCGCACTGAGCCCCACTGAGATGGGGCTCAATTGAACATTGGCAAACGCTTACGCAACGTTTTGTTTGAGCAGCAGCAGCAGCAGCAGCAGCAGCGGGTGGCACGAGACAAATGGCTGCACTCGGGTGGCACGAGAGTGCCCTGACAGGTGCACCAGCAGCCAGCCATCCGGCCCAGCGGCGCCCAACTGCAAGTCACTGTAACCGCACTCAGTATAGCCCAGCATCGAGTTGAACTATTTTCTCTGCTGCCTCCTCGCCGCCTCCTCGAATTTACATGCAGCAAATGAACCTGAAATGCAAAAACTGAAAGCTGAACGCTGAGGCTGAGGTATAAAAAATGCAAACAGTTATCACGAAATACCCTTTGCTGGCATGAGGTCTAAGGTAGTTTGTTTATAGGGTATAGATTGTTATTACAACTATTTTAAGGAATATTAACTATAAACTGGATGATATAGGAGGATATAGTGAATGTTGCTTGGGTATTGATGCAAAAGTTCCTTTTCTTGATTTTGATTTTTGTTGATAATAGCTGAAGCTATTTACTCTAACAGCAATATAAAGATATACAGATATAAAGATATATATATAAAGATATATGTATATAGTATCTTGATTGTTATTACACCTATTTCAATGAATATTAACTATAAACTTGAGTTTAGTATATGTCATGGATGCAAAAGTTCCTTTTCTTGATTTATGATTTAGATTTTTCTTCGATAAGAGTTAAAGCTATTTACTCTAGCAGCAATATGAAGTTGTATATATGTATATAGTATCTGGATTGCTATGATGACTATTTCAATGAATATTAACTATAAACTTGATTTTAGTGAATGTTGCTCGGGTATAGATGCAAAAGTTCCTTATCTTGATTTATTACTTAGATTTTTCTTTGATAAGAGTTGAAGCTACTTTAGTCATTCTTACTCAGACAGCAATATGAAGATGTATATATGTATATAGTATTTTGATTATTATCTTAACTATTTCAATGAATATTAACTATAAACTGGATTTTAGTGAATGTTGCTCGGGTATAGAAGTAAAAGTGCCTTTTCTTGATTTGGATTTTTGTTGATTAGAGTTTAAGCTATTTTAGTTATCCTTACTCAGGCAGCAATATGAGGATGTATATATAGTATATTATAGGATAGTATTGTATGGTATAGTATAGTATAGTATAGTATAGTATAATTATTTCAATGAATATTAACTAAAAAAGTTATTTGAGTGATTTTAGATCTTTTGAATGCAAAAGTTGTTTGATAATAGTTGAAACTATTTGAGTTATAAAACAATATAAACATGTATAAATATATTTTATATTTTATAAATTCATAAATAGTATTTTATAGCTTAAAGCTATTAAGGAGATATATATCTAAAGATTATATAAATATATTATATTATATAAATTCATAAAAAGTATTTTATAGCTTAAAGCTAATAAGGATATATATATCTCTACTCTGTCGGGAGATACTTGAATCTGTTTAAAATGCAATATAGCAATTCTTTACTCCAATATATATATATATATATATATATATATATATATATATATATATAAACATATCGTATATACAACCAGTCAGACACGCATTGTAGCTCTACCCCAAAAGGTAAATACTTCAATTTGCGCAAAATGTTGTCAGGTAGAGAGCTGGAGCTGGTTGCTGCCAGTTGAGTGTGGGTGGAATGGGCGTAAGCGGAACAAAATTCGCTGTGTGGGTCAGTTGAAAAATGTAAGATAAATAAACTCCATTCGTGTATTTGCCACAGACATAGCCATAGAACGGAACAGCAGCAGCAGCAGCAGCAGCGGCAGCGGCAGCCCAGGCACCACAGCAATACAAAGTGAAATGGAAAATTGCAAAAGAAATTGAAAAGTTTATCCATACAGACACACACACACACTCTCTCTCTCTCTCTCTCTCACACACACACACACATGCCTTAATGAAGCTGTCCGTTTGCGGCTGTTGTTGCTTTTTTTACTGCTGCTGGGTTTTGGTTCTCATTTCTGGGCTTTAAGCTGTGGGCCCAGCTCTCATGTTTGCTTAGTGCAATGCTTGTTGCTCTCAAAAAATCAACACACACACACACACACACACACACACACACACACACACACACACACATACATACAACTGTCCCATCTGCATTCGCTGCTCACATTTTTACCTTACGCAACTGAAGGATGAGAGCAAACGTCAAAGAGCCATATAAACATGGCAAGCTGAAGAATGCAGTTGCGTGCGAGTGTGTGTGTATGAGTGTGTGGGTGTGTGTGGGTGTAAATGTATACTGCTCTATGGTATTTTAAATGCTAGACTATGTTAAAGCGTTACATGTAAGGTAAACGTTATATAATACATAACTTAAAACAACATTTATATTAGTTTAGTTTCTGCAAAAAACTTAAAATATGAAGCAAAAAAAAATTCTTAAAAAATTTTCAAATAATTTTTCTGCTATAAACAAAGAGGAATTTGAAAGGAAAAACTTATTTTAAATAATTATTATTTATTTGAAATTATTGCCTAAATTATTTAGACTCTTTAGTAAATATTGCCTTGCCTAACTTAAAGCCTAGATAAAAAACCCTTAAAGCCAATTCAATTTTGCTTAGCAACTTGACAGCTAGAGAGTCGCAGCCTTAGCTGACAGCTTTCACTCTCAACTTGAACTCAAGCGACACGCTTTGACATCTTTCAGTCAATTACCAAAAAAAAAAGGACATAAAAAATAAAAAACAAATTCTAAGCGAGCGCTCAGCATCAAAGACAATTCGAAATGTGGAAATCCAAATTCAAATTCAAATTGAAGCTAACTCGCGCCAAGGGACACTTGAGTGTTTGCCAGGATGCGGCAAGTGCTGCACGTCGTCGTACTCCTCCTGCTCCTCCTGCTCCTCCTCCTCCACCTGCTCGTCCTCGTCCAGGTGCGCCATTTAAGTGTTTAAACAAAGGAATCCTTTCAACCTGTATTGACAGCTGTTGTCGTCGGCCTCATTTCCATTACTTATACGCCCCGTGAGCATGCCAAATGCTAATGCCAATAAAAAAAAAAGAGAATGAAGAAGAAGCAGCAACAGCAACAGCAACAGCAAAGGCGACAAATAAAAAACATTTCAATGTATTATTTTGCAGCGCGTGTTTTTTTTTTTTTTTTATTTTTTTTTTATTTCATTTTTTCCTTTTGTTCGCTTTTAATTAAAAGAAATTAAAATGTAAATTTTCGCTCAACAATTTTTTTTTTGTTTCTGTTTTTGCTTTTAGCACGACTCTTGTGTGGGTGTGTGTGTGTGTGTGTGTGTGTGTGTGTGTGTGTGTGTGTGTGTGTGTGTGTGTGTGTGTGTTTGTGTGGGTGTTTGTTATTTGTGTTGTTTATGGTCTGGAGTCTTATTAAAAAGAGAACGAGCTCTATCTACATTAGGAGCAGCAGGTGGCTGGGGGCAGTTGTCGTGCAGCAGCTAGTGAAAGCAACAAACCAAAGCACAAATGTAAACAACAATTAAATGTTCACTAAGCAAACTCAATGTTACCTCTCAGGCATACAGCATACATTTGTTCATTGGGCAGAGGATATATATGGCATCGGGGCAACTGTGGCAACTGTAGCATCTGGCTAACAGCTGTTATCTGCTGCGAGCCATCTGAAATAAATGATTAAAATTTTTAAAAAATATAAAACAATAAAAGTTTTAAAGAAAAATTTATAAGTTTTCATTGAGTTCTAAACTGTTTATTTTATGTTTGTAAAGTTTGCATGGCTTTGCCTGTGGAATAGTTGAGTAATTGCATTAGAAAAACCAACTTGCATGCTTGTCTGCCACGCCTTTCTCTCCGCCTATTGCATACACTTTAACAAAACCTTTATACCCTGCTTTGCCATTTTCAATGGGTTCCGGATCTAAGAAATAAAGTTTATATAGCTTAAATGGAACTCAGCAATTCTCTGAGCGTGATTCGATCAAATAGAAGCGAAGCTGAAATAGTTTATTTTTTAATTTAAAATAACTTTTAAGTATTTTAAGTCTGAATTTCGAAGGATACCTACTAAGTACAGCTAACAATGGGCATTCAAGGCAACTACAACTATAATTTAAGCAATTGAAATCTATTCAAAAAGTGCCTAAAACTACAAGTTTGTCCAATGAGAGCTACTGAGTAACTGAGTGAGTGTTCCCACTCTATGAAAGCTATGACTGAGCTTCTCTAATAAGAGCTACTGAGTAACTGAGTGAGTGTTCCCACTCTATGAAAGCTATGACTGAGCTTCTCTAATGAGAGCTACTGAGTAACTGAGTGAGTGTTAGACCTATGAAAGCTATGACTGAGCTTCTCTAATGAGAGCTACTGAATAACTGAGTGAGTGTTCCCACTCTATGAAAGCTATGACTGAGCTTCTCTAATGAGAGCTACTGAGTAACTGAGTGAGTGTTAGACCTATGAAAGCTATGACTGAGCTTCTCTAATGAGAGCTACTGAGTAATTGAGTGAGTGTTCCCACTCTATGAAAGTAACTGAGTAACTGAGTGAGTGTTCCCACTCTATGAAAGCTAAGACTGAGCTTCTCTAATGAGAGCTACTGAGTAACTGAGTGAGTGTTCCCACTCTATGAAAGCTAAGACTGAGCTTCTCTAATGAGAGCTACTGAGTAACTGAGTGAGTGTTCCCACTCTATGAAAGCTAAGACTGAGCTTCTCTAATGAGAGCTACTGAGTAACTGAGTGAGTGTTCCCACTCTATGAAAGCTATGACTGAGCTTCTCTAATGAGAGCTACTGAGTAACTGAGTGAGTGTTCCCACTCTATGAAAGCTATGACTGAGCTTCTCTAATGAGAGCTACTGAGTAACTGAGTGAGTGTTCCCACTCTATGAAAGCTATAACTGAGCTTCTCTAATGAGAGCTACTGAGTAATTGAGTAAGTGTTCCCACTCTATGATAGCTATGACTGAGCTTCTCTACTCAGAGATACTGAGTAACTGAGTAAGTGTTCCCACTCTATGAAAGCTGTGACTGAGCCTTAAACTATTTACAAATTGTAAACAAATTGGCATTCATCAAAATAATTCAATGACTAATCTAGCGCCTTCATAAACAAATGTTAGCGAATCAAATTGTGATTCATTACAGCTTGCATTAATACAGATAGCATTATCAATGCATGGAATGTGCTTTGTAGTAGCTCTTACTAGCAGCATTGGCACGTGTTTTTGTTGGTAATTGGTAAGAGCCAGCGGCTGGCCAAAAAACCAACTGTCAAGTGTCCAATTGCAATTGGACTGCCAGCAGCCTGTGGCTATACCCAGAGCTTGGCCCAGCCATCAGTTGGTTGGCTGCTCTCGTCGACTGAAGGCGGCAGCTACAATAATGCTGACAGTTTTGCAATTTTGCTGCATATGGAACAGCACTTGCATACCCTATAGACCGCGTCGCATCAAGCAGCTGGAACTGGAGCCGGCGAGGCCAGCTATAGTTACAGCTGCCGCTGCAGCTGCTGCCACGGCTGTTGGGTTGCACCTGGGGCCAGTTGCGGGCGGGACATCAACATGGAGCATAGCCTCCGCACCGTTGACCAGGCAGCCAACACCGACGAGCGTCAACCCCGTCGACGCCATGGATGAGCTGAGATATAACTCGGAAATGAGTTTGGATTTCAATCCATACGATGCGTGCTTCAGTGTTAAATTATGCAAGTAATAGGAGCAGGAACAGCTCTTTAGTGTTGGTAAATGCTAAAGAAATTAACTTAACGTGTTATGCTTAATTTAAGTATGAAATTTCTTTAGTATTTCAATTAACTCAAACGTTTTTCAGTTAAGTTTTCAAACAATATTCAAATATTAAAAATATATACATTATAAAGAGAAAAGTTAATTCTATAAAAAAGTATCACTTCTAAGCGGTTAAAGGCTTGAATATATAGTATTGTTAAGCATAGTCACAGTGTTGTAAAATGTTCAATGTTCTGTTTCCATTCATATCTTACATACAGCTGTGTTCAAAATAATAGCAGCGCACTTTTTGCTGACAAATATAACTACATTTTACGCATGTTCATTCTTAAAGATCGAACATTAGTGCATATATTTCGCCATTATTATCATTTTTTACAAAAATGTATAAATGCAAGAAGTTTTTTGATGAACAAACACTCTTATTTTGTTTGAAATTAAATATAAATACTAAATTAACAAACAAAAATTATTGATCTGTAGTCATTATGATATTATTTATCAATCTTAAAATCAGAGCTTATATGCGCTGCTATTATTTTGAACACAGCTGTATACGGAAACAAAAGTGTTTGAAACATCTCATAAGCTAAAAAAATTCTTCCCTTACCCATTGCATACACCAATCAGTAGTGTTGCACAATGTTAAAATACCATTTCAATTCCAAGTGTTTCAGCTATGCTGCAAGGTCACATAACTTTTACTTGAAGATTTCCAGCTACAGTGCCTCAAGTGTTGCGTGAACACTCGCAATACATTTCATTCACATGTTTCGATTTCAATTGTTCCGCCGTCGTCTGGTCACACTGGTCACACGGCTCATATGTAGCAAAGTTTTTATGGCTCTCTGTCTGCCTGTGCCGCCGCACGTAGCAAATCCAATCAGAAGCGTTTTGCCTGCTCCTTTCTTTGCCAGTTGCGCTGGTCCTTAACTTATTTGGTGTTACTTTGCGGTATCATTAACCTTTAAACTTGGACGCAAGCGAGCAAAAGCAAAGAAAACAGCTACAGAAAGTCAGGGGGGAGGGAGGGGGAGTGGGAAAAAATGGTAAACTTTTGCACTCGGCAAAGTTTGTTGGGGCGCAAACTTTTTGCAGTCAGTGTCGCAGTCGCCATATACACGCGCGCTTGGCAAAACGTAAAATTTTTAACTTTATTTTCGATTTTCGTTTGCCGCAAAAATTGTATTTGTTGCGGCGATGAATGGCAGTGTAGGGCAGACGGACAAGCGGCTAAGGTGGGCGGGGGGAGGTGTAAGAGGTGTAGCAAAACTTAATTTGCGCCAAAAACTTTTGCCGCGCTCTCTGCTTTCACCTCTCCAGCTCTGCACTTATTTCTTCCTTTTAAATGCAATCAAGCGGAAATTGATACGTCACCGTAGAGAGGAGGCGAGGAGGGGCTGGAGGGGAGGGGGGGTTCCTGGTTACCGCACACACACAAAAGTGTTGCCAAATTGTTGCAAATAAAATTGCTGATATGGAAATTTTATGCGCAAGTTTTTCACGCCACACACAAAGATAGAGATAGAGACAGAAGGGTGAGGTGCGCTGAGGTGAGGCGCCTGTGGAACAGCCAACATTTTGCGGCAACAATGTCCTTGGTATTTAACACGGCCAGCCAAGTGGCAACTGCGTGGCATTTAAGTGTTAGTTGGATAGCCCGAGTTGTCCAAGACAACACAAGCGAAGCATAAATTGCCTCCTCCACTGGCAGCCAAGATGCCGGAAATGCTTGCCGGATGTCGCTGCCAAAAGCGCCGGCAACAGCAGCTGCAGTGCGCGTAACCGTGCCCCGCCCACAACTATCTAATACTACATAGCCACACACACACACATACACACTCATACATACACTCATACACACTCATACAGTCATACAGACGCGCACACACCGGGCGTGGCATTGCAATGCCATCAACTGCAAATTTTCGTGTCATTCTCTTTGTTTCCGCGACACTTAATGGCAAATTGTGTCCTGTTTCATTATGACCAGGATTCTCAAGGATTCGCAAAGATTCTAGCTCAACAACAGCAACGCACATACCAAAATGAACAGACTCTCTTAGTTGTAAATGTTGTAGAAACTTATTTACATTGCGTGTTCTATTGCCAGAGAACAACTAAGCGAATCAGCTTTAATGATCGTTACTTAGAGAGATAGAGATAGATGTAGAATTGATATAGAAACGACATATGCATAGAGGCAAAGATCAAGATAGAGACATAGATATAGAGATAGAGCTAGAGAGCTAGAAAGGTAGACAGAGAGAGAGCTAGAGCTGGAACTCGAGCTAGAACTAGAGCTAGAACTAGAGCTGGAACTCGAGCTAGAGCTAGAGCTAGAGCTAGAGCTGGAACTAAAGCTAGAGCTGGAGCTATAGCTAGAGCTAGAGCTAGAGCTAGAGCTAGAGAGCTAGAGAGTTAGAAAGCTAGAGCTAGAGCTAGAGCTAGAGAGCTAGACAGCTAGAGCTAGAGCTAGAACTCGAGCTAGAGCTAGAGCTAGAGCTAGAGCTAGAGCTAGAGCTAGAGCTAGAGCTAGAGCTAGAGCTAGAGCTAGAGCTAGACTTAGAGATAGAGCTAGAGCTAGAGCTAGAGCTAGAGCTAGAGCTAGAGCTAGAGCTAGAGCTAGAGCTAGAGCTAGAGCTAGAGCTAGAGCTAGAGCTAGAGCTAGAGCTGGAGCTGGAGCTGGAGCTAGAGAGCTAGAGCTAGAGCTAGAGCTGGAGCTAGAGCTGGAGCTAGAGCTGGAGCTAGAGCTGGAGCTAGAGCTGGAGCTGAAGCTAGAGCTAGAGCTAGAAAGATAGAGAGCTAGAGAGCTAGAGAGCTAGAGAGGTGGAGAATTGGAGAATTGAAGCTAGAGCTAGAGCTAGACCTAGATCTAGAGCTTGAGAGCTAGAGTGCTAGGGAGCTAGGGAGCTGGAGCTGCAGCTGGAGCTAGAACTAGAGCCAGAGAGCTAGAGCTAGAGCTAGATCTAGAGCTGGACCTATAGATAGACGTAAACATAGATTCATGTCCGCATTTAAACTTTCAACTTCTTTGACTAAGTTTTTGCATCATAAACTTATTCAATCAAAGTCAAGAACATCTTTTGGCATCTTCCTAGTTGAAATCAAAGTCATATGTAAAGATATCAAATCAGGAATAGTTAACATATACAGAATTAAACTGATGACAATGCCATCCATAGTTAAGCTCTTAAAACTAAAAAACTTCCAACTTTTCCAACATTTAATTTTCAGACTTCTTCAACATTTGAAAGTTGTGTAAAATGCTGGAAAGTTCATTTTTATTCAAGTTTTATTAGAATAACGAATTCTGTTCTGATTGGTTGCGAACAACTGAGAGCTGAGATTCGCTGAAGGTGTGAGTCGTGAGTCAAGGCAGATCAAATTTAAGTTTGGCCATCAATTGGGGCTTAGAGCAATGCGACTGAAACTATGAAATCGCTCTCTCTCCCTCTCAATTTCTCTCCCAGTTCAGTTTGCCTCTCTTGAGCTGCTTTCCAGGGATTTTAAAATGCCCATCAATTTGAAACTTAATCTAGCCGCACAAATAAGCCGCGCCAAAAGTTAAGACCCTCTGCCCTGGCCAACAAATGGCCAAAACATGGCCAGAGGGGGAGGTGGAATGCTGGAAACTGGCAGTTGGCAACTAGAACTGGGCACTGGGCGCTGCTCTATTGTATGCAAACAATTTACAGCACAAATGGACGACGAAAGTAGAAAGCGAAAGACGAAAAAAGAAAAAAAATCATGTCGACAATGTGAAGGGGAAAAAAATGAGATTGCGTTTTGCAGAATGGGGCGGAAAAACTAGGCGGCGGCGGCGGCGTCGTCGTCGTCTCATGCATAAACCTGAAAATGAAATACAAGGCGCAGGCTTAAAAGCCAAAAGGAAAACTGGCAACAAAATGAAAATGAAAATGAAAATGTGCAGAGCTGCGCTCCATGGCTGCCGCCAGTCGACTGAAGCATCTGGGATAATTGAAATTTACCGCAAGCTGCAAAGCGGGGCTGGGGGGCGGGGGCAGCCATAACAAAAGATCGAGTGGCAGCGTTGCCGGACAGCAAAAAAAATATATAGAAACCTAAGCTAAACTATGGCCACGCGAATTAGTTTTTGTTATTAAAGCCTGCTCATTAAAGCGCGCTCTAATTCTCTAATGCATTAAGCCGCAAATGCAAAGCAGAGAGAGAGAGAGAAGTCTTGAGTCTGGGCAGCCGCGGACAAGTTCAACTGCCACTTGCTGCAGCGAAAATATTATTGCATACTTAAGGGCGCTGCGCCGCAGGTCGCACGTTGCATTGAACTTTGAGTGGCAATTACGAGTGGCAGCCACTTCAAGATGCACAAAAGCAAAAAAAAAAAAGAGGAGAAGAGAAGAAAAGAACAGCCCACAGCCAAAGGCATGCTAAATGCTCACAATTAAGCTAATTAGCTTAAAGAGAGAAAGAGAGCGAGAAAGGGGGAAACAAACAGGATTGGGGCAGGAAGTGAAGTGGAAGTTTTAAATAGTCTTGGAAGTATTTGAGATTGTTCTCTATGCTTTTGCTGAGTTTTAGGAAGATCTGGCAATACATAAAGTATTTGTTAAACTGATACTGCTTAGAGTAGAGTAGAGACAGAGAGACATAGGGAAATGATAGTTGCAAATCTTTCAATGACTTTTTGATATCATATACATATATATATATATATATATATATAATATTACATGATATATAATATATATCTCTAATCGAATCTCAAATAGAGAGTCTGATACATTTCTATGCATTATCATGAAATATTTTAGTACTGTCTTCAAACAATAGATCACAATAGAAAAGACATCAGTTTCTTGGCGTTGCCACCTAGTCAAACAGTAAACAATTATTCACAAATGCACAAATGACAGATTTTCCTTTCTCTTTGTATATTTTCGACATTTTATAGCTACTGAAACACATTAACAGACAGAGAGGCAGTTGCTCTGCTTCTTGCTCGCTGGCCACACCATCAAAGACATCAGTTGCTGGCGTTGCCACCTAGTCAAACAGTAAACAATTATTCACAAATGCACAAATGACAGTTTTTCCTTTCTCTTTGTATATTTTCGACATTTTATAGCAACTGAAACACATTAACAGACTGAGAGGCAGTTGCTGCTGCTTCTTGCTCGCTGGCAACGCCACCTGTACCAGGCCCACCTGTCTTGCCCACCTGCCACTCATGTCGCAGTCCATTAATAGTCGCTGTCTTGCTTTTGTTTTAGCATGCTACGGACACTATCTCCAGCTGCCTCTCCCTCTCTCTCCCTCTCTCTCTCTCTTTATCTGTGCTGTTGTGTCTGTTATCTGCGTCTATTTGTGTTTCTCTTTTTCTTCGCTCTCTTTTTTGTTGGTTTTCTGTGCGCAATTAACTTGATTGCGCCTATAAATATGCAGCACTTGGCAGTGATTATTGCACGCGCGTCTTTTCATTTGCCTTTTGTGCCGTCTGCTCTGTCCCTCTCTCTCTCTCTCTCTCTCTTTGCTTTTGTGCCTTTTCATGCTTTCTAAGCCTAAAAGTATGCACTAATTGCTATTCTTGCCATCTGATTGCGCGCGCCTGTAAATTGTTTGTCTTTATTTTATGTTTTTTTGTTTTTTGTTTTTTTTTTGGTTTTTCTGTTTTTCTACCCTTGGAGCCTTTATCTTTAACACTCTTGGCCACAAGTACTTGGGCACCGCTATCAACTGCTAATAGACTGCCGCATTCTCTGGCTGCTGCTTCTTTCTGTACTGCTTCTTCTGGTTCGTTCGTTCAGTCATTCACTCATTCACTCATTCATTTATTCATTCATTCATCTTTATGCATTGCTTTAGTTCTTAGTTCCGTTCTTAAGTGCTTCTTTCCAGCTTACATCGCTTTTGTATTTCATTTCTCATTTGCATTTGCATTTTATATTATTAAGCATTTTCTGCTCCAACTGAGAGATGTATGAACATATATACTTATATATATATATCAGTATGATATAGTTGATGGCAGAAATTGTAGCTCAGTTTTGTTAGCTCTTGAATTACTTTAAACGAGAATTGATATTGTTTGCCTTCTCAATTTTCTTGTATAAACTTTTAAAAGTATTTTCATAGAAGCGGTATTCCGTAGCTTTATTTTTCACTTTATTTCAAATCAAATTGAATTCAAAATAAGAAATATTTGTACATAAAAGTTCATTTTTAGCTAGCTCAGATAGATTATAGCTCAGCTCTTCAAGGTAATTCAATATGTTAGAGGCATTACCCTAACACAGCTCTCTTGTTGCTTGACTTTCATATCCATATCCATATCATAGTCCTAATCTGACTCATGCTGAAAGTAATTTTTGATAATTTCTTAAGTATATAAATATATATACTTAAATACGCGCTTTATTTAATTGCTTGAGGCAAGCGCTGCTCTAACTTGGGATTGTTTTTCATTTCGAAATTTTTTGCAGCTTTGCTGCTGCTGCTGCTGTTGTCAATCGGCTTAGCTTTTGTCATGCCACAGAGCAAACTAATGGTGGGCGTGACGCCAGCTTGCTGACTAACTAGACGAAGTCCTTGTAGTCCTTGCTGTCTGCTATCTGCTATCTACTGCTGCTGCTGCTGCTGTTGCTGTCCGTCGTCTGCGTTGTCTGTTGTTAATCTTTAACCTGAGTCCTAATCCGTGCGTCATGATTGAAAGGAGCTGCAAAAGGCTGCGTGTCCTGCCTCCAATTGGAGTGCAGACGGCAGCACGAAGCCGTGTCCTCCCTCAGCTAGCTGATAGTCGCAACGATGACAGAGAGACAACGTCGCACATGATGAGCACATTGACGAGACGCTTGGCTCTTGCCCTACCACTGTCTCTGCCTCTGCCTCGACTTCGTCTGCTTCTGCTGCTGCTGCTGCTGTCACAGCTGCTGTCTCTGATGTTGCTGATAATCTGATTGCCATGATGTACTTGCCCCCTGCCAATTTGTGTCAATTTGGCGTAGTTTTTTCGCTGCGCTGAGCTGCTTAACAAGTCGCACGGCCACGCCCCTAGCTAAAGTGGGCGTCTACCTTAAAGGCCAGCCAGCCAGCCAGCCAGCCAGCTGTGCTAACTTGAGCGTTTCGTGCAGCTCAATCTCAGCCGCACAGCCTCGACTCAATTAGCTCTGCTGGCCAAAACGAGTTGCAGCTGCGCGTCTTTAAAGTTTTTTGTTTTTTTTTTTCTTTTTGCATTTTTAGTTAATGAGACTGCCAGTTTAACCCCTGTTAGCCCACTTTTGTTTTGGCAGTCGCTGCCATGTTGTAATGTACTTGACCCAAAGTCAACAAGCTGCGGCTTTGTTAATGGTTACGCAGGTAAATGTATATATATATATATATATATACAAATAAAACATGCGGGCTGTTGCTAGGGAGTGTGTGTATGTGTGTGTGTATGTGTGTGTGTGTAGAGTGCCTGCGTGTTGGCCTTGATGCAATTGACACCAATTGCCGTTGGCCTGCTTAAAACTGCTCCACAAAATGACAAAAATAAAAGTAGAGTAAAAAAGTGCTACAGTTGGATGTAGCCGACTAGAATATACCCGGCACATAAGAAGGTGTCTACTTATATATGCTTATAGAGCAGGCCAGAGCTGCAGATGTCTAGATTCCTATTGATAGTAGAATTTGTTTTCTCATACAAAGTTTTTGATTCTAGGAGTCTCTAAGAATGACTTGGCTTGACTTGCTTCCTTTAGCTTATCAAATATAAAAGCATATGTAGCTTAAGCACTCGAAGACTGTAAGACTCTGTTATATATACATCAGTCAATACCTCATATACACCTGTTAAGCCATTGTCAGGGTATAGAAGCTATTGTCAGAGTTGTACAAGCAGCGCTCGAAAAGTCAGATAATACAATTTGAGTCTATAGAAACTGTAAAATTAAATGCATTCTCTTCACCTGTTGATAAGAACTTCAATCACTTTCAATCAAAGAGAACTCGAATTTGTTTATAGCTCAAAAGCTTTAATGGATTACTTTACATTAAGCTTAAAGCTCAAGCGTTTCACGCACTTTCCACCTACTTTGGTGGAATTGAGTCTGCTGCGCTTGCAGTTTCACTTGTCAAAAGTTTTTACACTTAAGCGAGATTGATTGTTCTAGTAGCATGGCGAAGCTTTCTGGAAAGCAAAGTAATTTATTTCACTCATAATTGAAATTAAGCAATTTTTAATTTTAATTTATGCTGCAGCTGGCCAGCAGCTGGTGTTGGCTAAGTGGACGCGACTGCACCGCACCGCCCCGCCGCCCTAATGCGCCAACCCTTAATTAAAATAGCCGTCAACGAGAGACGGACAGCAGTAGAGTGGAGGGGAAGGGGAAGGGCAAGGGGTAGGGGGCGGCCGACGTTAGTAGACAGCAAGCAAAATAAAAACAAGTGAACGAAAACAATGAGCGTATGCTACGCGCCATTTGCAGTTGCATTTTCTCACTTATCCCAAGCAGAACCCTCAGCCCACCCCTACGCCCTCACCCTCCCCCACCCTGACAGCCCCTTCAACAGCAGCTGCTGTGCATGGAAGAGAGTGCATTATGCAAATGTTTTAGCCATTCAATTTGATGGGCGCGCGCATAAATGTAATTATGTAATGCATGTCCTTCTATCTGTATGTGTGTATGTGTGTAAAAATTTAAATATATTGAATAAATGCATAAGGATCTACATTAATATTTATGCACTGGATTATTATTCATAACGCCAAAGCAAGCGCGACTCGTGCAAGCTGCATCCGATTTTAATTAATTTTCCCATTTGCTTAATTTTTTGTTACAAGCACTCCTACACCTTTCCCCTGCCCCGTGCTCCGTGTCACCTGCCACCTTCCACCTTTCTCCTGCACCTTCAGTCTTTCTGCTTGAAAGCCAACTGGCGCCATCTGTGGGCCGTAGCTTACAAATGTTGCGCTGCGATTCTCTTTGATTACATTTGCAGTGCATTAGCAAATGACACTAGCTGAAAGTGCATAAAATATTAGTTAAACAATAATCATTTGATTCTGCTTAAATTTAGCGTGAAAGCTTTAATGTAGTTTTCAAAAGTGATTCTGTTTTATGAGCTTAAAGCTTTCAATTACTTTTTCTTATTTTTTAAGATATTTTTTATCTTAAGCAGTTTTTTGTCTTACGATTTAACTTTTTAGTGTGCTATATTAGCCTAATTTAAAGCTCTTCATGCTAATGAGATGACATACACATATATACTTGTGTTTTTTAGTGTTAAAAAGCGAGCTTTGAAACGATAGAGCTTTAAATTCGAGTCAAAGCTTTCAAAATTAGCTGTACGTTCTAGAAGGTGCATAGCTCATGCGTTCATGTCTTTTAGTTATACTAGTGCAATTTAATACATTTGGCTAAAAATGATGGTAAGCTTTCATGTGCTTTGAAATTATATTTAAAAGCTTTCAAGGCAAACCTGCATTGTGCTATGTCAAAAAACTCTTTAAGCATTAGTCTAATAATCTTATCTTGAAGAAAACAAATTATGAGCTTTTGAAGCAGCTTTTAAATCCGCCTTTATAACTGCTCATATGCATCAGTCTAATAATCTTATCTTGAAGAAAACCAATTATGAGCTTTTGAAGCAGCTTTTAAATCCGCCTTTATAACTGCTCATATGCAACTGTCATTTGCTTTGTTAACTACTTTCACCAACACTATTATAATGTGATATGATATAGCATGAAGTGAAGTTCTCAAAACAGCAATGAATACAATTGATATAGTATCTCTAAATAAATATTCCTATGAAATGAAAGCAATAAACATGCAGATGCTCAGTGTCGCTCAGTTTCGCTTAGTGTCATTTGAGCTTTTGTTTAATGGCTTAGAAACGAGCGTCGTGCAAAGCAGCTGGCGGTACAGTTGGAAATCAATCGGTATAGAGCAACAAAAGGCAGAGGAAGCACAACAACAGATATGGATAAACAATATCGTTTTGGGGCTGGGGGCGTCACACATAAAAACGCAGTGGAGCTTCGCTTCTATTTCTCAGTGCGTCTCGATCGACAATGGCGGCCAGAATGCTTCTTTCGCTGCTACTGGATTTGTTCAAGTGCCGCAAATCGATGATGGCTCAACCGAAACTCAATGTGTCCAGCCCGATGAGCACGGTTCAGCTGACACCACCAATGCCAATGCCAATGCCAATGCCAATGCCGATGCCATCCATCGAGGCTGTGGCAAAGTGCCAAGTGCCGGGTTCATCGGATGAGATAAGCCAACCAGTGGAGCAGCCAGTGCAGCATGGCACAGACCATGAATCGGTGTTGCAGCTGGAATTGGAGCCGGAGCTGGAACTGGAACTGGACGATGGACTGGGCTATGATGATCCACGCCTGCCTGAGTTAATAATTTAGTTTACCTTTAGCCTTAGACTATTTACTATTTACACGAATATTTATTTATGAACTCATCTCACTGTTTGTTAAGCAATTTGGCAATGACTTCAATTACAGCGCTCAATTATCCAATTGCGTTTTATTGACAATGAGCAAATGGTCAAATATTAATCAGAGACCAAATCGTATTATGGCCAGACAACAACAACAACAACAACAAGAAGAACAACAACAGCTAGAGCATGAAATGCAATTACAACAATTTTAAATTAACATTTTGCAATTAAAACAAACACAATAGCACATGAGCAGGCGACAGCTGATAAAATACGCACACAAAGTAAACAAGTGTAAATAAATAAAAACAAAAGATAAATAAACACAAATGAAATGGATAGAAATTTAATAGCACGACAAATTAATCCGCATGGCTAACAAAGGCAGCTCGCCGCATATTCGATTGCCGATTGCACTAATTGTTTTATTCCTGTGGTATTCACATATGCTTATATATTTATATAGTATATAATGATGTATACATAAGTATTTATGTCCAGTTCATAAAAGATTAAAAGCTATTTTTAATAACTAACTAACCAGAATGAACTGTAACCGAAGAGACAAAAAGCTTGCAGCTTTCATAATATGCATACACCAATGTGTATATGTATTTGTTTGAACAAATAATCAAGTCTGTAAATGTTGTTTATGCTATCAAAATAATTGGTATAACGAATTAATTTGTATATTCTTAATTAAAAGTTAGTGAATCGAGCTAAATGTGGACAGAATGAGGCAGTTGTTACTCTAAAGCTTATGGCTAATGATAATGACAATGGTAATGACAATGATAATGACTATGATAATGATATTCACAGTAACAATGACAATGACAAAGACAATGACAATGACAATGACAATGACAATGACAATGACAATGACAATGACAATGACAATGACAATGACAATGACAATGACAATGACAATGACAATGACAATGACAATGACAATGACAATGACAATGACAATGACAATGACAATGACAATGACAATGACAATGACAATGACAATGACAATGACAATGACAATGACAATGACAATGACAATGACAATGACAATGACAATGACAATGACAATGACAATGACAATGACAATGACAATGACAATGACAATGACAATGACAATGACAATGACAATGACAATGACAATGACATTGACAATGACAATGACAATGACATTGACAATGACAATGACAAAGACAATGACAATGACAATGACAATGACAATGACAATGACAATGACAATGACAATGACAATGACAATGACAATCCGTTTTCATACTGTTCTCACTTTGTAATCCTCTGCTTCTTCATTACAATTCTCAGTTGTCATATTTGCAGAGCTCTTTCCAATTACTTTTTTGTGCTTCGACAGATTGCAATTAATAATAATAATAATTATAGCTATATATAATCGCGTAACACTGCAGCTCAAAGTATCTAAACTCATTTTGCAGCACTGTAATTATGAATTTCGACACCAATCAAGGGCAACAGTCTAAATGAAAATTGTAGCTATTCGGTTTTTGACCGACTAACGGATAAAATAAATGTTCAGATGCCTACGTGCCAGGCGCTGCCCCCCGGGTCAACTGTATCCTGCCATGGGTCAAATGTATGGTCTCTCTCTCTCTCTCTCTGCCCCTCTCTCCCTCTCTCTCGCTCTCTTTTAGTTGGTTTCTGTGCTTGCGGTCATTTGTTTGTCTCAAATTGCATTCGTGGCGGGCAAATGAGATTTGAGATTGCCATTCGGCTGTTAACTGCAAAGTTAAAAGTTGACAACCAAATGGCATGTCTCTCTCTCTCTCTCTCTCTCTCTCTGACCACCAGCAACAACAACAAATTGTTGAACGCCCATGCAATTAAGTGAAAACGTAGCTGCTTAAAGCCCAAATCATTCACCATGTTTTTGTTGGCCCAGCCAAAGGGTCTAATTAACTTGCCAATTGCCAGCAGCAGCAGCGCCTATAATTAAACAGCCAAAGGCACACTAATTCGAAATATGTGTGTGTGTGTGCCAGGACACACCTATTCAAAGACTTTTCCAACTCCCCCCCTCTATCTCTCTCTCTCTCAGTTACAACTCCAGTCTGGCGTTGTCCACACGCACGCGAGCCACGCATAACTTTTGACCAACTCGCACTTTTGCCCTAATCCATTAGCTTTTTGGCTGCCACAAGTTTGGGCCCCACCTACCGCCCCCTAATTTCGATGTGCCCGTTATTGATAAGGCGGCATTTGTTTATTGGGCTTTATCATGTTGTTCTTTAATTGTCAGATATGTATATATATATATATATTTATATAAATTTCCCACGATTCCAGCTGTTCTTTCACAGCTGCAACTCTGCAACTAATAAAAAAGTTATTAAAGCTTTAATGAGCTTTAAAGCTGCTTTCCAATGTTATTAAAGCTTTAATGCGCTTTAAAAGCTTCTTTCCAATAATTGTTTTATTATCAGCTTCTGCCTCTGATTCACATTATTTTCAATGAATTCTCTTGATTAAAATATTTTTTGCTTAAAATAAGTTTCGAAATATTAAAGTTAACCCAATATATGGAATAGTTCTTTAACTTGGATATATATATATAGTTTTCCTTGTTTTTGGTTCTGTCCACTCTATCTATGCGCCTGCAGCTGCTCGCCAATCTCTTCCAGGATCTGATCGTGCCTCTCCATGGCCGTATATGAATTGCATCTCTCCCGCTGTCGCTCGCGCTGACTTCTGTTGTCTGGCGGATCTGTTGGGGCAGCCGTGACAGCCTCAGAGTTCAGATTGTTTAGAGCTATCAGCTGATGTCGGTGATGCCTTTCGAGGTTGTATCTCTTCCTTGATTGGCGACGATCGCGCTCCTCGAACTCCTCAGCCCCATGGATGCAGCTAAAGAACTTGCCCAGGCCGGTGCACATCTTGCAACAGAGCAGATCAACTGTGCCGCACTTGCAATCTGTTCGAGTGCTTTATAGCTGGCCACCGATGCGGCGGCAGCTGATAGCAACACAGACACAGGCCTGGCTGACTGGCAGCTGTTCTTTGACGATCTGCTGTTGTTTTGGTCAGTTAATTGGCTTAATGGCCTAACCTGGCCAGTTGGGCGACAGCTCTTAACGACACCATGTGTTGGCACCTCTTTGGCCGCAATTGCTTCTGCTGCAGCGGAGAGAGCGCCGATAGCTCGGCTCTGTCCCGAAGTGCGACGCTCACTTTGGAGATTGTCATTGTCGTTGAGGTGCTGGAGTATACCCTAGCTAATGCTAATGCCAATGGCATATGGCCCAATCTAATAGTATTCTGTACTATTTGACTTTATATTAAGTTAAGTTTTTAACCTCAACACACATTGCGTATACTTAATAAAGAAAGTAATTGTAGAAGGTGTCAGAAGCTGTAGCAGCTACTGGGCAGTTGAAGCAGAGCTGAGCGAAATAGTTTCTCGATAAGTTTCTCTGTTGTAATCGATAAGTTATCGCATAAGCTAGTTGTTCACGAATCGCAAGCTAAGCCATACTTAAATGTAGTTCTTCAATTGCTTAGCTCTTGAGTGTGAAAAGGTATTAAGAGATATTGTAATAAAAGCCTTATAAGAAGTCTTTATACTGCAAAATGGTAAAAGACTATCAATAAATCGACTTGTATAGAGTTTGATGAATATATAAGAATATAATATATATAGAATATTATATTTAGAATATATATATATTAATTTGTAGTAAAGTAGGTAGCTCTTTAAACTTTCAAGACTTTAGTCTCAATCAGACTTCAAGACTTAATCAGACTTTAAGTCTTTAAGTCTTTAAATATCTATCATATCTGCATATGGAACTACTATATCAGACTATACTATACTATATCAGTTCTACTGAAAGACTTAACTAGCAAAACTACTTTTAAGCATAGCAAGATTTATTAATATATTATTAATTTATTAGATCTACTATCTGTAATGTTGTACCCAATCGAGGTACTCTATATTATAACTTTTAAGAATATATCATAGTATATATTCCTTATATTACTCGAGTTAAGTAGAGCTCTACAGCGAATGGGTCTTCCCTCCCATTAACTCTCAACTTTTATCAACGATTTTTATGCATTTTTCAATATCAAATTTTGTTTATTATCCAATTTCAAGGGAATATTCCACGCCACGAGCTACTCTTCCATTCAAAATTCCATTCGAAATCTGAGCTATTTCTGTGCCGTGCTTAAGACGTTAATCTCGATCATTTGCCGTTATCAACTTATGGCCATTAGGTGACTTAATCAGCTATTAAATTGCATTAAGGACGCTCGCCTGAGACGTAAACCTTGCCAAAGTCAAAGTCAATGTCGATGACTTCCGACCTGGGGCCCCCCCCCTTTTTGGGGCACTTTCGCATATCCCGCGTGTTGTGTTTATCTCATATTCATCCGGAGATGGTTCATATTTCTGTGTGGCATCCATCAATCAATGGCGGCCGCTTCTCAATGGCCACTTAAATGCCATAAAAAGCGGAAATTAATGCACTCAAAGCATTCAAATAGACGTGGGCCAGGGGCGCGCGAGGGCGCTCCAAGGGGGGGCCTGTGCTTTGATAGCTCAGAGCTAAGCTCTGCTCTATATGGCGGAATCAAGTCTTTAACGTTGATGGCGCTCGCGGGCCACTCTGGTGATTAATTGATGGAATTCCACGAGTGCCACGCCACCCCAGAACACACCCACAAGCAGTCAATGGCAGGGGTTGGGGTCGGGGTTGTTGTTGTTGTTGTTGTTGTTGTGGAAGTTGAAGTTAACGTTGAGTTTGAGTTCGAGGGGCTGTTGGCTGCCGTATATCCGTTATGGGCCTGTTAATGGCAAACCATTGAGCAGTTAAAAGTGCGAGATTAGCATTTCCGCCTAGTCGAAGCATGACCCGAAGCAACGCGAGCTCCTTTGACAAGTGTTTGCCAGCCCTTAGCCGTCAGCCCTCAGTCCCCACCCTTCGACTGTTCAAGTGGCCTTTGGGCTGCCAAGGTGTGGCACACGCCAAAAACAAAGACCCACCCATGCAACCTAATATACGTATACATATATAATATTGGCAGACATTTGGGCGCCATCAACTCAATATGGAGCACGAGCTTGGCAGTCCAACCCCTCAGCCCCTGGCCGCCTATGCTGTATCCCATAAGCATTCGCCATGAATTGTATTAGCTGCCGCATTATCCTTACTAACCGCAAATCGTCTGTCATTTGCTATGATTGATTGATTGCTTGATTGATTGATTGATGTGCATGCAGCAGGGCAGCAGGGCAGCCGAGCAGCTGGACAGCTAGAAAGGGCTTGGGCCAGCATGCCAGGCGCCATCTATCGTGCAACAGCTACAATTCAACACAGTTGGCTTAACAATTTCAACACACTAAATAATGGGAAATTCGCTGCTGGTTTGTGTCTGAGCTGTAGCCGGTTGCTGTCTATGCTAAGCTTAGATCGCTTTTTAAAGCTTCAGCCAGAGCTTTTGGCAAAGGATTATGACAAATTATAAGGAGTAATTTGAATTTATTATATTGTTATTATAATATATATAAATATAGATTTTTTATTTATGCTATTTAATGCCTTAAGCAATTTTTTGTGAGGGAAATTGTCTAAATTTCCAATTATTTCATTACATATTTCCTTGAAAAAGCTTTTACAATTTTAGCTGACTTTCTTGATGTTATTTAAAAAGTTCAATTTGTCTGTCTTTAATATATGTGATTTATAAGCAAGTTCAACTAGTTTCTTAACCAAATCCATCGGTATTTATGAAAATGGGATGAAAAAGTTAACATTTTCTGAATATTAAATTTAGGGATAATTCTTTATGGATCTTTATAAATGTTAAAATGAGAATCATGTCATGTGATATGTAAGGCCAAATTTCTGAATAGAAAATTTGGCAATGAAAATAGAATTCTGTCCAAAGTTCAGTTCTTCATTGGCTAGCTAAAAAGCTAACAACAATTGGAAAACTGAATGTCAAACAAGTAAGAAAGTACATGTCGGGCGTAACAGACTAAATAATACTCGTTCACGGTTCAAAAGTCAGACTCAAAAGTCTATTTATAGAGGAAGTCAACAATAATCTGCCTACAAGACTTGGTAATCACAGCTCTAAAAATGTGGGAAATATACTTTTTGATATTCTGATTGTATTTTCGGTTAATCTGTAAAGAAAGTCAATAGTTATCCACTTGTCACATGTTTAGACTATAAAAGGACAACTGTACACGATATAGTTTTACTCAATTTTCCATACATTCTATAAATTTTACATAAATTCTCATTTTCACTTGGGCTGCAGGTATAGAAATTAAGTCTTAATGCAGCTGAACGTGGTCAGTCGAAGTTTTGCATGCTTTAATGACAGAGCTGAAAGAACATTTGCAACACTATTTCCCCTTTATCTCTCACTCTCTCTCCCTCTCTGTCTCTCTCCAACTTTGTTTTTCTATCTCACTCATGCCATATTCACTTTCTTTTTGCAGTTAACGGAGCTGGAACAACGCGTCATCGAAGCGGAAGAACGCGCCGAGGAAGCTGAAGATAAGGTAAGTCATTAAATGACTGACAGTTGGGCAAAGGGCCCACACCCAGCAGCCGTCAATAGGATATATAGAAGGGGGGGATATTAAAACAAGGGTGGCATCCTAGACCAGACAACAGCAGACAGCAGACAGCAGACAGCAGCAGCATCAGCAGTAGCATCAGCAGCCGTGCCTCATTAGAGGCCAGTTTAAAGCATTTACATGACAATGCGACCATCCTAGCCGTGGGTCACAGCTGTTGTAATACCCTGTTCTATGCTGTTTGGCAACTATAGGGTATATTGGTTCTTTCTCCATTCATTATACTATATGTAGTTTCTATTCTATATGTAGTTATATATCTATATATATGAGCATGTTATAAAGGCTTCTCTTCTGGCGCGTTTCCTCTATTGCAAACGGTTTGAAAGGCACAGTTTTAGAGTCACAACATTACAGCTTAATGCTCGAACCGTTGATGTGCTCTGAAAGTGAATATATAGTATATGTGAATATATTTTTGCTGCGGTCACTTCCAGCCCTGAAACTTACAGTTTAAGAGTCACAGCACAGTAACAGTTTTGAAGTCACAATGTTGTAAAATAACTATAAAAGTTTCTAAAAGGTGAAACTGTAATCATTTGGCCTCGTTTCTTAACCAATTTTGTACACTTTTACAGTCCCTGCTTGACAAATACAGTTTGAGAGTCTCAGTTTACAGACAATACATTTACCTCTATGAACTGGGTATCTCATAGTCGAGTTGCATCTTCTTTTTTTCTTCGTTTGCGTGTTTTATCTGGTTGCAGCTTGTTTTTGGAGAGAGTAGGCAATGGCGAGGGTGAGGGGGATTGCCAAAGGGGTAGTGGAGCTCAGACAACGCCACAAACTTTTGTCACATGCGGGCAAACAAGCAAACAACCAACTAAACCGAACCGAACCAAACACAATGCCGGACAACAAGCCAAGCAACAAACAACGTTGGCGCCAACTGTCCCCCAGACGCGGTTTGGACAATACATAAATCGACTTCCGCTCCGGAAACCGGAAATTCACATTAATGCAGCGCTGCGTGCGCTGTCCACTAGCCTCCCCCCCCCCCTACAACCCCCTCGCCAACCCCTACCCCCGTCTGGCTGTTGCCTAGCTTTGGCATTTCATTGAAGTTCGTGTCGCTGCATGTGTTGCTGAGCTTTGGCAAGCATCTGCCCCTTGACACACACACACACACACACCCCACACCCCCTACTCCACCCGCGCAGCAGTGCAGAAAACTACCCCAAATGAATGAATGCGAGTGCCATGCCACACGGCACAGCTCAGCTCGACGCGTTTTCAATATCAAATGCGCATTGTTTGCATTAACAAGTCTCGAGGGGTTTTTGGCTTTACCTACGCAATGTCCCCAACCCCCCACCTCCCATACCCCCACAGAAACCCCATTCCGTAAAACACTCGTCAAAGAGCAGGCGAAATGTAAATATTTTCCAAGTTCCAGGGCAGGTTTATCTCTCGTTTACGGCTGGCTCAACCTGGCCATGGCAAAACCCTGTCGAAAGAGACCAAACACACGCCGCCCCCGACCCCACCTTAGTCTTGGCTTTGGCTTTAGCCTTACCGTTATCGTTTGCCAACCACTGTGACAAATTGAATTCTTGTTACTTTGTTTGCGCCGAGATTAAATTCATGAGCAAACACGTGGATGTTAACTAGCAACGGCTGGCAGTGGCTAAAGGTGTGGGGCAGAGCTCTATAGCCCTGATTCCGGCAGCTCTTAAAGCCAAAAGGGGTTGCAACCCTTCGTTGTTGCGGCTTTAACAGGCTGTCAGCATCGTTTAAGTTGCAACGCGAACAAGTCGCTAACAGGCTGCTTACTTATGCTTCAATTAGCCAAGGCCTCACACTCATTACAAACTATTAGCCATGATTCGCGACTAACGAGCTTTTTATGCTCGCTCACCAAGTGGAGTGAGAGTATATTGGTTTTATGGAGTGTTGGTTTGTCTGCAAGAAAGCAAAGCATGCTATTGAAGCGAGTGAATATGAATTTGGAATATATATTCTTGCGTATACCATGCTCAGAGAGAGAGAGAGTATATATAGAGTAGAGTATATATTCCTAATATATATTCCTAATTCCTAATCATTGTTGACTTCCTCCATCAATATACTTTTACCTTTAAAGAAGTGTGAGAAGCCTGAAAATATAGATATTTTTGAGCATTGAACGAGTATTATGAAGTCGCTTATACCCCACTGAAACTAGTTTTTAAGGAAAATGTCATTAAATTTACCCAAATTTACTATAAAACTTAACCCATTCGAAGACTACCAGCCTAGGAACTTTTGTTCTGCTACTCAACCAAGATAATTCTATTTACAATAATCCAAAGTGATTCTAAGCCCTTAACCATACCATCCTCTTAGCGCTATCTAAACAAATGCAACATGTTCCAAAATCTCACCCCCACATCACCTCACCTTTACCCTCCATTCTACTCCATTGCCCTCTTCTTCTCTCACCTTTTATTCTTATGCATCGAAATAAATTATGCACCGCAAAGCGAGCATATTAACATACAACACATGCTTGAATTTGCCCCAACGTGGGGCAATTAGGTGCTTGCCCTTGAGTAAGTGTGCGTGGCTGGCAGGTAGGGTATAGGGATTGGGGGTGGTCTTTAAAATGCATTTAATATTGTTTCGATTTGTGCTGCATACGCATAGGCGCACATGGCACACATTGGCCAGTGTTGAGCAACGTTGGCGCTGCGACCAAAACACAATGAAAGGCGCGCGCGTGCGTGCGTATGGCAAACAAAACAAAAACGCAAACTGCATGTCAAACAGTGACAGTGCAGCCGCACAGTGCCGCTCCAACTGTAAGCGCAATTTTGGTGGTTGCTTCGCCTTAAGCTTGACGGCAGCTGAAAGAGAGCGAGAGTGAGAGCAACTGGCAGAGAGAGAGAGAGAGCGCAGCAAGCGAGCGAGAGTGCTATTTGTATGCGTGTGCTTGTGTGCGTGTGTGTGTAATTGTTTTTTATGACTGCAATCAAGCAACATTTTGTCGAGCGACTGCAGCGAGAGTTTTATCCTTTTGGCAGCGACTTTGTAGTTGCCAGCTGTGTGCAGGGCAGCATAGTGCAGCGCATAGAGAGTGGAGAGAAGGAGCGAGGGAGAGAGGTGACGAGGCGAGCGAGCATTGACGGAGGCGTCGTCAGGAATCAAAAGAAAGCCAAAAGTGAAACAACCACCGAAAAAAAAGCTGACTGACTGACTGACTGAGAGAACGAGAACGTGAACGTGAACGAAAATGAGAATGAGAATGAGAGCGAATGCAGGAAAGCAAGCGGCCCACTAAAGCAGCGTAACAAAGAGCACGGCGCAAAAGTTGTGCAAAAGAAGACTTGTAGCTGCTCCGACGCTGCTGCACGGGCTGTGTTTTATTATTTTCCGTTCCATTTGTTTAAACAATTTTACGCCAAGCGCATTAACAAGCAGCAGCAACGGCAACAACAACTGCAACAACAACAGCAACAACAACAACAACAATATAATCATAAAAAGAAAGAAGAAATATTTGGTGCATAGCAAAAGGCGCGCGGGGTGGCAACAAACGGCCCAAATACATAACTGTTCATAACTGAGTGGCAACTCCAAGGCAAAAATAATAAAAAAAAGCAAAGAAAACAACAAAAATTAATATAAATTACATTTGGCTGCAGTGCGTGAAAAGTGTCAAATAAAAACGAAAATAAAATTAACATTGATAAATGTCTATGTGTGTGTGTGTGTGTGTGTGTGATGACAGCCAAATGTGCTAAATGTTGTAAATTATAGGCCAAATTTGGCATTGCGCAAAAATATACACAAACTGACAAACGCACACACAGAGCGGCCATTCACATCTACAACGTGCATGTGCGTGCTTGCATGTGCGTGTGTGTGCGTGCGAGCGAGTGAGTGCCACCCTACGCTGTGTATTGGCGCGCGCGACTGAGAGAGTGAATGAAAGAGAGAGGGGAGAGGGGGAGAGCAAGCAGCAAGAGCGAATGCAGGAAGAGAGCGCGCCTGCTGGACGTCGTGAGAGCGCGCGCACATGTCAATGACAGACAGCTGACTGGCGGAGCTACAAAGCAAAAAGGAAAATAATCATAAAGGCTGAAAACGAAGCAAAGCAAAGGAGACAACAAAAAAAAAAACGCGTGTAACTGTAAATTGTGCATAAACTATATAAAATATATAACATAAAGGCAACTAATAACTAGAGCAAAGGCAAAGAGAGCAGCAAGCACAGAGAGGGGACAAAGGACAACAGCAACAACAACAACGATAGCAGCAGCAACAACAACAACAACAAACGAACGCATCTAACACACGCAAACATATCAAAATAGACACAAAACGCAAGAAACGTCCATTTACAACAACAACAATAACAACACATACATACATAGGCTGATAATAGAAAATTGATTACAATAAGAAACAACGAACAAGGAACAACGAACAAACAACAACAACAACAATAACAACAACAACAAAGGCAAACGCGTAGACGTCTGCCTCTGGCTGCTGCTGTTGCTCTCAGCGTTGCCATCGCTCTCGGGCATTGCCAGACTCGAATGCCGCTACAGCTGCAACAAGCGTAACAATAACAACTGCAACTGCAACTGCAACAATAACTTCAACAACAACAACTACAATTACAACTACGGCGAATTTGTTATTAACCCATAGGCTGAGCAGTGTCATAAAATGTTGCTCTGTCGCCGCGTGGCTGCAAAGCGTCGCCGCTGTTGCGTTTGCTGCCGCCACAAACAAAGAAAATGTGTCCAGCGGCAGCTCCACTAGCTGCTGCAACATCCAGTTAGCCAGGCCCCCTTACCTTCCGCCCACCCGCTTTGGCAGCCAACGAATAACACAATAAAACAACAGCAACAACTGCAACAACAACAACAACAACAACAACGATTAAAAGACTTCAAAACGTGCAACGAACCAGTTTTATGAATGGATAACTATAGAAAAAAGGTAAGCGACCCGATTTGCAGGTTTCCTTCTCTATATAGCAATTGGATCTGTGCGTCGAGTATTGTTCAGTTATCCGGGCTGAAACTAGGTGAATGTGTGCTTATTAGGGAAGTAATACTGCAGTTCAGAGAGGTGGAAATTTCATTTAATGTATCTACTTCAACTCATACTTGAATTGAACATTATTCAACTGTCCGAAAAGAGGTCAAAGATAGTGATGTGTATTGTTCATATTAGGGAGGTAATACTGTAGTTCTTAGAACTAGAATTCTTGCATTTCACTTTAATATAACTTTCCTTGTTCAATTTCAATTGAATATTATTCAGTTATGCGGATATAGGTCAAAATAGTTATATATGAGCATTGTAGGGAGATAATACAGTAGTTCTTAGAACTAGAATTCTTTAATTTCACTTACACCTATCTTCCCTAGCTCAACTTCAATTGAATATTATTCAGTTATGCTTATAGAGATCAAAACTAGTTAAAACTAGTCTACATAAGGGAAGTTATACTGTAGTTCATAGAACTGGAAATCGTAAATCTCATTTCTATTCCTAGCCCAACTTCATTCAGCTTCAGCAGATTGTCAGACTGAATCAACTATCACATATCTATCTATACGCCATAATTATGTCATAATTTAGCTATATTGCATAGAAGAAGAAGAAGAAACTGTCTCTACGGATCAGCTATAATTAGCGTAGATCCTAAAACCAAATGACTTTCAAAACATATTCGAAATTCTCGCTGCTCTGCTTTGAGTATGCCCAGAATTCGATTGGGCAAGATCCAATTGGAACGCCGCCCACCTGGCTGCCGCTACCTATGCGTTGCATAAACCAACATGCAACACATCGGTGTCTATATCTATAAAATAAAAATTTAGAACCACAAAACAAATTTATATTAATTTTATGATTCTTACATATGAGTTGGCTAAAATTAGAGCTGCTCTCCATATATCTCTTCAGACTGTACATATATATATATATATATATATATCGTATGTATATATATTGAAATTTATGTCGCATTTCAAAATCGCTCAGCCGTGAGGCGCATAATTTATGACTTGCCTCCAATCGTGTACCCCTCTCACCCCCCCCCTCTCCCTCCCTGCCCGCAAATGAAATTCAATTAAAAATTTCGCAATTTGTATTTGAACTTTTAACCTTTTTGTTGGTGCAGGGGCACACAGGGAATTGGGTCAATCTGTTGATGGGATTTTTCAATTATTTAGCCACTTATCTGTGCGTCGTCATCTCTTTCTTTGTTGCCCCAAGTCCACCTTCCCCGCCTCCACCCTGCTTGTGTGGCACAAACACTGCAAAATCAATTAGCGCTCAACGTGGGCGCCACACAACAACACAGCCACGTTGATTGATTGCCTCTGCTGACGATTGAATGCAGCCGCTTTCCAGTTGCATTCGCTGCTTGGACACGTGCCAATCTCTAGAGATGCCTCCAAGTGCAGCTCTCGCCACATTCTCTTACTAACTCGCTATCTCTATCTCTCTCTCTCTCTCTCTGCCTCCCGCTCTCTCCAACATCTCCCCACACAATTGCCTTCACTTCAAAACACTGGCCATTTATCTCTTAGTAAACAAAGCGCATAGATGATTAGACAGAGACAGAGACAGATACAGATACAGCTACATGCAGTTACAGTTATGCGAGTGCGAGTTATGCCTGGCACTGTCTCTCACCCTGCTGCTGCTTCTTGCTCTTCCTGCTATGTGGGCCAATCGCTGATTGCATTTGCCATTCGACTCGACTCGACTCGACTCGACTTGACTCACTAATGCAGTCGAACTTGGCTTTCAGTTGATCTTGCTATAGTTTGGGGAGGTTTGGCACATGCAGGCCATTGAGTCTATGTGAAGTGAATAGGAAATGAATAATATTTGAATTTATATAAATCATGTATGAATATATGAATATATATAAATATATATACAATTTTTAAATGAATAAACTTGTATTAATATTTTAATATTATATAATATATGTAAGCAGTTCAGTCTATCTGAAGTGAATAATCTATGATTATATATTAAAAATATATACAATTTTTAACTGAATAAACTTTTATTAATAAGTTAATAATATAATATATAATAATATAATACAATATATAATAATATAATATAATATATAATATTGAATTAAGAAAAATAAATCTCTTTTTGCCATTGCCCAATATCTGTAGGGTATTCATAGATGACATTGATACATTAAATTTCCAATTCTCGTTTTTTTCACAATGATTATGCATAAAAGTTCATAGAATAAAGAGAAAAGCCAATGCGCGTTGGTGTTTGCCTCTTTTTGTTGCTGTTGTTTGTTGTTGCTTCAGTTGAATTAATGATGCATGCATCCGTCATCAGAGTGCAGTGCAGACGATGACGTTGACGTGGACGTGGACGTGGATGCTGACGCTGACGTTGACGTTGACGTCGACAGCGACGTCGTCGTCGGCAACGGTGGCGGCGCCACTTTCGCTTGAAGCCGCCTCCGCAGCGGCCGCCCACTCGCAGTGGGGACCTCGCTGCCGCGGCTGTTGCACATTTGAAAAATGTAATGCGTTTTATGCGTTGCATTTTGTTGCTCTCTCGCTCTCTCTCTCTCTCTCACTCTCTCGATTTAAGTGGACTTTTTGTTGTTGGTTTTTCTTTTTTTCTTTATTTAAAAGTCATCAGCGAGTCGACGACATCATTTGGCGCGCCGCAGCGCGAGTTGTTGGCTCCGCATTAATATGCATTTAAAAATAGCGCCCCATAGCGCTCCATGCAACAGTTGCCGCATGTGAATGATGTGCCGCAGCGCCGCAGCGCCACAGCGCCGCGCGTCGCTCGTCGCGCCGGCAGATACTTAAATGCAGCCCGCTTTTGAGTTATGGCCAAGATGCGATTTTCCATAGCCAAATATGATTTTAAGCAGTTAGTTATTGGAAAGCAACTGCACTTCAGCAGCTGTGCCACACGGCACGGGGCAGCTTTAACGCTAGGGGTAGCCTGTAATTTTGGCTGCCAGCCAGTCTAGTCGGGGCGTATCACACTTAGACGCTCTCATATGAGCGGAGGAGGATGTTCTTTGACTTGTTTCAATACACTCTTTTTTTTCAAAAGGCCATTTCCATTTGCTGGCAAAATTTGTGAAAGTTTTTAGAATGAATGTATTAAATATATATATATATATTTTTAAACATAAATATTCAATTTTTTATATATTTTTAAATTCTTTCTTATTATATCAAATTTTCTTTGAGAAATTCCAGCATTTATTGTTTTAATAGAAATATCTAGAAAGGGAATTATGCAAATATTTTATTTTTATTATTATTTTTGCATATAATTTGTTATATATATTAATATATCATATATTTTATATAAACTTCAGGAACTAGTTTCAATATTTCCAGCTTCTAGACATAATTTTGTTACATTTTCAATTAAATATTATTACATTTTTTCTTTATATCAAATTTTCTTTGAAAAATTCCTGGATTTATTGATTTATTAGAAATATCTAGAGAGTGAATTGTGCAAATATTTTCTTGTTATTAATATTTTATTATATATTTTCTTATATATTTTCTTATATATTTTGTTATATATTTTATTATATATTTTCTTATATATTTTATTATGTATTATCTTATATATTTTATTATAATTTATATATTATATATTTTATTCAAACTTAATAGTAACTTGTTCCAATATTCTCTGCTTCTTTATCTTATTTTTGTTATATTAATTTTATACAAAATTTTGGCCTGAGATTCGTTTTATAAATCTGACTTTTAATATCCACATAAAAATATAATTTAAATTGATTTTGAAGAGAAATTATTTTCAGCTTTGTCCCAAGTTTTTGATGTAGTAAATGTAGATTGTAAACCGAACAGTTTTGGCTTAAAACTGATTGGCAAATTCTATAAAAACAAGTTAATAAATATACCATTTCATTAGGTTTAAGTTCTATATAGTGCAGAAATACTATTTTAAGGGACACAATTGTATGTCTGTGTAGAACTAACAAAACTTCCTTCAACCTACAACAATTTCTAGTTCTCAAATTTTACTGAACTCAAGCGAAGTTCTGTAAAATTTTCAATTTATATTTTTTTATTATATTATAATAAGAAATATTAGTGTATTTAAATACCGACTGGTCAAACACATATTGTTCTCTGTTTTTATGGTTTCTGTTATTGTTCTGGTGCTGATGCTGCTGCTGCTGCTGCTGCTGCTTTTTGTTGTTGGATGCGTCTAGCCAATAATCTTCATGCTGGCTGGCGCTCTGATGGATGTCGAGGACGACAATGAAACTGAGTCATCTCGCAGCTCATGTGGCGCCCAATTCTATCCACAGCAGCAGCAGCAGCAGCAACAGCAGCCAGTCAGCCAGTCTGTTTTGTTGTTTTTTAATCAGGCAAATTGTTGACACCAACCGCAAACAATCAGCTAAAGAGCTTCCAGTGGTGCGAAGTGTGGAGCCCGAGCCACATGTTACATAGATGGACATGCATATATTTTATGCTTGGAGCCAGCTTTAAGGGAGCCACAATATTTGGCGGAGCTGCTGGTAACAATATTTGGCTAACGGCAAACTTCTCGAGTGGAGTGGGAGAGAGAGAGAGAGAGAGAGAGGGGAAGATTGGGAGATAAATTGTGCGGCGAGCTGCTGTTCTCAATGTTGTTCCGACACATAATCTGACAACTGACATGCATCTAAGCCACCATTTCGCCCTCCCACCCACGCATCACTCTATTTGATTCTGTTTTTCACATGACACGCACTTTTGGCCGGAAGGAAGGCAGAGAGTGACTGATGTTTGGTCTGCGCTCTGCCTCTCTGCCGCTCAAGGAGCATCGCTCCAAAACTTGGCGAAAGTCATTGACACCAGTTGTTGAAGCCACAAGATGCACAACTCACAGATACCCAGTGAAGTGCGAGATCAATTGAGTCAACAGTAAACAGGGAATTATCTATAAATATGATATATATAAATTTCATATATGTTTAAGTAATGAATATATCTATAGAAAATACATTCATATATCCTTGAAAGACTGTCCTTAAAGACTTTCAGTACCGTTAGCTATGTCATTTCAGCGTGAGTCATTTGCCATTAAGTACAGCAGGGGGCAGGTGAGGGCACTGAATTACGCATTCTATAGCCATAAATTCCATTCCATTTAAGCCATGTGCCTCATAGACCATTCAAATCGGAAGCAGGGCCAACAAACCAGACGCATTAAAAGCCAGCCCGATAACTGATAACCCATTGATTTACAAATTTCCCTTTTTTTTTTATTGATATTTCAGTTGGTCTATAGTATGGCATGTGCTTATTATTTATTTATTTATGCGCTACTTGGCATATATTGTGTGTACGTAGGTGTGTGTGTGTGTGTGTGTGTGTGTGTGTGTGTGTGTGTGTGTGTGTGTGTGTGTGTGTGTGTGTGAGTGTGTGTGTGTGTGTGTGTGTGTGGGTGCGTGATATATGACATATATTGCAAGATGAATTACCTCCCCAAAAATAAAGCACACACACACCAACACCAACACACACATACGCACATGGTAAATGGTTCGTTTCGCTAAAACTTCCCTCGCTCAGCTGTCTACGACTCACACACGAATTTCCCACCTCCACACGCGAAAATTTCCCTCGCACTCTCACATTGGGTACTCGCCGCCTGCTGGCTGACTGGCTTGCTTGCTTGCTTGGTGGCTGCTTTTCGCCTGGCAGCCGGTTCAGTGCTTCACAGTTGCTCGACTCGTGCGGGTCGCTGGACGGCGTTTACAGCATTTCTAACGGTACTCATTGTTGAACTGTCCAAAGCGCGTCGTTAGTTGTTGCATCGAAAGTGTTTTTCTGCAGTGTTTGTTAACTGTTAAATTTAGAGTTATTATATATATTTTTTTTTAAATTTTTGTTGCAAATAAGAAACAATTTTGCAGTTCTTTTGTGAAACCCTTAGAAAGGGTTGCCTATAAACAACCCTCAACGGCTGCAGCAGCAGCAGCAGCAGCAACAGAACTCGCGATCGGTGACCGCCTACCCTTCTCCGCCCACCACCAAACCGGTTTCCGCACCAAATAGTTTGGCCACGCGAATTATTATTATTGTACAACGTAACGTTTCAGTTGGGAAAAACAACCCCCAACCCTTATGACCGGCTCTAGCACATTATGCCAATGAACCTCTGATCTAATAAGATTCGTCATTCGTGTTTTTTTTTCTTGTTGTTCCACGAATATCAAGCACCCAAAACTACTCGAATAGTGTGAAAAGTGTGTGAGAAAATCAAAAAAAATGGCAACTGTTTTCCAGCAACGGGGCAGCCGCACAATGTGCCCTAAATGTATGTAAAATCTATTTGAAACTATATAATAAATATAATGTTATTATGTATAGGGGTATCTTATGTATAGAAAAATACTGGATTTATTACAGAATAGTTCTCTGATGATACTCCCTGAGTAGTCCATAGTATTAGTCCATATATTCTTGATCTGTAGCAAGCTAAATGCGTGGATAAGTCTATCTGTTTCATATGTGTAATTGGATGGGTCTCTAAAGGCAAAATTGGATATAGTTTTTATATGGAATGTTTTTCATGATCAGCTTTATACGAATGAAGTGAAATTTTGACTAAACCATAAAAAAAAGTAATGCTCTAAGCTCAGCTTTTCTGGCTAGAAGCGACTCCATGTTATTGGCGATCTCTCAGCCTCATCCCGTTTATACCGAGAAGTCTCTCTTAGTGCTATACTATAAAAATCTAATATTTATGAGCTATGGAGACAAAGAAGTTGAAAGCAAGAAACTTGCCAAGTGCAAGCTGAAAAAAAAAAAAATACGAAACCAAAAAAGAAAGGGAAAATACAAAAAAGAAGAACAAGAACAACAATGAAAAGGGAAAAATGCTTTTAATTGCTTACAACTTTTCGTCTGTCTGTCTTGGCTGTTGTGTGTGTGTGTGTGTGCGTCTCTCTATGTATAGGTTTGTTGCACAAGTTTGTACACAATGTCGAACGCATCACTGAGCTGCTCCAAGGCGACTTTGAATGAAGTTGTCTTCGTTGTCGTTGTTGTTTTTTTGGGATAGGGAAGGAATGGGGCTTGTCGCTTCACGCTTAATTGGTTAGCGACATCGAAAAGGTCACGTTTATGAGTTGTGATCAAAAACTTGCCCTTTTACAATTCAAAGTTTGCCTCGAAACAAAAATGAAGACATACACGACTAATAGCTATAATTATAGACAAATGGGATTTGTAAAGCAGACACTCTAAGAAAATATAAATAAATTAAATGAATATTTATTGAATATAATTAAAAATAACAAAATAATGAGTTTGGAGTTTTAGAAACTCTGTCAAGTCTTTAACTATTTCTGAAATGCCTGAAATGCAACAAAAAATTCTCTTGAAATTAACAAGCCTGAAGACTCACTTTGATATCAATCAATATCAATTCTTGAATGTTTCTTAAACTTCTTCTCGTCTTTAGCTTAAGTCCAATATCCATTAACAGATAACTCCCATTAAAGTTGCTTAAAATTTCAAGAGTTCTCTGATTCTTGTTGCTAAGTTGCAATACAGAGACACTAGCTAACCCACTCCCAACCCACATCCCACGCCCAATCGCTCCTTCTCTCAGATTTACACTTGAATGCACTTTTGTCATTTGCCCAGGCAACATTTGCACAAAAGCCCTTTTTTTTAAGTTAAAAAAAAAACAACAACAAAAAAACAAACAAAAAAAAACAAAAATTGAAGTCGAGTTGAGTAAAAGCGAAAACAAAGTGCACTTTGAAGCGGAGCTGGCGTTCGGCCAGACGCTGTGCTTTGTGGAGCTTGTGGGGTTTCCCCGCCTAATTAAAAATGGGCGGGGCAGAGCGCAGTTCCCCGTCCAATGGGAAATGATTCAAGCGCATTGTTTTTGCTGCTCCTCGATCAGTGGAAGTGGCTGCAGCGCGTCTTCAGTTGTAATTTCAATGAACAGTGCGACAACTGCACCACTCGAGCGTAAAAACAGCGCGCTCGCACCATGGCCCAAGGAGGCTGGCAAATGAGGCGTGGCGCATGCCACCCACTGTCAGAAACAGTTGGCGCAGCTGCCACAGACTTTGGGGCGCCAAAACGACTGAGAAGGCGCGTCTGTTCGAAAGAGCAAAATTATTGAAAAGCATTTTTCCTGTCATTTTCCTGTTACTTGTCCACTTTTCATGCATTCTATATATTTTTTTTTTCGTCGCGTATTTGTCGGCATCTCTGCGTTTGGTCGCCAGCTGAAGAGGGCGACCTCCCCGCCAGACACAATGCGTCTGCCCCCGCCGCTGCTCTTAGCCGGGCACATTGTTTGCCTTTTGACGCTCAACAATGTGCCCGAAGATACTTGAGCTGAGTGTACTTTAGACATCGCTTTCTTAAGATACTATCGAGTTGGCAAATCTGAAATGCAAAGCGTATTCCCAGTCGATGTTTGCCTGCCAAGTTCCGAGCATTAGCCAACACACTTTAAAGCCAACTTGCCAGCTTCATGCAGTCCTGAAATGAATATAAGGCTAGAAGGGCCCCGGCTGGGAATGGGGAGTGTTCAAAACTTTTATCAACAGCGAAACTTTTGTTTTAGTTTATTGTCTGGCAAAAGGCGCAGCAAAGTTTTTTTCCCTGCAAATTCCTCTCGGTCTTGGTCTCGGTCTCTTCTTTTCGACTCTTTTAACTCGCTGAAAACTGATTAAGTTAAGCTTGTAATAAATGGGCGTCTGAATGGGCGTGGCAGCCGTCGGCTGCTGCCTGCTGCCAAATCACTTGAGATGCATCGAACAGTTTACGCGTAAGCTAATCGATTTTGTTCATGTAAAGTATAAAGGGCAATCGAATCGATAGAATCTATAGCTCAAGTTGTTTTTTAAGATGACTATAATGATAATTATAATGATAAGGACAATAACAATGACAATGACAATGACATTGATAATAACAATAATAATCACGATGACAATGACATTGATAATGACAATAATAATCACAGTGACATTTACAATGACAATGACAATGACAGTGACAATGACAATGACAATGACTATGACTTTGACTATTACTATGACAATGACATTGACAATGACAATGACAATGACAATGACAATGGCAATGACAATGACAATGACAATGACAATGACAATGACAATGACAATGACAATGACAATGACAATGACAATGACAATGACAATGACAATGACAATGACAATGACAATGACAATGACAATGACAATGACAATGACAATGACAATGACAATGACAATGACAATGACAATGACAATGACAATGACAATGACAATGACAATGACAATGACAATGACAATGACAACGATAATGCATATGATATTTTTTATCATTCTAATGAATGTATTAATGATAATGATAGTAGAATGAACAAAAATAAGGAAAAATTAAAATTTTTTAAATGAAATTTAAATACGATTTAAGACGTAATTTAATTTTAAATGCTCCGCAAAGTATGCAGCACTTTGCTCAAAATGACACACGTCAAGAGTAGCGACGCGGCAGGCGCAACACTCGACTGACGAGTGCCACTTGTGATGGAAGAAAGCAGCGCAGAGAATGTGGCAGGCAGGCAACAGCCAGGAGCAGCAGCTTCCACAATTAAACACAGAGAGAACGTGGCAACGTCCGCGAGATTTTTAATTGTTGCAAGCATGAGACGCGCCAACGACAATGACAGAGAAAGAGAGAAAGGTGACACGAGAGTGGATGGGGGCAAGGCGAGGGTGCGGCTGGTTGAAAATAGAGCTGCGTGGCAGCCACAGCCACAGCCACGTCGCAAATAATTTGCAACAAGCACATTTTCAATTTCAAAGCTGCCAAAACATGCAGCAAATATTGACATTGACTGTAATGGAAAAATCATCAGGCAGACAGCGGCGACAGCAGCGACGACACTGCCACAAGAAGCTGCAACACCAGCCTCAGCCGCAGCAGCAGCAAAACAAATGAATAGATGCGACTGCTGCTGCACAGATCTGGTCTAAACTTGTATTAAATTAAAATTTTCTACGAATACGCCAACGTTTAAAGGCGCAACGGAAGCTGCAGGAGCTAAGTGGCAGCAACAGCGGCGGCTGTTGTGGCGGCAGCTACCCCAGACTAAGCGACGATGCGTCGCGTGCCAACGCTGAGTTGGGGGCAAAGAGATGCCGCAGCTGAATGCTGTTTGGGGCTACAGCGAGACAGGGAAGGGAGTCAACAATATTTTATGGAGTGTTGTCTAGAGTGGCTGCCGCTGCTGTTGCTGCTGTTGCTGCTGCTTCAGTTGCTGCCACTTTGTTGACTATAAATAACAATGGAATCATGACTCGAAATTAAACGTCGAAAATGTGGCATGACACGAAGCAAGGGGAGCAGCGGCAGAGTAGAGCGTGCAGCATGCTGTGCGGGGGTTGTTGGCGGCTGTTTACTCAAGAAGTCAAAGCGACACAAGAAACGCAAAGAAAAGAGGGCCACATATACATTCATGTGTAAGATGCCCAAAGATGATGTGCAGCGCAAGCAAAGTGGATTGCCCAGCCGCCAAAGAGAGAGAGAGAGCTCTGGGATGGGCTGGGCTGGGGTGCATTTAACAGAATTCAACATGTTGCGGCACATTTGTGTAATATGTATTCACAAATTGCCAAACGGCGCCATCAATTTGTACAAACAATGAAGTGACACAATTCTAACTCAAAAGAAAGACAGAGAGGGATAGAGAGAGGGAGAGGGGGAGGGAGAGAGAGAGGGGAGAGTGATGGAGATTGAGAGTGCCAAATGCAGCTTATTCCAAGTAATGTCTAAACAGCTGCCTAGATAAACAAATAAGCTAAGATTTGCTGTCAAACAGAGTCAATTAATCGACGGATGAAGTAGGAAGAGACAGAGAGAGAGAGAGAGAGAGAGTGAGTTTATATACAAATAGCTAAATAAGTAAAATGGGTGCTACAATCCACTGTCTAAGTAACTGCAAGATATTCGATACAGAATTGTGGGAGGAAGAACCAAATGAGGCAACTGTAATATAAGATGTAAAATCTTTAAGATCATGCTTATTACTAACAAGAAGTCAAGTAATTGTTGGCAAATCTTGACTGTGCTAGGGTTAAGTTTCAAGTCTAGATGGTAAAGTTGCCAATGCCGCGCATTCTTGACCAAAAAACTTAAATAGCTTGATCAAAACTGAACATGACATTGAAAATTGTATATCATTCTACTAGTATCTAATGATTATGCTCTCATGTTAAGGCATATAGATACATCTTATACAAACTTGTAACAAAATTTTGGGAGCAATACCTAATAATCACAAGCTTCACATGCAAAGCTTCTACAATCCCATTCACTTACATCAAACTCACATTATTTAACCCAAACTGCATCGACTCACTTTACAGCCACAGTTTCTCCCCCTAACTTTGATGCTGCACTTCAGATTTACTCAAATGTGTAAATTAATTTCTTTTAGAATTTTCAACTAGATACTATGCTTATATTATTTCAATCCCGAGTGTAGCTAAGCCGGAGTGTAGCGCCATCTAGCGTCCACATTAGCACTCATTACAAATTAATTAATCATGTGCTATGACAGCAATTTAAATGTGAATAGAGGAGTCCTCGCTGCCTGCGCGCACAAATATTTCGCATACACAGCAACTGAGTCACCGCAAAGGGACGCACTTTGCCAGCTCGTAACCCCAGCCCCTAGCTTGATTCCCCAGCTGCCTCTGGCTTTCAGCTTACATACATTTTCCATAAAAAGTCACTTGCTGGGCGCCCATTGAAGCGAACAAGCATTATGGCTCGTTGTCGTTAGTCATCTGCCGCTAGTAACACCACAGTCAGTCCCCCTGCCTAGATTCCTTGCTCGCCTCCTCCTCCTCCGCCCCCGCCAACGCCTGGCGTTCAACCCTTCAGGCGGACACAACCTACGCCACTTAATTGCGTCTGCTCATTTAGTAATAAAAGCAGGATTCATGCTTGGCAACCAAATGGGAGCTGCCACAAAAATTGGCATGCTGTGCCGACTGGAGTAGGAGTGGGAGTAGAAGTAGGGACAGGGGGATGTTCACGAGCAGACAGGCTGCTTAATAGCTCACTCACTCACCCACCCACTCACTCACTCAGTCAGTCAGTCCCAGTCTAACTGGATAACAGAGTGAACGAGTGCATTGAATAGTTTTTCCTCACAATTTTCCCATTTTTCATTTGCTTTTCCGACTATTTGATGTCTTTGAATGGGAATGATTATTTCCATCCTTGGCACTGCCGAACGTGTCCCCCGACAAAACGCATTAAAAATTCAAATCTAAATTTGTATTCAAATGCTTGGGGGATCTGGCAAGTGCATCCAAGCATAACTGAAGATAAGTATATATAATATATTCATTTCTTAACTCATTCATCTTTCATGGTTTTTGTTGCTTTTTTAGAATTTTTTATTGAGCAGATTTTGTTTTAAGCTACCCTGTAAATGTAGGGAAATGGAGTATATTAAAATGTTTATAATCTGGATTAAGATTTGAATTTGGCAAAGGGTTTAACTCTGTCTTATTGTTGAGCTGTCTTTTGGGCTTAATATAGATATGAATTTTAGAGATTTGATTATTGTTTTATATTATAATTGATATAGGTTTAAAGATAGATCATATATAAGATGAAGATGAAAAAAGAATGACAAAAGGCTTAGCTGAAAGTATAGTTAGTTATATATACTTAACTTATACTTATCTTCACTCATTCATAACTCACCTATTCCTTCTGCCACTACAGGGTATTTGCCAATCGGGCACTTCAACCTCTACTAGTCATGTCGTCTTTTTAGTTTCCATAATCCGATTGTGCGTTGAGGCAAATTATTGTCTAGGATTTTGGGTTTTGCAGTTAATGCAAGCAGAAGCAGCAGAAGCAGCAGCAGCAGCAGGCGACTCTGGCAGACGAGATTTATGTTAAGTGGGCAGACGACTTTGGTAGCTAGTCAGGCAGCTGGCAGCACTTAGTCGACTCTGTGCCCATGAACAGCCAACCAACTGCCACACCTTCTCTATTTCTATCATGGATTTTGGCTAGTAGTCAGCAATAAAAATGTCATTGCGCAATAAAAATCGAATTGTTTCCCATTTTTATACATTTTTGTTGCGCCTGACAGTTGCAGCTGCGCTCAGCCGTAAAGCGTGTAACCCCTTTAGCCTGGCCCAACTCTTGCGCCCTTCTTTAGCCTCTTCATCCGGCGCAGACCTAGCACAAGTTGCTGGGCGAACTCTGAGCGAAGTCTGAGCAAGTAGTCAACTTTATGTGAAACTTGCTACAGACTGCGTTTATGAGACTCAACAGCTGCACAGGACTTTAGAGTCCTTCACACACACACACACATCTATACACACACATCTATACACACCCACTCACATTCAAGAAAATCTAATCAAATGGCGCAAATTGCCGGATTTGCTTGAACTGACAGAGCGCAGATTTATTTTCATATCTAACATTTGTTTGCCACAAGCGACGCGACAGCTCCTGCTGCTGCTAACTTAGATAAAGTCAACAAAGCTCTTGTCTTTCCTACCCCATTTCTAACTTTCTATTGCTATTTGTACTTTTGGCAGCGCTTCAGAAGTTTTCGCACGCCTAAATGCATCCAATGCAAAACTTCTCCAACTTAAGTTCCGCATATGGTTATCACTCGGCCAACTTTCTGCTGCTGCTGCTGCCCGTTTGTTGGCATCTGCTTGTGGGTTCTATGGTTAAGCTGACAAAAAAAAATTTAAGCGCTGCACTAGTCTGCTACCATTTTTTTTTTTTGTTCTCTTTCAATCGCCATCAAATTTTATGGCTCAAGTTTTTGGCCAGAAACTGGAAACCGAAACTATTTGGTATTTGGGCACAGTTAATGCCAGGATTCGCGCTGTTCAGCCTTAGTCCTAGTCCTGGCCCTGGTTCAGCAAAACTTGCCGACTTTTGCAAAGTGTTGCCATAAATACTTTAACTTTTGACTCGAAAATAGTTTGGCCAGAGTTTGCATGCGAACAGCAATGGCTTTTCAGCCTCAAGTAAAAGCCGTTAAGCTGTTTGAAAGGAATTTTTAAATTGGTTTTACGCAGATTTCTTATTAAATGGAAGTTGGCAGGTTCACTTTTATTTAAGAGTATATATG
Organism: Drosophila nigricruria; assembly: GCA_037075265.1. NCBI lineage: Eukaryota > Metazoa > Arthropoda > Insecta > Diptera > Drosophilidae > Drosophila > Drosophila nigricruria. The sequence continues at coordinate 18,802,155 of JBAMCI010000107.1, forward strand.
TCGTTCCAAGTGTGAAATGCTAGAAAAAATTAAAAATATAATGCCTTACTATGCAATTCTCATAAATATAATTAATGCTTAGAGCTGCTTAACAAATCCTTTGTATTCTCTGTAGTAGTTGTCGGAGCTAGTTACTGGGTATACCTTGGCTAGGGTATATTCATAGTCTCTCTTCAGCCTAGAGCAGAGCGCTGTCATATATCCTTCCTTGCTTTTTAAATATATGTTTAGCGTGAACATAACTCTCTCTCTTGTAACTGCCAACATGTATATGTCTGTGTGTGTATATATGGGAGGGTCTCTGCTCGTGTCAGGCATAAACTTTGGCATTTTATATGCGTCGCGTCCAATAGCCTGAACTGAACTTCCGTTTGTTATTTTCGGCAGTCTATTTATTTTTAACATGTAGCAGCTGAGCTTAGCGGGGCATTAGACGTTTGCTATTTCCCCACTGGCAACTGGAGATTGCATGACATGGCCATTAATGGAGATTGAGCTTGCATGGAGTTCCTCGAACTGCAGCACACACACATCTCGCACATCGAACATTGGGCAATTGACCCATTTGCGTAGTGCCACAAACCGAAGTGCCAACTAATAATGCAATAGGTGAAGTGAAGCAGTTGGCACTTGCCTCGGCATGCTTCCGGGTTTGCTTTTGTTGTCAGTTCGGTTTCCGGTGACCAGGCTCGAAGGCAAGCTCTCAACTTGGCGTGTGAAATGAAGTTATAAGCCACATGTCCTGTTTTTCCTTTGTCTCAGATGCTCCTCTCCCTCTCCCTCTCTCTCTCTCTCCCTCTCTCTCTCTTGCTGTGCCTTTTTCTTGCCTTGTCTATTTGACTGTCAGTTGCATTACTTGCAAAGTGTTGTGTACTCTGAAACATATATACTTTAAGCAGCTAAACGAGCCCAGAACAAGCCCAACTCAGGCATTGCTCGCCTGCCTGACTCAACTGCAGCACAGCACAGCCCAAGTGTTAAATGGACGCCAAAGTCTGCTCCAAATGGTTGCGTTTAATTACACAAGTTTTTGCGCCACTGCGCCTCATAATTTAGCAATGCGCTCGACAGTCCTTTGGCCCCGTGGCTCTTGACTGCCACCCAGGCTAGACTAGATCCTTAAGCACATGAGTTTATGAATTATAACTAGTTGCACGTGAGGTATCAGTAGAGTAAGGACTATCAAATGGATCTATATGAACTTAGTTCACTATAAAACGAATTAATGTGACTTTAACATGAGAAGAGCCTAGCCTCCTCTATGATACGAATGCTTTAACCTCTAGAGCATTTGTCTCATCTGAACTCAACCCACTCTTGATCAATATTTCCAGCTATTATCGAACCAGAACTTAACATAACTAAAATTTAAGTGTCTTACTCGCATCTTAGACTTAAGTTTTGTCTTAATCCTGCACATAAGAATCCCACGCAAAAACCAATCCCCAGTTGAATAGAACTTTTTCCATTTGCCATTAACTTGATCCGAGCAACTGCTGCCAACTACTTTTTGCCACTACTCGGCAAAGCCTTGGGTACAGGTCATATGTAAGCATTAGTCCTGGCTAGAGAACGTTTCGTTTTACAGCCGCAGCTTAGTGCAAATTTAATTGAATTTTCCAAAGACTTTTTGCGCCATACGAGCTGTCTGGAAAAGTTTTGCCTCTTAGTGCAGTGTGTGTGTGGAGGTTGGGGGGGAGCAAATCAAAGCAAAGCTAACCATTGCTAACCAGGTTTTTTCTCACTCTTGATTACTTACAGGTGCGTGCTATGGAGCAGCGGCTCAGTGAATGGCCAAAGCCCCAAGCACAACAGCAGCAACAACAGCAGCAACACTCGCAGCAGGGCACAGCCACCAGCTCGCCCATACATCAACAGCAACAACAGCAACAGCAACAGGCAATTGCCGCTGCAGCCTTGGCCGCTGCCTGCCAACAGAGCGTTACAGGCACAACAGGCGTGGCCGTAGGTGTCGGCGTGGGCGTAGGCGTGGGTGTATGCCTGCCCAACAACGAGGCGGAGAAGACAATTAACTCATTGGAAATACAGGTGGAGGAGCAACGTCAGCTGCGCCTGCACGACGCCCGTCAGATCGAGGCCAAGGCCGCCAAGATCAAGGAGTGGGTGAACAATAAGTTGCGCGATCTGGAGGAGCAAAATCAGCTGCTGCGCGAACAGAACATCAAATGCAATCAGCAACTGGAGCTGCTCAAGAATCACATAGCCAATCAGTCGCAGCGACACAGCATTGTGGGACCGGTCAGGAATAGCCTGAGCCTGGATGTGCAGGACTTTGCCAGCACGCCGGAAACACGACGACGCAGCGAGAGCCTCGATCCACAGGAGATCATCAGCCGACCATTGACCAGCTCCTATCCGCATCATCAGCATCGACGCAATCTCTCAATGGAGCCACAGGAGCTGGAACGCAATCTTGTTGCGGCCGTTGATGGCCTCACCCTGGCGCCGCTTTCGAGCATCTCCAGCAAGGCGGCACAGTCGACAACGGCTAGCACGCGACCCGACAGCTCCGACACGGACACGGCGCACGACTATGCCGAAATCTATACGCCCTCGTGCGAGAAGCTGCCCGCCTGGATGAAGAACAATCCGGCGCTAATGGCCAGCGGCGGCAACTCCAGCACTACAACGACCACGACCAGCGAACTGGGCGTGCCCAGGCCGCCGACACCGCCGCTGCATCGCTTTCCCAGCTGGGAGGCGAAGATCTATCAGGTGGCCAACGATGGGCTCGCTGGCACCAGCACCGCCGATAGCAATGCCAGCAATGAGCCGACGCCGGATGTGCAGGAGCACAGTCTGACCCTCTCGAATGGACGTGCGGGCACGAGGCATGGCCACGATGCGAACGGTACGCTGGGCAGCAGCGGCACCCCGGGCACACCCCAGCCACCGACGCGACAGCAACAAACCGCAAGCGGCGGCTTCTGTGATATATCCGTGCCCGTCTATGCCACGGTCAAGGGGCGTGCCTCACAAATACGCTCGATGCCGTTTACGGGTGACTCCAGCGATGATTCCAGCGATGGCGAGGATCATGCCGTCATGTTAACACACAACTCGCACAACTCATCCAGCACGGACAACACGGAGACCTCCACATCTGGCAGCGCATCGAGTCCGTCGAAGAGTCTGAAGACCTCCTCAAGCCTGAGCCCTGCCAAGCGCAGCGGCTCCGAGAGCCCCAAAAATGCCAAGGCGCGTGGTATGTACAGTCCAAGACCCACCCTTAGAAACATCTTCTTCTCTCCTCGCACGCGCCCAGTAAAACCAGTAAAGCGTAAAGGTAGCGGTAGCGGTATCTGAACATTTATTGAACCACTGCAACAGCAACAGTACTAACCAAACAACCACAGAAACTACCACTCCCACTCCAAACACTAACACTTTATCCAAAAAACCCAATAATTGATAATCCTTTAAGCCAGTTCTTCTGTTTTTGCTTATCAGCCCAGCATTTGCTACATCATGCATTTTCCCTCTAGGAGAACCTCAGTTCTCTACCCTTTTGATATTCCTTTCTTTTTCTTTGATTGTATGTTTAGTTTTGTATAGTATTTACTATGTAATTTTGCGTTACTTTCAATTTTCCTTTAGTATTTTTCTCCTTTTTGAGATGCATTTGATTACCCCCTCAATTTGTTCTTCTATCCCTATATTCCTGAACCCTGTAGCATGAGTATTTGCTTTGATATTTGATCTGCTCCAATCCCATACTTCAAGTCTTTCCATACTCTTTACTATGACAACTAATTTTCAATGGGTATTCTAATCACTTTGAACTGGTTGCATCTCCTTCCATGCGCCTCTTCCTCCACCTCGTTGTGTGGTGCTTCCTTATGTTATCATCAATGACCACTATTAACCACCATCATTTGCCATTCACCCAACATTAACTACACTCACACACACACTCACACGCACACACACGCGCACACGCACACTCACTTCCATACATCAGTCCACACACGTTTAACCACACAACACCAGTCACAGCAACAACAACAACAACAACAACAACAACAACAGCAACAGCAACAACACCATTATCAGCATCATCACACGCTGCCACACCCACAGGCGCCGGCATTGGCGCCCGTGCACAGTATACAGAGCACGTTGCCACGCCTACATACGCCTACAACTGGCGCGCAGCTGACGCAACTGCGCGTGAGCCCTCACATGCGTGGCACAGTAATTTCAGATCTTTCCTTTGAATCAGGCCTCTCCGACGACTACGCCCTACCCCCGGATGCTGTCTCCGAATCGACGTGCATGGACGCCTCGATGCCGTCGCTATTGATGCGTCAATCCTACGTGGACTCGCCGAGCAAGAAACTCGAATCGCTGGAGAAGGTGAGCATAAAGTTCTTTATATTTTTAGCCATACTAAACGGCAGTTCTCTCTTCTAAGATGGGTCACCTGGCCAAGCTGGGTGGCAAATTGAAGACCTGGCGCAAGCGTTGGTTCGTCCTAAAGAACGGAAGTCTCAACTACTGGAAGAGTCAGCACGATGTGCAGCGCAAGCCACAGGGACAGATTCAGCTGGACGAGGCCTGTCGCATCAGCCGGGCAGAGGGTGCCTCCACCTTTGAGATCGACACTGGCAAGAAGGTCTACTATCTGACCGCCGACTCGCACGCCACCATGGACGATTGGATACGCGTGTTGCAGAACGTGCAACGTCGAAATGCCACAAAGCTGCTGCTCAGCCGGGATGATCAGAAGCCCACGGTGCAGGGCTGGGTGACCAAGGTGAAGAACGGCCATGCCAAGAAGTGCTGGTGCGTGCTGCTGGGCAAGATGTTCCTCTATTTCAAGGCACCCGCAGAGACGGTAAGTGCATCAGCTGCAAATATGATCCAATCTAGTCTCAACAATTCTTTTCAGAATCCTCTGGGTCAAATAAATATGCGTGATGCACGCGTGGAGGAGGTCGAGCATGTGTCCGACTCCGATTCGGAGGAGCGCGAGGATGCCGCACAGGATCAGGCACGCCTGACCGTAGCTATCTACCCGGCTCATCAGGGCCCCACGTATTTGATTCTATCCGGCAAACCGGAGCGCGACAATTGGCTATATCATCTGACCGTCGTCTCGGGCGGCGGACCCAGTGCGGGCACACAGTACGAACAGCTGGTACAGAAGCTCATGGAAACTGATGGTGATCCAAGTGAGTAATGCCTAAAGCCCAATCTAAAAATAAAGTATTTCATTGAGTCCCCCCTTTGTATCTCTGTAGACTGCGTGCTCTGGCGTCATCCCATATTGCTGCACACCAAAGATACGATCACAGCTCCCCTATCCTCCATGCACACGGAGACCATGCAGCCGGAGGCTATAAAGCTATTCAAGGTAAGTTCTACAGCAGTTTTCTGATTCGATCCTCATTTATAAACCATAAACTTCATTCTGCCCGCCACAGAGCATTCAGCTGTTTATGTCCGTGGCCGTCAATCAGCCGGGCATCGATTATCATGTGGTGCTTGCCCAGAATGCGCTGCAACATTGCCTGGATATGCCGGAGCTGCAGACCGAAATGATCTGCATTTTGATAAAGCAAACCTCCCGACATATGGGCCAGAAACTAAGTGTCGGTGTCCAGGTAAACAAGAAACTGGGCAAGCAAACGCGCGTAAGTTTTTCAGTTGCAAAGCTTCTTATCCTTCAAAAAGCTCTTTTAGTTGTACTCCCCACTATCTCCCCCCATTAGGTGTTAACTTTCTAGTTTTCTTATAATTTCCGTAACATTCCCTTGACTAATCCAATTACTAACTTGTTGTGTACATGACTAGCACGTGGCTCCACAATTCCTATTCCGTATCGGAATAAAAGCTCTGCGCTCTCGATTCGTTATGTTTCCCAAATTCTTAACTGCCACACAGAACTAAGCTCATGAATATTCCTAATCATGTTATATTACTTCATTCTAACTAAGAAAAAGCTTCGACAAGCTTTTCTCTCTTTTAAGTGTTTCCCAACCAAACACCAAAAAAAAGTCTATCCAACTAGGTATCGTATGTGATATACTACCCAACTTTTGTATTCTATTGCTTTGTTTTTAATTGCTTATCGAAAATTCATCGCTTTGGTACAACGATCAGCAACATTTGACCAGCTACAAAAAGCTTTGCTTACATTTAAAAGCTTACGATCGAAATAGTTAATAATCAATACGTTTAACCTACATACCTATAAGACATGCCTATTAACATTAACATAACCATTAACATTACCATTAATCTTAACATTAACATTAACATTTAACACATTTTAGCATTATTTCTTATATAACTCGTTTTCTGCATGTTTTTAATGATAATTGTTGTTCGATTATTCTTGTCCTTTCTCCTCTTTGTGCATTGTTTTCATTTGTATTTTCTAGTAGTTGAACAGACAATAAATTTCCCCCATAACTGTCATACTATATCTATACTCAACTATATGTATGTGTACACATATCCACATACATGCTCAAGTACATATACATACTATTTAGCTTTCAAGACAAAACAAAAACGATTCAAATGATTTCCATGTGTATAGTTTGATCTAATTATTGTTGATTCGTTATCATTGTATAAAGTATTTGCTGTAAATTTCTAACATACTCTACAATATACTTTACAAACACACTTCACTCGAAAACCAAACATACATACATAACATACAAACATACAAACATACAAATACATGAATACGTACTCTTTTTCCAGCAAACAAGTTAGAAAACTGTGTCTTCGGCATTCCGAAGTTCTGAGACCCACATTGAGTTGATTTTGTGATTTTGTCTGATCTTAAACCAATATTCATTGATTGAATAAATAAATGAAGCCATATAGTTAACATATCTGTATGATCTAGGGTTTTTCCTACATTTGATCAGAAATTCTAGCTTTTGAGAAACTTAAATTAACTAGTCTCAAATGACATAGAATACTTTCGATAAATACTTGCGTTTATTAAGTTAAGCTTTTCAAGTAGCGACTCGATGGAGATTTTATGTCCTAGGTATATTCAAACTATATACCTATAAATAAAAATTAAAAATAAAATAGAGTATTTAAAGATAGATCTAAGGGGCACTGCCAGGCTTTGATTAGGTAATCCACCATTCAGTCCAGGCGAAGCCAATAAGAGTTCAATGTAAACTTTTACGATCAGTACTATTCAAGCTCTCTCTCCCCCACTCTCTGTCTTTCTCTCCATCTCTCTCTCTCTCCCTCTCTCTCCATCTCTCTCCTTCTCTCTCTCTCTCTCTCTCTCTCTCTCCCATACACACACTCTATCAATCTCTCTGTCTCATAATGCAGTTCGCTGATAAAAACTTTGCCGATAAAAACGCATCGATTCAGCGCTATCGATACTTATCGAATCACGCTTCAGTTGGCCACGCCTAAGCGCGCCTTACACTTGCAACTGCCCCTCACCTTGTCCACCATCTCAAGCGTTTTCTAACTCGTTTATGTTTTGCCCCTTTTGTTCAATTTGTTCAGTTTACTGCTTTGATTATACTTTCTCAATGGCTTTGAATGTTTCGCATAGAGTTTATTCATTTCCGTTGCCCGTTACGCTTACTACAAAAACAAACAACAAAAAAAGAGAACGATTTTTGTATAGCGTGTCATACATATACATTAAGGATACTCTGCAAAAAATATTAAAAAAAAAAACACATGAAAAAAGAAACTTAATGGCAAAAAAGATTGATCAGCAAATGTTTTTTGGCTTCTCTTCTATTCTTCTATTATGTTTCGTTTGTTTTTGGTTTTGAAACGATTTTCGTTTCGTTTGTATGTGTATCGAACCAATGAATCCAATACCGATAACCGATAACCGATAACCGTAAACCGTAAACCGCAATTACCGTAAATACCAACCGTTTTCCAACACTGTACGAAAACAATTATTGACGACAACGACGACGAAATTTACAGCAACTACTATTGTGCGCCACCCAAAGCCTGTTCACCTGTGATACCCAACAGGCTGGCCAGGCTCAGGCCAACGGCAGTTCGCCCACATCGATACAGGTATGAGGGGAAATTTGTCTTGTCATTCAATAATCGATAAACGATAAATATGCGATAAACGATTTGTTAAACGATTGCTTTCAGTTACTGTAGTCAATTGTCAATTGTAGAGTTGCCTAACCCAGACATCCGACTGTTATTTCCTCCCATCTCATCAACTCAATCTCCATCTGCTCTCTTTCTCTCTGTTCTTCTGTTTATCTGTTTTACGCTGGAGCAGGCGCCCGTTTCGACACCCATCATCGACTGCAAGTCAAATCCGCCCGCTTACAGCTTTGTTCAGGGCTGGCAGCTGCTCGCATTGGCCGTCTCCTTGTTCGTGCCCAAATCCAGTCGCCTGCTGTGGTATCTCAAGCTGCACCTGTCCCGCAACGCGGACACCAAAACGGAAACGGGCAAGTATGCCGCCTACTGTGAGCGAGCGCTGGAGCGGACCCTGAAGAATGGCGGACGCGAGACGAAGCCATCGCGCATGGAAGTCCTGTCCATATTACTGAAGAATCCATATCATCACTCCCTGCCGCACGCCATACCCGTACACATGATGAACACCACGTATCAGGTAAGCAAGCATAATGAACTAGTTCACGAATCCGATTCATTTCTTATACTATATTTTGTCAATCCTTGCAGGTGGTTTCTTTTGACGGCTCCACCACCATCGAGGAATTCCAGACAACATTGGCCCAGGAGCTGGGCACCCGCGATGCCAACAACGGCTTCTGTCTGTTCAGCGATGATCCCATTGAAAAGGATCTGGAGCACTATCTGGAACCGCTGGCCAAGCTGTGCGATGTGATCAGCAAGTGGGAGACGGCGTTGCGTGAGAAGGGCTCAGGAAAGTTCGAGAACTCGCGCGTCATCCAGCTGAGCTACAAGAACCGGCTCTACTGGAAGCACACCATCAAGTGCGAGACGGACAAGGAGCGACTGCTGCTGTGCTACCAGACCAATGCGCAGATCGTGCAGGGCCGCTTTCCGCTCTCGCGAGAGCTGGCCCTGGAACTGGCCTCGCTGATGTCGCAGATCGACATGGGCGACTACTCGCACGAGAAGTCGCGCGACGTGGGCCTCAAGGCGCTGGACAAGTTCTATCCGTATCGCTATCGGGACGCACTCGGCGCCGAGCAGCTAAAGGATGTGCAGGAGTTGCTCATATCCAAGTGGACGTTGCTCAAGGGTCGCTCGACGCTAGACTGCGTGCGCATCTATTTGACCTGCTGCCGCAAATGGCCCTACTTCGGCGCCTGCCTATTCCAGGCCAAGCCGCGCCAGTGCGAGCCACACGCCACCACCGGCACGCCCGTGGCCTGGCTGGCCGTCGCCGAGGATGCGCTCAATGTGCTCGAGCTGTCGACGATGGCGCCCGTGGCGCGCTATCCCTACAGCACGGTGATGACATTCGGTGGCTGCCAGGATGATTTCATGCTCGTCGTCTCGCACGACGACGGCACCCTGGCCGGCGGCTGCGAGCAGAAGCTGCTCTTTGCCATGAGCAAGCCGAAGATATTGGAGATAACGCTGCTCATAGCGGACTACATGAATGCGCTGGGCCACACAGTGCCCGGCACTCCGCAAATGAATTCGCTCACCCGGAACGGTTCGCATCGTTCGCTGCGCACCTCGCAGCGACCTGGAGTTGGTGTTGGCGCTGGCGTTGGCGGTGTGGTTGGGCTCACGGCAGTCGGCGCCGCTGGCAGCATTACGGGCTTCTCCACAAATGCCACCACCACGGCCCACAATACGCTCAACTCGCATGCGACCCACACGCTTAACTCCACGCACTCGCACACGCTTAGCAGCTCGCACCATGCGGGTGGTGCTGGCGGTGGTGCCGGCACCGGTGGTGGCAGCCATCAGGGCACGCTCAACTCGCAGACGGGCGGCGGCCATCATCAGCATCATCATCATCATCCGCATCAACCGGATATACTGAAGAGCACGCCGGATCATCAGCGCATCAAGTGAGCCGCAGCCAGGGGAGTTCCCTGTACAGGAATGCATAAATAGTACAGACAACCAGATGCAGCTATAAATATACATATATGTATCTAGGTCACGCCGTAAAGTCCGTGCCAGCAACTGTACTTTGCGCGCTTCTCAACACTAAACAAGAACGTTCTTTCCTAAGCTAAGCTAATAACGGTACTCGTACTCTAAAAGCCCATACATATATATTGTAAACAGATTTTTTTTTTAATAGCCTTAAGTCGTACCCCACGTTAGGTACAAACATATACTATATATACAAGCATATATATATATATATATATATATATATTTATATATATCTCTGTATGTCTCTTCAACGAATTTTCTTTTGTGATTTTCGTTTGTACAGCAATTTGTGCAAATCGCGTTTCAAGCACCTTCTGCTACTTGTTCTATTCGTTTTCACTATTTTACTCTCTCTCTCACCTATGTATACTCGTATTGTACTATATATATATATACAGATATACAGATATATATATCCGATATTCTTGCTAATTAATGCTTCGTCATGAATCTCACTTTGTCCCTCCATGCTCAAAAACTGCCTTTTGAATGTAGATGATGAAGACGTAGAGAACAAAAATCAAGCTAATGAAACAAGCCAAAAACAACATTAACAACAACAAGAGAAAAAAAAACAAGCTGAAATTGCAATAAGAACATTAGGATTAACCCTAGAGCAACAGGGTGCAAGAATTAACAATTGTATAACCATATTTTGTATAGTGTTTTTCATGTCCAGACATAGGATACAAGTTTTTTTTTTTTTTAATATTAAAATATGTGTTTTTTTTTATTTTAATTTTAATTTTTTTTTACATAAACGAAAGATATTTGAGGAATTAGATAACGTAGAGCATAGACATAGATGTCATAGAGACTAAACATTATCATTATTGCTACTAGCGAGCGCACTTGATATATTAATGTTGTCAGCATAGTTACGACGCGAGGGGTGGAAGTGTTTGTATTGAATATTTATATATACATATATATATCATATCCATGTTTTTTTTTTTTTTTTTTTTTTTGTATTTTTAATATATCATTTTAAGATTCCTCACAAGAGATCAGCTCATTTCACAGCAAAGTAGGTTTTTTATTCAAATGTTAACAACAAAAAAATATAAAAAATAAAAATCAAATTAAATACGAATATTGATATAAGTAAAGGTAAAAACAAAAAACATAGCCAACCGAACACAGCCAGAGCTTCTAGTGAAAACAAAAAAAAGAAAATATATAAGAAATTTAAGCAAACATAGAAATTCCAATTGATATACAACATAGAAGGTTCTTTTGTAATTTATACAAAGGAAACAACCAAAAAGGAAACAAGCTACAAAATTGAATGAAAACAAAAACGAAAAACACAACATTTATTGTATACAAATATTGAGATTTATATAGCAAAAACCAATTTTCCTAGCAAGTTATACAAAGTAACGAAACAAACATTAAGTTAACACCAAATAGCACCCTGTCGATTGGCCATTTTCGGAATTTTTGTAATCACCTTCGAGTATTGTTTCAAGTTTGCTGTTATGTTCTGAAACAACTTATAACTTATATATATATCATATATAGTATACACACACCCACACACACACATACACATACACATACATATATTTAACGAATGAAAAATTATACAAGCATTATATAACTGTGTAAATGGCAACAGCGCATTTTTTTCCTAATTGTAAAAATTTGATATTAAAAATTTATATGCAAAATCGCAACAACAAACAAAACAAAACAAAAAAGAAAGGCGATATTCAACTAGTATATATATAAATATACATGCATAAACATTTGTCAGCGCAGATATGGCAAGGAATAGGCGAATATATCAACACTCAAAAATGAAAGGAAAAATATATATATATATATATAAAGGAAAAATTAATCATTAAAAAAACAAACTTGGAGTTTTAATGGAATGGGCATGGGTAATAATAGTTATAAAGACTTTACTCTTGTTTGAAATTGCCTAATATAGTATTTTATTGATATCCATCATTAGTCATAGTGATGATTAGCATCATATACAAACTATTTTTATACACACATTTGCTTGGGCTTATGATAATTTACAAAACATTGCTTTGCCTGTGGGATCGGCTTCAAAAACAACAAACATATAAAACTAATTTTTGCCTTTACTCTTACTATCACTCTCTCTCTCTATCTATCTCTTTCTCTTTAATGCCTTTCGTGATGTTAAGCAAGCCAATTAAATGTGTAATATATGATCAAATGTCATAAACAGTAGTCAGTGTCTTATAGCCGTTTTATGGAGTTGTTGCTCGCCTCTCGCTCTCTCTCTCTCTCTCTCTTTCTCTTTGGGTGTGTGTGTTTGCATGTGTGTGTTTGGTAATAATGTAATGTAATGTAATTTAAGCCCACAACGTAAGGTAAATTGAAGCAAGCATGTCAAAATTATCTGCCCCCAATTTAGTGGTTATTATTATCTAGACTGTTGTTGTTGTTGCTGTTGTTGCTGCTGCTGTTGTTATACAATTACTATATTAAATATTGAAATGTCTTTTGGCCTTTGATGATGAGCAGCACACACACAGCGCTGCGTCGTCTATGACGTGTTGTTGCAAGCAACATTGACAACGGCACACACACACACACAACAGCAAAGATAAAGCGTGCCGCTTTCGAGCCAATTACATACATACATATTGACAACTAACAACTAGTGCGACTAACGTACGTACAGATATATTACAAAACCCAAAAATATAGTATAAACACTAGAAATAATGTGCCCACGGCGGCCGCCTGCACGTACATCGATTTGCGATTTAACAATTTGGCATCCTTCTTATACTTTTGCGACATCATCGACAGATTTTGCGTTTTAGTGTCCAGCTCTATTCAGCAATAAGATTAATCATTAATATGCTGATTGATGCTATTCCCTTTCTATCCACTCACCCGCCAAGACTGTGCCACGTTGCAGCACATCGTCAATGTTCTGGACCATGATGCGCTGCACATCCTGCAGCTGTGTATTAATGTTGCTTATGTTGCGTCTGCGGTCTGTCAGTTGTTTTTTCGCCTTCTGTATGTACACGTCGAACTCGATGAAGGCATAGGGCCGTGTCACCGAATTGACACGCCGTCCATAGTTCGTGTGGAACTCCTGGGCCAGATCCTCCAGATAGTTGAAGGCCAAACGCTTCGAATACATCTTATCAACCATTACCAAGTAGCAGACATCGTTCTCGATAAGATAGCTAGAAAGCGGATGTGAAGTCAAAGCGATTAAATGATAATTCAATGTCGTTAATCATATTACTCTACTCACTGAAATAAGTACGGTCCTGTTTCGATGCTGCTGCGCGCTGGCGAGTGTGTGCCCAGCTTGCGAAATAGCATTTTCGCTTGATTTTGATAGTCCAAGATGCTGCGTCCGCTCTAAAACACAAAAAGTGAAAGTTATAGTAGAGTGTAATGTATGCGTGTGTGTGTGACGCACCTGCTCATCGTCCTGCATGGTGCCAACCAGTGGCAGACCATCAATGACCCGGGCAATCATCGTCAGCAGCGCCATCTTTTAGCCTGTGTCCCAACTCTACGACTTGGAAATGTCTATGTATGTGTGTATGTGTGTCTATGTTCGCAGTCGACTGTGGCCACGGCTACAGTTTAATGCGGCTGGCTTTCCACTTCGTTTATTGTTGCCGTGGCCGCTACTCTCCGCTGTGTCCGTTAGTTTTATTGTTGTTTCTGTTGTTGTTGTTGCTTTGCAGTTGGCTAACTTTCATTCAGAGTCTAAAATATATTGTTTATTGTAATATGTTTGCCCTGCACACTGTATACAATTTTTTGTTGCTTTACCCAAATGTGTGTTAGTGTGTGTGTTGTTATTTTGTAGGCGAAATCACAATTTCGCACATCGCCCGATAAATTTACGGAACTATGTTGTGAGTGTGAGGTGGGTAAATGGATTCGTGTTTTTGTATTGCTTGAAACACGTCAGCGGCTAGCGCTGGACCTGTCACATAGCGATGTATTAGCAGTCATCGTTAAGTCACATATCGATATGTGTGCGATAACAGCGATAGTTGGAGTGGCGCGTTATGAATCTGGAAATCGTTTATTTCAAATTTTTATTGAAATACGGCATAATGCTATTTGCATAAATTAATACATTTTAATACTATGGGTGTCTGCTGTATGACCGCAAAAACTTTAGGAATCTGTTCACCCTCAACATACTCTCCCAAAATCCAGACGCCGGCACGATGGATTTTCGAGGATTTGATTTGTGGCCAGGTCTGAGCTAGCGCTGAACCTGTCAAATAGCGATGTATCAGCAGTAGTCGTTAAATCACATATCGATATGTGTGCGATAACAGCGATAATTGGATTGGCGCGTTACAGCTCTGGCAATATTTTATTTCAAATTTTAATGAAATACGGAACAATGTTATTTACATAAATTATTAAGACATTTCAAAAGTAGGGTTCAATTACGTGGCATAAATACGTAAAATAAGTTCAAAGGTTTGCTGATAAGCCACAATAGCAAACATGACAAATCAAAATGGAAAATTGTGAAATTCAATTTCTGATAAAACTTTGCTAGTTTGACAATAAATGAAGAACATTTTAATGTTTAAAATTGATAGTTAAATAAATAAAATGTCCAAACAAATATATGTATGCATATGTTTAGCTTTTGCATGAGCTGAAAGCATTTCATTATACGCCGTCTCTCTCTAGCACACTACGCACTGCAGCGTCATGCATAGCCCATCTCTGTCGCACAATGAAAAGAATCTTTGTAGAATAGTTGAATTTTGGGAGGTTAACTTTATTAAATATGTATATAATTGCATGCATAATCATAGTATGTATGTAATAGGCTGTTGTGGTCTGCTTTTAGTCAAAATCAGGCGGAATGCAGGCCGTGGCTCGGCCACCTCTTAAATAAGCTTTAATTTCTTGTGCTTTTGCTGCTGATTAACTAGGCGGCCTGCACCGATTGCTTCTGTGAGGAGCTTATCTTATCGCCCAGGCTGAGTGCCATGCCCTGTGGAAAGGAATCAATAAGAAAAGTGAGCAAATGGAGCAGAAGATGCTATAGAAGGCTACACCCACCTGGCTCTTGGCGCGAATACGTATGTGACCGGTTACCTTCGAGTCGGGATCATCGACAGGCTTCTCAATGCTCAGATTGGCTAGGGCGTTCTCTCCAAAGATGGACCTGCGAAAGGGAAGCGTTAGACTCGAGAGCAAAAGAGCGAAAGGGAGTTGGGTTCGTACTTGGCATACATGTTGGCGGCCATGAAGCCGCATTGGCCGGAGAGCGCCTTCTCGGGCGTCAGGCACTTCATGTTGGTGCTCTTCAACAGGTGCTTGAGGTACTCGTGCAGATCCGTGAAGCTGGTGTTGACGGTCACCTTGTTCTCCCACTCAAAGTCCTGCCACATCTGACGGAACTCGGTGTCCGTGCAGCTGGCCGGTATGATGTAATCCATGATGTCAATGTGTATGGTATTGAGTACCACGACGTTTGTGTTCAGCGCCGTGTCGTATACTGCGCGTTGTCAATCAGTAATCAGTTATCAGGAATCAATCAGTGAATCATTCAAGCACCACTTACCTATGTTGCCAAAGATGATGCCGTTCTCGGTGGAGGAAACCTTCACGTTGGCCTTGATGTTGCAGAAATCGTGCGGCGCCAGCACCACCGGATGCGGACGCTCCACCAGCTTAAGGTCGCCCAATGTGGCCAGCTCCAATGTGCAGTTCTGCAGTGTATCATCTATAGGATTAACAGATTGTAGAAACATAACTAAGTAAGATTGCAGTTAAGAGTAATCCACTCACTTGTCTGGTTAACGATCAGGACGTCCAAGACAATGTCGTACTGGTTGACATTGACGTAGGCCTCGGCATAGACCGGATCGGAGAAGCCCGTTAGCTGGGTGACCTTGTTGAGCTTGTTGTTGGGCGAAGACATGTCGCTGATCTGGGCAGTCTTGGTGCCAGCCAATGCCTGGTTCAAGCTGGATTCGAATACGTTCTCGCCCAGCTGATTGTCGCGCCCATTTGAGAGCTGGGCAAACAGCACCGGCGAATCGGGCTGCACTTTGGCCGTGGCACGCTGCTTCTCCTTCAGCATGCGCTGATCCTCCTCCGACTGGGCATCCAGCATCTTGCTGAGTGCATCGCGGCAATCGTGCATAAAGACGCCCACAGCTTCCGGCGTACGCTCGCTCAGCGTGCGCAGGCAGATCATGATGCGATCCGAATCATCGTATGTAATCGGCTTGGTGGGAAAGCCAGACTTGCCCAGATGCAAGATGGAGCTCATGATGAGCATCACCTGCGTGGTGAGACGGTTCACCGTGCGCGCATCCGTCACCAGCTCCACATAACGCAACGCCAGCTTGGTCAACGTGGCAGAGAGGGCGGCACCAAAGAAGAAATCACCATCCATCAAATATTGGCGCAGTGGTGGTCGCTTCTCCTTCTTGGTTACGCTGCAGAAAGGGATGGAAGGGTCAGATAGCTGTTGGATATTTGCCTTGTTTTGGTTACTTACGGTGCCAGACTGTAGGCGCTCTGTGTGGCATAGGTGCCATCGGAGGTGACCTTGTTGCTGCTGTTTGTGGTGTGTTCGCTGCCACCGGCTGTGCCCTGTTGTTGTTGTTGCTGTTGTTGCTGCTGCTGCTGCAGCTGCTCCTCGGTCTGATCGCCGGCGAGACGACGTTGCTCCGCATCGACCATGGGTATTTCGCCGAGTGTCTGCTGTATGGCCGCAATGACCTCGGGTATCTGCTCACCCTCCACATACTCGCCCAAAATCCAGACGGCGGCACGATGGATCTTTGAGGATTTGATTTGTGGGAAGGCCTCGATCAGATGCTTGATAATAAGTCCGCGCAGCGCCGGGAACTTCTGTATGGCCTCGCGTATAAAAATCAGCACATCGACGGCGGCCAGCTCGTTCGTGTCGGAGAGGAACTCCACCAGCACGGGAATCACACTGCTGGCCACATCTGGGAACTTGATGGAGCAGGTGTGCAAGGTGCGCACCAGCAGCTGGCGATATTTGCCCGTGTCCTCGTGCTCGACGTTGTGCGTCTTGGCCACCTCCTTCTGCAGCACCTGGATCATTTCATTGATGTTACGCGAATAGACCAGGTCCATGGCCAGGGCCAAAGTCTTGCGGCGCACCTCAATGTCCGGGGCGGCCAGGACACGCAGCACGTCCATCACCAGATCCTGCATGACCTTCTCCATGTTCTCGTTCTCCTTCATGGCAATCAGACGGTCCAGCACAATGAGCTTTACATTATTATCGCTCTCCTTGACGATCAGCTCAATGTAGCAGCCGGCGGCCGCCTTGATGGCCGTGGGCGCCAGCGAGAGGGTGATCAGGGTGCCAGCCGACTCGTAGCGCACCGCATTCGACGATGAGTTCAGCAGATTGTAGATGCAGCGTATGAAGCGCGATCGCTCGGCGGGATTGGCGTGACACACCTTGTAAATGAGCTCCACGATGACCAGCTGGAGGATGTCGCCGAAGCTCTGCACCTGGTCGATGCACGAGGCTAGAAAGTTGAGGGCGCGCTCCTGATCGGCATGCAGCAGCATGAGGAAGGCGTTGCGCTTGCACGACATGTCCTGCTGTGTGTCCAGGAAGCTGGCAATCAGCTCCGGCCCATCCGGCACCAGCCAGTCGAAGTTCTTGTATATGGTGAAGATGGCCAGCACAGCGTTGCGGCGCACGTACGAGTGGCGATGGTCGAGGCAGGCGCGTATGGCCGGCATCAAGGGCTCCAGCAGCTCCGGCTCCTTCAGCTTGCACAGAAAGCGCAACGTGGAGCCACGCAAGAACTCATTCGGATGTTGCAAGTCCTAGAAGGGGGCGGGCCACGATAAGTTAAACAAGTTGTGACAGAGACACGGCTGGACTTACCTTGCGATAGGCATCGCAAACGAGTATCATCTCTTGGAGCAACTTGCCGTCGGCGGATGTCTTCGGCACGATCTCCCAGAAGATGAGCAACAGCTTCTTGATCATATGATTTTGCACGGGCAGCACGAAACGTATGATCGTCATGATGAGGCCCGGATAGCGCTCGCCATTCAGCATCAGCTTAATCACCTTCTTCAGCGTCTCGATTTTTACATTCGTGTCGCCCTTTTCGAGGTCTTGCTTCAGCTGCATCTCGTTCGGCACCTCGAGGTCCGGCGAGTTGATGATCGTGTAGCACGGCACTTGGGTCATCTTTGCACCAAACTAAGCGGCAACGCTATCCACGTTAATATATGTTGAATTTTAGTATTTAATTGTATAGTTTATTGCTGATTTATTTCACTGTTTGCCTCCCAATATCCAATTCACTTGACGTGTCATTTGTTTCGAGGCGAGAGTAAGAGTTGAGTGTGACCAGTTCTTTCGGCTTTGACATTAGGCATGTGTGACCGGTTGCTTGCGTCGGCCATTCTAGTTGTGTGACAAAAGTCGCCAGGTGGCGCTAGCGTATTTGGCGCTGCCAGCTTGCAGAGAGTGCATTCAGTGCTGCCATTTGGCGCGCAACTCAAATTTTCGCACCAATAAATTTCTAGAACAAATTTAAGTCTGATTAGCAAGTTCATTTCACTTTATTATGCATAACAAAAGCAATAAACGGCAGTAATTGGCTGCGCTGCTCACCTGACCCCACCTCCCTCCCCCCCAAATGCTGAGCTCTGATTAAATTTAAATTGAAAAAAATTCCCCGTACGTCATCTGGAAAGTCCCGGCGATGCGTTGTGATTTTCAATTGACCTTTCAGCACAACGGACTCCGATGATAAACAAATCAACATATGCCAATATACGGCCATTAGTTATCTAATCTGTATGCACCCAGATACACTAGCTAGAGGACTCTATTGTGGCTAATTGAAGCCGAGCGCACTTGGCTATATATAGCTACATATATAGCATTTAATTGGCTCAACTCGGTGCCGCAAGTCCAGCAAGTGCACCATTAGTAGGCAGTAATAAAAATAAATGAAATACATAATTAAATTCCTCCCGCTGCGTTACGTTTAAGAATTACTTTTGTGATCTTGTTTACCCCACGATTTTCCAGCGAATTTCAACGAGCTTCATTTATAAGTCGCTCTACGACGACCGCCCACCACAGAACTCTGGCAATTTGCTCAGCTATATGCCCTCACCTTGCCCTCCCACGCCACGCCCCTGCGCATTTTAAATGAATCGCAAAAATTTATATTCGGAAAGGGGCTTCGATGGGGGATCGTCGTCGTCGTCGTCGACTGTGCGCTCCACAGAACAGGTTCTGCTCGCATGCAAATAAATCAATTGTTTGCCTAAGAAAATCACAAAAAACTACAAATCAACAATGATCGTATACAAAATGACAGTTGGTTGTATATGTGCCTGGTTTTACTGTAGGTCGGCTCGTCAATTAGTGCGGTAGGCGCAACGTAGGGGCACTAAGGGGCGGGTCAGGTCAGGGCGGGGCGGGGCGGTGCCCTGTCGCTGGCTGGGACCTTAAGTGACATCGTTGCATTAATCCAATAAATACTCGGAAATTATTATACATACTGTCAGTGCCTTGTGGTCTATGCCGATGCTGCTCGGCGATAACCTGTTTAAAAAAAAATAAAAACCTACATAATATATATATAGAATAATCTAGGTATGTGTGTGTAGCTGCACTTGGAGAGAAAAGTTGTAATAATAGGCTTACTATAGTTAGATGTTGATGGAAGTTGAACAAGCTTCGAAAGGAAGGAGCTCTTAAGTGGAAGAACTTGTTACTCAAATGGAATTTGAAATATATAATATATATAGAGACATATATCTGTTGATATTACTGAGCTTCTAGCTTTAAAAACATGAAACTTTTATTAAATTTTATTTTTGTAACTTTTATTTTTGTAGTAAAATTTTTAAAGGTAATAAATAAAATTTACATAAAATAAAAAAACAAAATTTGTATAATATTTTTAAAGATAAATTAAAAGATATTAATATGTAATAAATTTTATTTTCTTAATTTGTATTTAATTTGTAATAAAATTGTTAAAAATAAATAAATAAAATTCACATAAAATATACAAATAAAATTTTTAATAATATTTTAAAGCTATTAACTTAGTAATAAATAAATAAATATCTTTTGATATAAAAGATAAAAGCTTTAAAACATTTGTAAAATCAATTTTTATTAAAATAAATTTTATTATTTTTTATTTTATTTTGTAGTAAAATTTAAAAAAATAAACAAAAACAAATTTTCAATAAATAAAAAATATATATTATTCTATTATTATTATTATTAAGTTACTCACATTAAAAAAAATTTTTAATAAATTAAATTTTTTTTAAAAATTTGTATTAAAATTCTTGAAAAAATAAATAAATAAAATTCTAAACAATAAATAGACTTCTTAAACTTTATATTTGCTCACCCATACTAGAATTTCGCTCAGTGCAGCTAGGCATATAGACAGTGTAGAGAAAGATATGAACGTGCTCAGGCTTAAACAGTTTGCTGATTCAGCCAATTGGTAGAGGTGAACAGCAAACAGCAAATCAACCGATTTACATTATGCCAAATGGAATCTAGATTGAACTACTTGAATACTTAGTTGAATAAATATATACATATATATACAAAGAAACTATATGCACAATACTTGAACTGTTTGTTAAAAATGAATTATTAATTTTATATACATTATTATTTTTTATCAATTTATTACTAATTGCAGCATAAAACTGGCTGCTAAAGTCAGCCAACTGGCTAGTCAAGTTATCAGTTGCTCAGTCTTTAGTTAGACTGAATATCGTAATTCAAGTTTGATCGTAACTCGATCGTTTCTCTAACTCTACTCAAGTTGGTTTTGCTTGGATTGGTCATGAAGATATACTTATTATAGGCGCTTGCACGATCATTATCAATTGATCTATAAATTAATTCGACATCTAGATCGTGCGCGTGGGCCGATCGACACGCCCTGTCGCTATTTCGTAGCGCAGACCTAAGTTTAGCCGGGAAGAACCCGGCGATCGGGCAACAAGTGCCCGAGACGTTGCTATATACGTATCGTTTAATGTTTTTTTTTTTTTTCTTATTTCTGTCTTATTTTTTTTATTTTTGCAGTTGTCGCTTAATGGAAAGATCACCGGCAATCAAAACATTGGCGGGCGTTGCAGTGGAGGCAAAAAAAAAGCCACACAAAACAAAACAAAACACAAACAAAAAGTCAAAGACAACACAACAAAACGGAGCAAAAATAATAGCAAATAGAGCAAAAAGCGAGACGAGCTCATCGCAACAGCAGCGGCGACCCCTTGGCAGCTGGCTAGCCTATATAAAGCGCCGGCCGGCAAGCCGAGCTCCACAGTTGATCCAAGGCGACGATGGCATCAGCGACGATCACACGGATTCTACCAGCAGCGACGCTGCTGCTGCTGCTGCTGTTCCACGGCAGCTATGCTGCCGCCGAGGAGCCAATCTGTAAGCCAAGCACATAAGCAAGATCGTGATTAATACTCGACTAATATATATATATATATATGTATCTTGCAGATCGTTTGTGCGTGCCCCAAATCTATTTCAGCGATTGCCAGAAGCTGCTCGCCGATCCCTCGGAGGCGGGCATTCGCATGGAGTGCGTAGCTGGACGGGATCGTGTCGAGTGCTTGGAACTGATTGAGCAGCGCAAGGCCGATGTGCTGGCCAGCGAGCCGGAGGACATGTACATGGCCTATCATCGCAAGAACGAGGACTATCGTGTCATCTCCGAGATACGCACCCAGGACGACAAGGACGGTGAGTACGATCTATATGATAAGAAGTGCAAAGTGAAAGATTTGTTGTTTAGTGAGGCAATTAGAGTAATTTGTATTATTAGATTAGATTTGATAGGGCATTAGTTGGTTAGCAGAACAAAGGCATAAAGATGGCAGAAGATTTAGAAAAAATTAACAAAGAAATTATAGTTTGAGTCTGAGTTATTTAATCGTTTCTATGCTTCAGATTTGATTTTGAAGTTTAAAAAAATTATTTTGAAATAAAACTAATTTATAAACTGACTATATTTGGCAGAGCATAATAGTGCGCTGATAAAAAAAGATAGAAAAGAAAAATTGTTTGAAGAAAAATCAGTTTGAGTTCAAGAATATAAAAAAAGATTCTTACTAAATCTGCCTCAGAGTTTCTGAATCTTTTGATTTTCAAGTTTCAAAAAAATAATTCTGAAATAAATTTTTCGAAATTATTATATTATATTATTTTTATATTTTAAGCCGACTTCTTAAAGAGCAAAATTATAGCTCAATGCTATTCATAATTAAAAATTCTTATATATAAATTATATATAGAATAGAATTTACATAAATTATTCATAATTAATAAATTATTATATATAAATTATATATAGAGTAGAAGTTCTTGAAACTTTCATATTACTAGATCTGCTTCACAGTTGATGAATCTTTTGATTTTTTATAACAAAAAAAAACTCTAAAATGAAACTAAAATATTTCGAAAATAACAAAATTATAGTTCTAAATTATTCACAATTTTAAAATTACTATATATAAATTATCTATAGAATATAAGTTCTTTGAACTTTCCCAATCTAAAATATAGAAATAATCTTTATACTAGATCTGCTTCAGAGTATATGAATCTATTGATTTTCTAGTTTCAAGAAAAACAATTCTAAAATGAACCTAAATTATTTCGAAAATAGCAAAATTATAGTTTAAAGTTATTCATAATTAAAAAATAATTATATATAGAATAGAAGTTCTTGAAACTTTCATATAGAAATAATCATTTTACTAGATTTGCTTTAGAGTTTATGAATCAATTGATTTTTAATTTAAACAAAAAAGATTCTAATAAATTTTCCCGCACTCGGAAACTTCGTCTTCTTTACAAAATTATTATTCATTTAGTCATTTATTTTCATATTATTTTAATTAATTTTTTTTTTTAATTTAGTCATTGATTAATCATTAATTCATTGAGTCATTTATTTTTTATATAATTTTATTAATTTAATCACAATATAAATAGATTTCATATAAAATTATTCAAAGTATATGATGCCTCTGCCTCAAGGTTCAAAGTAGCTGATCTACCTCAACATATTTTAAACAAAATCAATTATGATTCGACATATTTCAAGCTTCAATTCAAGTTCATTCATATCAAAATACTTACTTGAGCCTACTCTAACTGCCCTTCCCGCTTACAGCTGACTTCCGTTATGAGGGCATTATCCTGGTGAAGAAATCGTCGGCGATTCACTCGCTGAAGGAGCTGCGCGGCGCCAAGTCGTGCCACACTGGCTTTGGTCGTAATGTGGGCTACAGGATTCCGATTACCAAGTTGAAGAATACGAACGTGCTCAAGGTCTCGGCCGATCCGCAAATCTCGGCCACAGAGCGCGAGCTGAAGTCGCTGTCGGAGTTCTTTGTGCAGTCGTGTCTGGTGGGCAACTACTCGGCGCATCCGGAGACGGATCGCCTGCTCAAGAAGAAGTACGCCAATTTGTGCGCTCTGTGCGAGAAGCCAGCTCAGTGCAACTATCCGGACAAGTACAGTGGCTATGACGGCGCCATACGCTGCTTGGACAAGGGCCAGGGCGAGGTAGCCTTCAGCAAGGTGCAGTACATCAAGAAATACTTCGGACTGACCGGCAACCCGACAGCGCCAGCAGCCGAGGGCAAGCCAGAGGACTTTGAGTATCTGTGCGAGGATGGCACACGTCGTCCCGTCACCGGACCGGCCTGCTCCTGGGCCCAGCGCCCCTGGAGCGGCTACATATCCAACGAGCAGGCCGTGCACGGCACCGAGAAGCTCCATCAGCTGCAGTCGCGTCTCGAGCGCTTCTTCACCAATGGCCTGCACGCCGATAATCAGGCGGCTGCCGCCCATCTGCTCATCCAGCCGAATGCTGTCTACCACAGCAAGCAGGAGGCCATCGATCCCAAGGTCTATCTGGAGCGTGCCGGCTACAAGGATGTGATCGAGCGTGATGGCAGCGCTATTCG
Source organism: Drosophila nigricruria (assembly GCA_037075265.1). NCBI lineage: Eukaryota > Metazoa > Arthropoda > Insecta > Diptera > Drosophilidae > Drosophila > Drosophila nigricruria. The sequence goes on from JBAMCI010000107.1 coordinate 18,826,269, forward strand.
CAAGCTGCGCCTGTGCACCCAGCGCGATGCCGAATGGTCCAAGTGTCAGGCGCTGCATCGCGCCGCCTACGCACGCGATGCTCGCCCAGAGCTCGAGTGCGTCCAATCCACCGACTGTATTGAGGCGCTGGCCAACAACAAGGCCGACATGATGGTGGCTACCGCTGCCAGTTATGGCGATGCCCGCGAACACAAACTGCTGCCGCTGGTCTTCGAAAAGCTAAAGCCCGATGAGGTGCTCGTGGCCGTTGCGCCGCCCACTCTCAAAAACGAGGAATTGCAAAAGGCTCCCATGTAAGAGATTCTACTCAAATGGTATGCTTGAGAGCAAGTTGTGAACTCTCTTCTTTGATTCTTTCTGTAGTCACTTTGATGCCACCAGCGAACGCGCTCGCTTGGGCGCCGCCTTATTGAACAAGCGTCGCAGCTTGGATTGGTGCAAGATCGAGCCCAGCACGGAGCAGCAGCTGCTGATCGTGCCCGCCAAGCAGCTGGAGCAGCACAAGGACTGGCAGCTTGTCTGCCCCACCCTGGAGCGTCGTCCCGTCACCGACTTTGGCAGCTGCAACGTGGAGGTGCAGCTGCCGCGTGCGGTCTTCGCCCGCGCCGACACCACGCCCGTCGAACAGGAGACCATCAAGCATCTGTTCTCCCTCATCTCGGACCGCTTTGGCGCCCACGGCAAGTTCGTCGATGTCTTCGCTCTCTTTGGCGAGTACCAGAAGGGCGAGCAGAATGTGCTCTTCGACGTAAGTGCTCGCTGCCCAGCAATTCAAACAAACCACTCAAATCTTGTCTTCTTCTTCTTATAGGATGATGCTGGCGAGCTGGTCACCAAGCTGGAGAGCGACTACCAGACCGAGGCCATCTACAACGACCTACGCTGCGATGCCAACAAGATTGCCAAGCAGTAATAGTAGAGGCGTGGCATGTGCATATGCAGCCCATTATTAACTATATATACTATAGTGTCTTTATACCCTGAACCCATTGAATATGGCAAATCAGGGTATAATGGTTTTTTTTTCCTAAATATATACGACTATGAATATAACATAGAAGGTCTTTCAATTGTGATCATAGAGGAGAGTTGGTGGAACAGATTCCTGCCGGGGATATAGATTGAAGACTCTTATAATCACACGATGATTATATAGTTGAAAGACTTGTATATATGGAACCTCAGACAGTTGAAGCTACTCTCTGGGAACTTATTATCTCCTTTTATATGAAGGATTCTTCCTGAATGAGTTGATCTTATACGGCAACCAGTTCTTTATAAAACAGATGGTCTCATGGTATTACCACTCTTTCTATGGGACTCTATGGATAAGTTGAATACACTCTCAACCTCCAGACCTGTCAAAAATGTCTCAGAGAATAGCTCACTCCACAGTTCACTCAGCAAATACACATATTATTTTTCAAGACCCAAGCTCTTACTAAACTTGCCATTAGTATTCAAAGATCATGAGAACTTTCAATTAGTATTCAAAGATCATGAGAACCTGAAACAATTGTTATACATTCTCTATCCGCGCTACATTCACACAGTCCAAGTTTATCGTTGAGCTTATATAAGAAAACCATGATTAACCCTTTACTATATCTTTTTTTTTTGTTGTTACAAAATACATTTTCTATATATTTTTGGGCAAATGGAACCAACCAGCTAGTGTATATATATTATATATATTTTATAGACTTTATAATTGTATATGTAAAATCGAAAAAAAAAATCGCTTGTTTCTCACTAGTTGCAATGGGGGGTAGAAGGAGACTGCAACCTTCGTTTAGGTATACGGAGTAGATCTGCCAAATTGACCACAGAAATAGGATTTGCAAATTCGTTGATCTCCGCACAAGGGGAGTGAGCGACATATTGGTTATTCATTTAGTCGGAGACCTCGCGCTTCTGCTGCTCCGTAGAGGACTCTGCGCCGCTGGCTGACTCCTCCTCCTCCGAGTAGTCCTCGTCGTGTGTGTGAGTCACCACAGTGGGCGTAGATGGGCGCGTGTGCACAATGGAGCTCTGCAAATAGACAAGATGATTAGCTAAAGGCTAACTTTATACAATTTCCAGTTTCAAGAATATACCGCGCGATGCAAGTCCTTGCCGCTATTGGCCTCTTTGATCTCTTTGGCCTCTTTGACCTCCTTGGCCTCCTTCGCCTCCTTGTTGCCAGCCAGCACTTCGTCATTGCGCAGAGCCGAGTTGAGCTTGGATGCAACGGCGCTGCTGCTGGCACTGTCGAGTGCAGCCACCGGAGAATCGGGTGCTAGCGCCGGCGGTGGCTGGTGGGCCTGATCGTGGGCAACCGTCGACTCGTGGGGCAGCAGCATGGCCGGGGCGCGGAACATATACGAGAATGGGTAGTAAATGAGATTGAGCAGCGTTGCGGCATAGACATCGGCGTATCGGACCACCTGGCTGGAGAAGAAGGTCTGGCGTGAGCCAGAGCGGAATAGCGAACCCATCATGCCGTAGGACATGTCCATTTTGTGTGTAACATCGCGAATGCAGGTGCGCAACTGCGATATATCCGGCTTCACCTTGGCACTCGAGTCCAAATCGCGATACAGATCGCCCAGCTTGATATCTAGATTCTGTAGCTCCGCAAACAGTTGACACTCATCTGTCCACACATTCAGCTCCCGCACCAACTCCGGCACGATGAGGAACGTGCGCCAGCCGCGTATCTTCTTCGACTTGAGTATGTCGCCAAAGATGTGATCGCCCACATACAGCACGTCCTTGCCCTTGGCATTGATGAACTTGGTAAAGAGCTCACAGGAGCCGCCCGAATACACCTGACCCGGCTGCAGCGGTCCAATGTGCGTGCCTATCTTCAGGTCACCTGTCTCCGTATCCACCTGCCTCAACACTGTGCCTTCGTCAAAGAAGAGCGGCTTTCGCGCATCCACCACAATAACATCGAAATAGCTCTTCCAGTCCCGATGCGGCTCATCGGCATTTGCGCCATGCGGAAAGTCGAACAAATAGGTCATGATCTCGTTGGTGTACGTGTAGTCGCTGTTGGTCAGCATAAAGAGCTTTGCGCCCGACTCCCGAATGCGGCTTAGAACTGTTGGTAGACGCTTATCCTTCTTCACATAGTAAGCCATGTTCTGCGGGAGACAAGAGACATTAGAGTCAGTTGGCAGGTAAATTAATAAATGCTTAAAGTCACCTGTGTGGTACGACGCTTCAGATCGCCATCGGAATGCACCCAGTCGACGGCGCGTCGCACGTCCTGGAAAATCGACTTATACGTAAAAAGAAAATCACCAGCTTTGATGCCGCGTTCAACGCTGTTGGGTATACGAATAGACATAGAGAGAGAGAGAGAGAGAGAGAGTGAGCGAGTGAGACAGCGACAGACAAGGAGAGAGATACAGAGAGAGAGAGAGAGTGTATGGGTGTGTGTGTTAGGGTATAAAGGGGTATTGAGAGCTAGACATTAGGCCACATACAGCTAGACAGGTTGCAGCAGTTGGCAAAGGGGCAACTCGAACACAATAATTAGCTAGAACTCACCGAACAAAATCTTTGCTATTGGTAAAGAAATCGACCAGACAGGCCAGCAAATAGGTTTCGGGCAAATTGAATAGAGTGTTCAACACGTAGACCCTAGACTCGTCGAGCTTGAGGAACTTGTTGGGATATAGCTCGTACACCTGATGGCTGTCGGGAGTGGAAAACATTGATTAATAAGTGTAAAAGTTTTTAGCATTGTACAGTGAAACCTACTGCTTGATGAACTCAAAGCCATGCACACAGACCAGAATGTTGCCATAGGCATCCACCTTTAGCAAGTTGCCATAGAGCGTATCGAACCACAGACCACGCACTGGAAATGTTGGATCGTACTCGAACTGCAGTATCTCCTTCGGATAGCCCATCGAGACGAGTCGCTCCTTGACCAAATTGAAGCCCAACTGCTCATACTGCGGTGATTTGTACTCTAAATGTAGTGAAATTTAAGGTTAAAAATAGATAATATCATATATTTCAATTCGATGCGGTGTACTTTACCTGCCAGAGTGTAATCCATGTCGAAGCCATAGTACTTGATATTCTCCAAATGCAGCGATCGGTTCACAAAGACTCTGAAAGATAGAAAATTTAGAAAGATGTTAATATTTATATCTTTGATTGCTATTATTTAAATATTTTTTTAAATATTTATCAAATATATATTTCATATTTATGCAGTAACTAAAATTGTGCTTTAAAAGCCGATTTCATTTTCTAGATTTTAGAGGAAAAAAGTGTTGCCTATCTTCAGGCGCTTAGCTTAAAATAAGATCTGACGTAAAAATGGGTATTGCAATGTTTTCAATGTTTGATATGATGAATTGTAGTTTGACTTGAAGAAGTCTTTGGCTAAGTTGAGTATTAGTAACCTTAACTTGGCTTAAGTATTGGTAAGCTTAACTTGGCTTAAGCCAATAAGTATTGCTAACTTTAACTTGGCTTAAGTATTAGTTACCTGAACTTGGGCTTAAGAATGCGTAACCTTAACTTGACTTAAGCCAATAAGTAATGGCAACCTTAACTTGACTAAAGAGTCATGTAGTATCATCTATGTATATATATGTAAGACATAATGCATGAACTTAGTTAATGTTTAGCTGAACACAAAAAAAAGCTAGAAATAGCTAGCATAAAAAAAAACTAATTTTAAAAAAGTTTTCCTTTTTGAGAAAATTTTGTTAATTTTTCCTAGTTAAGCCCTGAAATTTATAACAAATAAATAATATAATAATATAGTATATAAATTAATATAAATTAGTAAAAAAAAATTATTAATCTTAATATTCGTTTAAAATTGCTGTCAAAATATGACTTAAGCCCCGAAGTTTATAATAAATAAATCATATAAATTAATATAAATTAATAAACAAAATGTGTTAAGCTTAATATTCGTTTCAAATTGTTGTCAAAATATTGTATTTATCATTAAATTTTGCTGTCCAAAATTTAGTGCTTAGTCGCACTGCTATTTTTATGAACACATTCGTATATAATGTCAAGTTAGGCTTAGCATTTGATACATCTTTAAAGCTAATATTAAATATTATATATTATGTATATATATATAACTTTGTAATATCAGTTCATCATCAGTTCAACTATTTATATGTTCAATTAGTTAATTGTGTTGTTTAAAAATATTTGTGATCGCTGCTGACGTCACAAGTGGTGTGATGCGCGCTGGCTTATCGCTGAATTTGCAATTGCATCTACCATCCGGCTGGCTACCCCCTTTTGGCTAACCCCAGTCCGAGCTGGGTGCAGGAGGTTATCAGGGCGCATTGCGCAAAAGGCAATTGAGGCAAATTCAATAAAACATATAGCAACCACGTGAACGGGCATTTGGCTTAAACGCTGAAACAAGGTCCAAATGCAATTGTGCTTAACAACGGGACTTGGATGTGGTTCACGTTGGCCGCAGGCTTCTCTGCGGTCAGCAATTAGTGTAAAAAAAAAAACTTGTTGTGGGCGTTGTCCACGCCCCTTCGCCTGCTCACTGACAGCTCTCTGTCTCTGTGTGTGTGTGTGTTTGTGTGATAACCACGCCCATCAGCGTTACGCCCCCAATTGCGGCAAAACTCATTAGCAACAGCAGCATTGGTAGCGCTTCGCTTGCTATCCAATTTTTTGCTCCACTTTTTTTTTTGTTGTTTTTTCGTTGGAAAAGGAAAGGGAAATGGGAGATTTTTTAGGCAACTAGCAAAAGCTCTTAAATTGCCAAAAAAAAAAATAAAATTTGATTAAATAATAGAAATTGTGATATAGTTTGAGAAGTTTTCATCGACATACTTCAACTTAATCAAGCTTGAATAAATTGTTGATTTATATATTTGATAAAGTTTTTTTATGGTTTCATCTACTTTCATTAATCAAACTTGGATTAAATTTCAATTAAATGCTTTGCTTAGGCTTTATACTCAAACAATTAAGTTTAGTTTGCTTTAAATTCTCAAGTGCTTTCAACTAAATCAAATGTTATTAGCTTGTTTAATTTGGGCTCAACAGCATATTGAGACTTTTGCTAGAGTCAGGCAAAATTGTGCTTTTAGCTACAAATTTCTCTCCTTGTTGTTGTTGTTGTTGTTTGTCTGTCAACTATGCGTGTGTGTGTGTGTGTGTGTGTTTATTTATTTTGTTGTCGCTTTTGCAATTTGCTTCACTTGAAAATTTGCCAAATAAGCGAAAAGTTGCATCCTTGCCGCAGAATCCAGCTGCTTGTTGTTGCTGTTGGATGTTGTTTAACCCAAATTCGAACAAAGTGCATAAATCTGACACACACACACAAACACACACAGAGTGTTACAGAGAGCGAGGGATAGTCAACAAATACCAGAGATGAAAAGCATCTTAAACTAAAGCCAAAAAAAAAACTGTAATTATTTCAACAGCCAGCGCAATCGTTGCCAACTCAGCTGCAGAAGAAACAAGTTGAGCTTTTGCTGAAAAACAATTAAGTGTTAACCCAGAAAAGTAATTATTATCGATGGGACATTCAAATGGCAATTGCAATCTGCCAGTCTGCAGTCTGCAGTCTGCAGTCTGCAGTGTGACAGCCTCTCTCCATCTATAAATAGCAAAAGCAAATAAGAAATCTCAAATAATTTCTCGCTAATCTGATGAATTCATTTTGCGGCTGTTGCTTGTTTATTTATTTGTTTGTTTGTTTGTTTTTGTCTTTCCTTTTGAGCGGCAATTAATAAAAACAAAAATAAAATGTTTTTTCTAAAAATAATCACAAATTGCAATGCCATAAATCGTGACGCTTATTTTAGCGCACTTTGACGATAATCAAAGCAAATTAAATATATGAACAAAAATCAGATTTATAACAACGCAAAAATACACTCGAAATAACTTTTGAACAAAAACTTGGAAGCAATCAAGAAAATCTTAATGGATTTTAAAAACTGGTCAAACAATGTTTGAGGATATAAATGAGATTCTTTAACTGTTTGCATTTATTTTGATTTTTTGTATTAGGAAAAACTCGCTAAATACTATATATATGTATATATGTATAAGAAGCTACACAACTATATATGCTACTCTTTTCTAGAATATATATATTTATTATATATATATTTATTGTATATATATTTTTTATATATATATTTATTATATTTTACCTGTATAAATATTAATTAAAATATATATTAATATACGAATTGCCCATTATTATTATTATTACTTTTATTATTATTATTATAATAATTATTATTATTATCATTATTATTATTATTATAATAATTATTATTATTATCATTATTATTATCATTGTTATTATCATTATTATTATTATTATTATTATTATTACTATTATTATTATTATTATTATTATTATTTTAATTCTTAATTCACATTAATCTTAAGCAAACTTATCTCATTTGCTGCTCTCTTCAAGTTGAATTTGCAGCACTTTTCACTCTCTCTCTCTTACAGTTAGATCTTCGATTAATAAATATTGATTATTAGTAAACAGTTACAAGATCAGAAAACTTAATTCAATTGCTTCTCTCTGTAAATTACTGGTTATCTCTAAGCAAATTACTGGTTCTCTTACTGTAAGATCTTAGATCAAGATAAGAAAACTTATCTTAATTGCTTCTCTCTGTAAGTTGAACTTTAAGCAAAATACTCTCTCTCTCTTACAGTAAGATCTTAGATCAATACGTATTGATTGTTAGTAGGATCAGCAAACTTATCACAATTGCTTCTCTCTTCAAGTTGACTTTTAAGTAATTTTCACTCTCTTACAGTAAGATCTACTTATAATACTCTGATATATATACATTTTGATTATTAGAAAACTTTCACAATTCGCTTCTCCCTTCTGAAAGTTGCACACATCCCACACAGAGGCAAATTCTCCTTTTCAAAAAGCAAGAAGCTTTAAGTATCAGCAGCGATCCTCATGGATCATGAATGAAATTCAAAAAAAAAACCTCTGCTATTCAAATGTTAAGAAAAACAACATGTCAACAAGCAAAACAAGACACTAAAGTGCGCAATCAATTGCAAATCTTGTGAATCGAATCGAATGCATATATATATATATATATATATATATATATATATATGTACTATAGTATATACTATATATGGCTATATGCACTTGGTTGATTGCTGATAATGCGACGACTGCCACTAATCGCAATCGCACAAGCCACAAAAGAGTGCGGAACTGAATGAGAGCCAAAAAAGATTACAAATAACTCAACACTGGCAAAGGTCTCTGGGCTGAGTATCTCGCCAACGCTGGGGTCTATGTTTGCTCTTTAAACCAAAAGATTTGTCATTGTCATTGCTCTTGTTGTTGTTGTTGTTGTTGTTGTTGTTGTAGATTGGCATTTTAATTGGGCTGTTGACATTTGCATGCAGCATGCACCATTGCCATGGCCATTGCCATCTCTGTATTGTCGTCGCCTTCGATTGATCAACCAAAATGTGTTCATAAAACAAAAGGAAAATTTTGTAAACACAAATGCAGTTCGAACATTGTCTCAAGAGCGTGCTAAAGAGAGCTGCATGAAACTGTTGGAAATGGAAATCTGGGGAAATGGGGCTCGAGAGGGAGAGAGAGAGAGAGGAAGAGAGAGAGAGACAGCACTGTTATTGCAACTTTCAATATTTAAATTCCTGCACAAAATTGTAAAAGTTTCGTTTTGTTTTTGTTTTTTTCTTATTTTCCTTTTTTTTTGCTTTTGCTTTACACTTACGAATTTAGCGGTTGGTGCAAAGCTGTTGTTGTTCTTGGCTGCTGGCAGTTGTTGTTGTTGTTGTTGTTGTTAATATTTGGCAGTTGCAACAACAAGGTGTCTGCATGCAAATCGGTTTGTGGCACAGCTGAAACAGCTGCCACTGAATGTTGTTGCTGCTGCTGTGTGACAATTGTTGCTGTTGCCTCAACTCCTTTGCAATTGGCATTACAAGAGTTTAGACTTAAGCTGTTATTTTGGCTATTCTTGTTCGTGTTGTTGTGGTGCATAGTTGGGCTTGTATTGCGCTTATATTATATATATAATACTATTTATATATATGTGTATATATCTATATATGGTATATAGTGTGAGAATTCTATTAGAAATCGTATTGCATTATGGAATTGAAACTTGTATAGTCTATACTGAAGTCCTAAGCTCAAATGAAACATTTTCGTTTTCGGGCAGACAGCAGCAAAGCTTGTCAGAGGGAGGGAGGGAGGGAGAGAGTGATAGCAAGGATGTCAACGGATTGTTCTGGCCATTGTCCATGCGAACGAACTGCAAACGCAATGGCGACAACAATTTTATTACGCCACATCCTGCTGCTGCTGCTACTGGTGCAGCTGATTCAGTTCCGGATCAAGCACGTTAATGACAATCGATACCTCAGTTGCCAATTACATGCGCCATGCACACGCGGCACAGGATAACAGTTTATGATGCATAACAGGCGACAGCTATTCAATTTGCCAATTGCGCAATTGTCGGATGGAATTTGACCAGGTGTGTGAGTGCGTGTATGAGGGAGGGACAGTGAGAAAGAGAGAGAGAGAAAGAGGGGAAGAGAGAGAGAGAGAGGGAGAGGGAGAGAGAGAAGGAGAGAGCATGTATGCTGTAATGAAAGATTAACAGCTTGCCAGCAGAATTGATCAAGTTATAGAATACTCTACATAGAATACTTTACATAAAATACTTTACATAAAATACTTTACATAGAATATTTTATATAGAATACTTTACATAACAGGCAACATCAGTCTTAACTACTCAGTTCTATAAAGAGAAAAAAGCTTTGACTTGAACTTATTAAGTAAACTCCCTTGAGCTTAAAGCTGTTTGTTTAGTCATCTTAAGCAGCTTAAGCGCTAACAAAGCTCTCGACTAAGCATGAAAATAAATGAAAGCTAAGAATTAACTATCTTTCATAGAGCATTACATTAGTTCCAATTAAGATTGGCTTGAGCAGAGTAAATTCGAAACCGTATTTAATTATATATATTAGTCTGTTTGATTTCGTGCTCTAACTAGTTACGTAAAGGCCAATGTCGACGCGACGTATGCGTCATATTGCCCTTTGTTGCTCACAATTTAATTATATTACAATTTTTCATTCTTTGTTTCGCTTTGTTGCGTTGTCATCAAATGCAGCTGACAATTCAGATGGTCAAAGCCGACCCTGCTGTTAGTTGTTGTTGTTGTTGTTGGAAAGCCACGTGGATGCCGCATAGCAATTGGGTTGGTATTGTCTTACGGGCAAGTGCGCCTGTCACCTGCATATGCACGCCTCGGACCACAGCCTGACAAGCGCAAAGCAATGTCAACTGACCATTGAAATGGGATGCTCAGTGGCCAGTGGAAGCAGTCAGTGTGGCGTGCACTCGATGCGGCCAATTAACTTCATTTATCCTGCAGCTAAATACTTTAACTACCTGTTAAATGGGAGATGGTGCAACAGCACATAACATATACCGCATTAATTAGCTGTCTTCAACAGCCATCGAGCGAATTGTTTATCTAACGAATATTCTATCCGATGCGCGTGCAGCAGCTTCCTGCTGTGTGGGTTTGTTCAAGGTGATTTCAGCTCCACATTCAATTACCCGCAAAAATCTGGCAGGACCCAAACCAATTGGCATTGAGAGAGCCCCAGGCTGGGATAAATTGAATTCTTTGCCAAGGTCAAACTAGAAACAGCGCACAGGAGCCGACAGTTGTGACGCTTCGGTCTTTTTGCTCTATGTGCTTCCAATTAAAATCCAAATTACAAACAAACACCAACGTTTCGAATAACTGGCATGGCAACACGAGGCAGAATCCACTGCGCTAACACTAGCCACAGCAGCAGTAGCAGCAGGAGCAGGAGCAGCAGCAGCAGGAGCAGCAGGAGCAGCAGGAGCAGCAGAGACCTTGAGCTTGGGACCTCTTGCTGGCCACAACATGCGCATCCGATCTGGCACAATTGGGCGATAATTGACTTAATAAGCATAACCACAAAACCAAATAGCCTAACAAACATCACACACACGCACATACACACGCACACGAACACGCACACGCACACGTACACACGCACGCTCACTCAGCTACACGTGTAGCCATGTGACATTAAGTGTAGCAGGAAAAACATTTACGCTAGTCAACAAAATTGGATAACAACTGATTGTTTGTGCGAAGCATTAAGCGAGTAACTAACTTTGGCAAATGGAATAAAGTTGGGGCAGAAAGAGAGGGAGAGATGAGAAGAGAGAGAGAGAGAGAGAGAGAAAGAGGGGGAGAGTAAGAGAGATGAAGAATGAGGAGGTGAGAAGGGCAACTAAAGACAACAAAAGAGAGAGGGGGGAGAAAGTTTGAGAGAGTGAGTCAGAAAGAGAGAAAGAAAGAGAGATAGAGGCAGAGAGAGAAAGAGAGATAGAGGTAGAGAGATAGAGAGAGAGAGATAGAGAGAGAGATATATATATAGAGAGAGAGAGAGAGAAAGAGAGAGAGGGGGTGAAAAAGAGAGAAAGAAAGAGAGAGAGAGGGAGAGAGAAAGAGATAGAGACACAGAGAGACAGAGAGAGAGAGGCTGAGAGCGGTTGTGAGATAACTGCAGACGAATAGTGAGATTGAGACAAAAGGCTAGGATTCTGAATAGTTAACGTTTGAATATTTCTGAGAGAGAGAGGAGATAGAGATAGAGACAGATATAGATAGGGATAGAGAAAAATTGTAGATAAATATTTTAACAAAGAGAGAAAGCGAGAGATGTAAAACGAGGAAGAAAGTAAAATAAAAAAATAAATGGAGATAGAGTATTCACATACAGTGAAAATGAGAGAGAGAGAACAGAAAAAAATTGAAAAAAAAACTGAACACTAGCAAATATTTGCTTATACGGATAGATAGATAAACCTCGGAGATAAAAATATATCATCGAAGAACTAAATGGATTAATAAATATAAGGAAATGAAATAGTTATAATATAAATATAAGGAATTGAGACTTATAGAGCAAAAATTGAATTTTAAAAGAGAAAAATTCTAGAATAAAGATAGTTTAAGAAACAAAAACTTGAGAGCACTAGGCAAATGAAACTCAGGTAAAGAGGATGGACTAAAGATAGTAAGGAGGGAAGACTGCAATATAGCTGGTAAATGGAGTCTAAAAACTAAAAGCTTCAATAGCTGTTTGAAGATATATAAAAAAATATATATAAATAACGGAGAAAGGAAAAGAAAGAGTAAGAAAACTTTGGCAAATCCATCAGTAGATGATAAACTCTTAATAATTGTTATTATATATAGGCATAGAGGTAGGCCAATAGCTCAATTATGCATATAGCTAATGCAACGATCGACAAATATTGCAACTTTAACTGCAACTTTTATTATTATATATTGTTTTAACTGATAAACTTAATGTAGTTGACCCTATGTTGTTGGCCAGTGTTGAAGAGATTCTATTTTTTGTGTCCACAGTGCATTAAAGTTTCAAGTTCTCTTGCAGAAGTCTGCCAAACTAAGCCAGCTTTTGGGCAAGGAGTTAGTTTTCTAGGAATTTAAAGCGCAATACAATGCACAGCACGGCACACTATGCAATTAGGCACACACAAACGAACAAGGAAACAAACTAGCTAACTAACAAGGAGGTTGAATCCTTTTGAATGAAACACAATTCGCGTTTGGCTCCGTTGTCCAAGCTGCACTTCGAGCGAAATCAAACTGAGGCCATTAGGGAAAAAAAAACTGAAGCGACCTGTTCTATGTGCTATCTAGAACTTGTTTCACCTACCTCCCGCCTTTCGCCACTCGATGATGCCCCACTGCCCCCTGCCTCGAGATCATAATAGTTACGTCTAGCTGCGTGGGTCGTCCCAGCTCGTCCAGCGTTTGGTGGTGCGTGTGTCCACTAAACTGAATGCAAACAACACACAGAAAAAAACAGGCAGTGTATGCACGACGAAGAGATACTCTAGACTTGAACTTACTCTAAATACTTGATCTATAGATCGTATACCTATAATTCTATAGTCAAAACTCTCTAAATAAAAGATACCCTGTCTTTGCACCTCTTACAAGTCACACGCACTAGTCGGATATACCCGTTCTGATGCGCTTTTACAGTTCGCACTTTCAATTTTCAAGCAGCGGCCCATTGCGTGTGGCCTTGGGCCAGAGCACGTTTAGCTAGGCAAAGGCGTTCGGGCGTTCGCAGGGGAAGCCGTGCTGTTTGCTCGGCTGGAGGTGAGGCGAGGTGAGGTCGGGGGTAGAGCGCACATCGGCGCACTATATGCCGGCTGTAGACCGGGCCTTTTTTTCCATTCAATTGATTGAAGGCGGCTTAGCATGTGAATGGCGGGGTTAATTAGACAGCAAGGGCCACTGGGCACCCCTCAAACAAAGCGGCAGCAACCCCTGCTGTGGACTGCTGTCCAAGGGCAGCCAGCCCAATGTTCTTGTTGTGTCCATTGCTGATGCTGTGGATCAGCCTGGGACAAAGGCCAACAAGTGAGCGGCATAATTGTCATTGATCAAATAAATAAATAAAGGTAAATTAAATTGTTTGTCATTGTTGTCGTTTTCTGTTCTTTTTTTTTGCACAGCTTCAATCTAACTCAATCAAAAGGGGGGCGTGAGAAATGGACTCAAGTGGAATAGCTGAATGGAGATGCCTCAAAAAGGAAGCGCACTGCGGAAATGCTCAATTACCAAAGAAATCAAGTTGGTGGAAGCTTAGCTAATTAAGTGCTGAATGTCTATTCCAACAGATTGATTAACTAATGGCCTGATCAATGCACAAACCAAGTCCAACCAAGGACTACTAAGCTGTCGGGAAACTCATGCAATATTTATACACTTTGCAGTTAAAGGATAGATAGATGGGAATGAAGAATCGTGTTAGAACTACTTCCAGGTTTCTGTAAACATAAAGCAAAGTCTAAATAAAATGGATTTAAAAGAAATTCCAGCAAAGACAGACTATTCAGGGGAAGTCTTTAGTCATGACTAAGAGGACAACTTTGTAGCTATAAAGCGAGTGAAAGGTCTGTCCGTCCTTTATACTTCTACACATGTGTCCTCTCTAACTAGAAAGAGAGAGTGTTTGTAAGAGTGAGAGGTCTGTCTGTATATCCATAATATATAATATATCTACCTTTAGATAGAAAACTATTTAGCTATAAAGAGAGCGGAGGGTCTGCCTGTGAGAGGTCTGTCGGTTCTTCATACATTCAGGCGTGGCAAACTGAACTATCCACTAACTTACTAGTATTAAAACCTATAGCTCGCTTCACTCGACAAAATTAAGAAGAGTGCAAAAGAAGTCTTTAATCTAATAGGTAACTTTATGACTTAAAGGAAGAACTGTTAAACAATAGAGTGAAAGGTCTGTCCGTCCTTAATACATCCAAACATGGCACAGCTTAGACTTTTCCCTCCAACTAGCAAGAGAGAGTGATAGATCTTTCCGTCTATTCATATCCATCCTTAGATAGATTTAACTTCTCTAACTTGCTTCATTCGAGCTCAAACAAAGTCTTTAATCTTTTCAATTACTTAGCGCTCTGGGAGTACAGAAGTTCAGCTGGCAGACAATCCTTGGAATATTTAATTAATGTCACGGTCTCACGACTGGCAACACGTACCTTCGTATATATGCATATAGTACTTAGTTCTGGCAATCCTTCGGATGCAGGATGCAAATCGTAGCTGGCACGTAAACGCGTTGACGATTTCTAATGCCCGTTTGAGAGCCAAGTGTGACAGAGCTGTCAATCTTGCCGGCAATTTGTCATTTTCTGCGCGTTTCACGGGCTTTTTTTTTCGTTTTCTTTTCGATTTGCTAGCATGACAAATTGTCCGCCGGAAGCGGCCAAGGAGTGGCTAGTAGAAATTTGGGCATCAGCAGATTTGTTGCCTTTGTTGCCAAATCAACGAAATAATGATTGTTAATTTCTAGCTAAATGTGTCGAATTCTCAATTTTTCAAGCTGCAATTAGTTCCACTTAAACTTGAGCTGTTGTTTTTTTTCTATCTTACGCTCATTTTTCACGCTCTTCATTGCAGTTTTCACGGCATTTAAAGTTGAAATATGCATGACGACAAGATTAAGATTATATTTAGAGAATGTTGAAATAATGTTTACTGCATGCCATCTAGATATTGTACTCATTTACGTAAGGACATATTGATCTAGTGTCCGTCCTGCTGTTCGTCCGATTGTCCGTGTGCTCGTCAGTCCGTAAGAAGCCGTTTCGCCTCTATTGAAGCTAGGGATTTCAAATTTGGAATATATATTCGTTGGCATCTTTATCTTATGAAGTGTTAAGAGTTTCTCGGGAGTCCCACTAAAGGCGTGGCAATTTGGGAAATACTATAACTTGTATCTCAGAAAAGCTATCATTTAAAGTGCTAAAGACTTGAAATTTGACAACCACGTTGACAATCCAAGATCAAAAATGTGTATTTGGATATATCTACGTCCATAAGGGGGGCGTGACAAACCGCAAAAATCTATATTTTCTAAAGTTTTGGACCTATAAACTTAAGAAATCGATAAATGATCTACTGTCGACTACATTTATCGATCAAGTTTAAGCTCTAAAGCTCTTTCTGAGGATTTACCAAATATTATATATAAATTACATATATCAACATATATTCTTCATGTTAAACTGTAAAATTGCACTAATTTCAATAACTTTCTTCACTTTATTAAATATGAATTATTAAATTTATATTTATATAAAGTTGAAAGGGATTTTCAATAAACCGCAGATCGAACTCATTTGCAATTCGAATCCCTTTTTCGCTGGCCTTGAACAGAGGCCCAGAAAAAACTGCATAAATTATATGCCGTATGCGTAACGGTAATAATAATTACAGTTAAAACAAATGCCAATTACAATGTTAAAACCATTAATTTGCTGGCAAACAAAAAACTGATTTTAAAGCAAAAAATATATTTTTAATAAATGAAATAAAAACTAATAAAAGGAAAAAAAACAAATTTCGCAGTCGAATATCAATGAAATGCAAATTACATTAAACTTTTGCCGCTGCCGCTGCTGTTGCTGCCGCTGCAGTTGCTGCCACAGTTGTTGCCGCTGTGGCGCGACTCTTCCGTTTCCGGCAACGCAAAAAGTTGCAAACGTGCAACTACGTGAGTCCAAACCAGGCATCGAATTCGTAGCTGTGGCTAAGACTGGCTAAGCGGATAGGGAGTTGGGAGCAGGTCAGGGGGGGGGGGGGGGGGGCTGGGGGCTTGGTGCCTGGGGGCCTGGGGGCCTAGGGGCTTGGCATTGCATAAAGCCTTTTGATTTAAGACAATTCAGGCGGGCCATTGTTTGCAATTGAGCTGCATGCAAAACAGGTGCACGGTCACGTCTGGCAGCTCAGCTTGACGATAAAATGGCGCCCGAGCCGGGATGCACGTGCATGCCGAAAGGGGGACAGAAAGGGCGAGAGAGAGACAGAGAGAGGGAGAGCAGGAATGGGGATTCTCGGTATTTCAACAAAGTTATTCGCTAGAGTATGAAATGCAAAACGACGCAGCGAAACATAAACGAAAATTACATAAATGTCAATTTAGCTGATTTACGACGCAGGCCAATGACAAGGGTTAACAGTTTCCAACAGGGGTTGAGAGGGGGGGCGTGGCCTAATCAGCATTGATTAGCAGCACATGTGCACAGAAATTAATATTAATTGGCAAAAATACAGAGCGTCGGCTGTGGGAAAAGCGCTTAAAAACTAAACTAGAAAATTATCGAAATTGCGCATACGCCGTGTGCCGCCGCCAGAACTAAAGCGACGACATCAATTTGGCATGCTGCCAGCCAGTGCTAATAATTAACAGAGAGAGAGAGAGAGATTCAGAAACTAAGAGTGGGAGAGATAGAGGGGGGACTGCTGCTAGGTATACGCATGGCCAAGGGCACGTCAACAACTTGTGCTTCGTGCGCACCTCAGACCCCAGCCTTGCGCCCCCAGTTGATAAATGTGGCGCACCACACACGCCCCTAAGATATGCAACAACTTTGCACCTGTGGGGGAAAAGTGAGAGTGGAAATGCAAATTACGATGCGAATGGGGATGCAGATGCGGATACGGATGCGGATGCGGATGTGGATGTAAGCTGCATAGAATTAAATGTTTGAGCTAGGGAAATCTACAACTTTAAGAGTTCCTTAAACAAAACTTAAACAAGTTTATGTTTTGGTAGTTTGGTATTCATTGATTGATTGACTGATAGATAGATTAGAATATAGAGGATTTGTGCATATTTCGGTAGTTTTATATTGATTGACAGATTGATTAGATAAGACAATCCGTTAATCGTGGAAATAACTGGCGTAAAGATAAGCGCATTTGTCATATTCTGTAAATTGGCTAAGCTGCGCGAAGTTTACGCATTTGATTAGAGCTAAATTAAAGTGTGAAGCACTTTACAACACTGGTTAGAGTAGAGACTGAGACGTCAGCTTATTAAATGTGAAAGGAAATGGGGAATTTAGAGTACTTGGTAAATTGTTAAGCGTTTTACAACACTGGCAATACATTTTCTTATGATGAACTTTGATTTTAGGATAATTTAATATAATATAACTTAATGTTTAACAACACTATCAGTAAAAGAGGATAGAGTTAAGAGAGTTGCTAATATTTCAATACGCAAAGCATATCGTTAAGTGTTTTACAACACTGGCATTTGATGAACTTCAGCTTTAGTATTAATCTATTGCGTAATCTTAATAATAATTTGCTATATATAACTTAATGTTAAACAACACTGTAGTTAGAAGACTAAAGAGATAAGAGAGTTGCTAATATTTCAACACGCAAAGCAAGATTTATTCATATTTTATCAGTAAAAACGTATGAGTTTTGCCCATAAATCATTTTTTCTAGTCTAGACTAAACATGACAACTGTATTTTGGCTATATTTTTGCATAAGATCTCATTAATATAAGTGTAGATCTGATTTGGCTTGGCTGTCAAATTAAAAATATGTTCAATATAAATTTCATAGATGCGCAACAGTCGCAGGCAGTGCCAAAGATCAGAGCAGATATATGAGTGTATATATATATATAACATATATAAATCTTTATTTATATCTTATAAAATCTGTGTAAGATCAACAAATCAATTAGAAATGATGTATAAAGCGTGAACAGGAAGCACAATTGCATATGTTCAGCAATCCCATTAAGACAGACGTCGTATATAGATAGATAGATAGAGTGATAGATGCCAAGCAATTTGTGGATGACACTGTAAGTGCTGCTATCTCTGTCGCACGCATAATGAGTGCGAAATATGGTGGCGGTTATTGTGAAGATAAAGAAAGAGAAAAGCTCTTCATAAGCATACACATAGAGCGCAGGCAATTGCAATTGATTGCAAAATGGATGCTAACTTAACGAAACTTGACGAAACTCAACGATGACTGTGTTGACTCAGGTGTTGACTCAGACATTGCATTCTTATTATATTCGTTGTTGTTGTTGTTATTGTTGTTGTTATTGTTGTTGGCGTTGCCGTTGCTCACCTGTGTCCCTGCTGACGCTTATGACCATGATAGTTGATGTCCGCACTCAGGTGTAGCCCATTTAGCACCGATTGGTCCATGTCCGTTTCACCAATCGTTTGTGTTCGTTCGCGTGATTCGGAATTTTTGCTGTTGTTGTTGGAATGTTGTTGCTGCACTTGCAACTGTTGTTGTTGTTGTTGTGATTGATGTTTTAGCGGCATTTTCGTAAAATATCTACTGCTGCGGCTGTTGCTACTGTGACTGGTTAGCCAAAGGTGCCAAAGAGCAATGCCAGTAGAGCGACGACGACGCGTCGCTGCCGATAAGCGCTGTGACTGCAGAGCACTCAAATAGCACAGCTCGCCCAGACACTTCTCCAAAGACACACAGAGAGAGCGAGAGAGAGAGCGGAAGAGAGAGAAGGAGGAAGAAGAATGGCAGAGCAGAGAGGAAGAGAGCGAGAGAGGCAGAGAGAGTGCGTGCGAAATATGAAATATGTAGCGCCTTATCAGATTGCTGGTGGAAACGTCACGAAACTATGCGCAGACAGCGCAGCAGCAGCAGCGCCAGCAGCAACAACAACTGCGCGTGTAAGTGGAATGATATTGTGCGTGGGCTCTGCTTGCCGTAGTTGTTGTTGTTGTTGTTATTGCCTGGCGTTCCGCTTTTGTTTTGTTTTGTTTGGTTTTTTTTTGTTGTGTTTTTTTGTTGTTTATTTATAAATTTTGTTTTTTGACAATTAATGCTTATCAGATAAACAACTGGAATACACACAGTGAGAGACACGCAAAAAAAAATATATACAAATGCATAAAAATAATAACAACAAAAAATTGAGTCTGCTTTAATATTTGTTTTGCCTTTAGCGCTGAAGAGTTTATGACGAGAGCAACAATTTCGGTCAACGTTCGAATTTCAACTGACGGCGGCGTCGACGGCGACGCTGAACGAATGCAACGTAGTAGAAATGGGAAGGAAGCAGCACTAGTAGCAGCAGCAGCGGCAGCACTAACAGCAGCAACAACAACAACAACAACAAGCAGAAGAAACGGCATATAAGCAAAAGAGAACGAAGGCAGCTGAGCGACGCGCGCATGCTCTCTCTCACGAAAGCTCTCCACATTTGCGTGTCAAAGAGTAGGCGCGCACATAGCACAGCTGTGTGCTAGTATTTGCTGTTGCTCTTGTTGTTATTGCTGTTGCTGTTGTTGTTGTTGCCCTCGTCGACTTGAGTCGTTGTTGTTTTTATGCCTTTTATGCAATAAACACAAAGTTTTGTGTCTTTTATTTCGAATAGCGCACTACGTGCCGTCGGCATTTTAGCTATGTCATCATGGTTGCGAATAGATAATGGTGTATTAACATATATTATATATATATATTATATATATTTTATTTTCATGTGTTTGTATCTATGAATTATTGTTGGTTTTTGCTTTATTTTTGCTTTTGTGCTCATGCGTTTGCTTATGCATTGCATCACGGTAGAGTATTAAAGCTTCGCTGTGCATGAGTTATTTTTGCTCTCTTTTGCTTTCAATTGCTTTTTATCTTCACGCCATGAAGCAAATAGATAGACAAGTACACTCGAAAATACATAGCTGGGTCCCAGGGAAATTTCAAAGTGCCTGTCGGAAGACTCATTTGAAAGCAAATGAGAAATTATAAATAGCGCGAACAATAGACAACGCACACACGCACACACACTAACACACGCATACAGACGCAGACATTCGCTTCAATTCAAGCTTGGTTTTAATGTTTGGGCGTGGGGATTAGTGCGTGGGTTTGTGACTTGGCTAAACGGGCTGTGGAATTTTTTTCTTATTTTTCCAAAGTGAAACGTGTCTTTGGAATATATATATATACATATGTATGTATGTACATATATATTTATATAGCTGTTATCTATAGACTATAAATTCGTTTGTTCATATTAACATATATATCTGAGCATGGATTAGCCAGACTGCTGAATATGCAAATATATAATTTGATTTGCTTTGACACCTCTGGCTGACAAATTGGCTCTGATATGCTGGGCTATCGGGGTCATGTAGATGACAGGGCAAAAGCAAATGTACAGCGAAATATACGCATTCGAATTAGACAAAATACAAGTACAGTGGAAATTCCCATTAGCGAATTGCAATTGTGTTTAAAAAACAAAGTCTTTGATGCCCCATAAACTGTTTGATTTCTGTGGCATTTATTAGGCATGCTCTAACAATAACAATTCTAAATTTCACAGGAAAGATCAGACAGAGAAGATTATATACAGCTCATTTCTAGCTATAATAAAAATTAAATTATAATTATAATAAAATTAAGAATTAAAATTAGCATCAAAATTAAAACTAAAACAAAAATTTAATTTAAAATTAAAATTAATATTAATATTAATATTAAAATAAAAAATATAATAAAAAATAAAAAGATTGTCAATTTGATTTTCTTTATAATTATAATTATAATAAAATTTAAAATTGAAATTAAAATTATAATAAATAAATAAAAAAAACTTTTCAGTTTGATTTTCTTTAAATTTTCAAAAAATTAAACCCAAGTCACATTTATCGAGTCATCACTGTAATAAGATAATGTAAAAAGCATGCCAAATGCCTAACAATCATCGTGCGTACGAAAACTGTTGCCACGCACTGTCCAATTATAGTAATGATTTGTTGAGCGTGTTTTTTTTTTGCTGTGTTGGATTCATAAATATTTTATATGTCCACATAGTTTGTCAGGCCACTCACACTCACACACACACAGGTATTAATATGAATATCAATATTTAAATACAATATTATTTATGAGGCACGCGCTTTGCAGCTCGATTGCTTTTATTAACAATTTACACAAATTTTATGTCCAAAATATCTCAATGGAATACATATTTATATATATGTCTATATATATATATATTATAGTATTTACAATTGATATAAAATGTGACATAGAAACTTTTTTAGTGTCTAGATGTAGCTATTTATATAATATATAATATTATATATATCATATATAATGGCTCAACTCAGGATCTGTTTATGGGTTTGCTCTGGCTCAATTAAGGTTCTGCCAAAGACTCTGCTCTGGCTCTGCCAATAGCCTTGCTTTGACTCTACTCAGCCTCTGCCTGTGGCTCTGCTTATGGCTCTGCTTATAGCTCTGCTCCAAGCTCAACTTAGGCTCTGCCAATGGCGTTGCTCAGACTCTACTCAGGCTCTGCCTAAGGGTCTGCCTGTGGCTCTGCCTATAGCTCTTCCTATAGCTCTGCTCTGACTCTACTCAGGCTCTACCTGTTGCTCTGCTCTGGGTCTACTGCCTATGGCTCAACTCAGGCTCTGCCTATGGATGTGCTTTGACTTTACTCAGCCTCTGCCTGTGGTGGGTCTGCCTGTAGCCTTGCTTTGACTCTACTCAGTCTCTGCCTAAGGCTCTGCTTATGGCTCAGCCTGTGGCTCTGCCAATGGCTCTGCTCTGGCTCTGCCAATAGCCTTGCTTTGACTCTTCTCTGGCTCAGCCTGTGGCTCTGCCTATGGCTCTGCCAATGGCTCTGCTCTGGCTCTGCTCTGGCTCAACTCCGACTCTGCCAGGGGCTCTTCCTATGGCTCTGCTTTGATTCTACTCAGTCTCTGCCTAAATCTCTGCCTGTGGCTCTGCCTGTGGCTCTGCCTGTGGCTCTGCCTATAGCTCTGCCTATAGCTCTGCCTATAGCTCTGCCTATAGCTCTGCCTATAGCTCTGCCTATAGCTCTGCCTATAGCTCTGCCCTTAGCTTTGCTCAGGCTCAACTTAGGCTCTGCCAATGGCGTTGCTCTGACTCTACTTAGGCTCTGCCTATGGATGTGCTTTGACTCTAGTCAGTCTCTGCCTAAGGTTCTGCCTGTGGCTCTGCCTGTGGTTCTGCCTATGGCTCCACTCAGGCTCAACGCTGCCAATGGCGTTGCTCTGACTCTACTCAGGCAGTGCCAATGGCGTCTCTCTGACTCTACTCTGGCTCTGCCAATGGCTCTTGTCTGGCTCAACTCAGACTTTGCCAGAAGATCTTCCTATGGCTCTGTTCTGACTCTACGCAGCCTCTGCCTGTGGCTCTCCCTTTGGCTCTGCCTGTAGCTCTGCTTTGACTCTACTCAGTCTCTGCCTAAGGCTTTGCCAGTGGCTCAGCCTGTTTCTCAGCCTGTGGCTCTGCCTCTGGCTCTGCTCTGGCAAATATTGCCAACTTTATCTAGACGTCTTGTCTACAGGGTATCTCTTAGTTGAGCTATGCACATTTCATGCTTATTTTTTTAATTTTTTTCAATCTCTTAAGCTTCCTCGAATACAATAACTAAGTAAAATAACTTATCTATGCTGCCTCTACCCCTGTCCCTCTGCCCCGCCCTCTCTCCCACTCTGTGACAAAATTTCGACTCTATTGTTCATAATTTTGGTCGCATTCCGCTGTCAGACGAATTTGGTGTTTATATTTGAATTTCATAAGTGGAAGAATATTTAAAGTAGAATCAATTGATTTGCTTAACTCGGGCACTTTACTGTTTATTTATGCTTGGTTAATATTGCTTTTCAATTTTAAAGATTGGGTCGATTAGGAAAATGAGAGGAAAACAAGCAACAGCAGCGAAAGCAAAGGCAACAGCAGCCAAGCCACAAGAATCCAAATCGAAATCCAAATCTATTGAACGAAAACAAAAATAGGCAAACATTGGCACAGCAACTGCAAATATGTGTAGAGTACATATATAGATATATATATGTACATATATGCCTCGAAGCATCGGAAATGTGCTGTGGCATAGATGAGGCTGAACATAAAGTAGGGTATTCAAATTGGGTATCAAACACAGAGAGAGAGAGAGAGAGATAGAGAGAGAGATAAAAACAGTTTGCTCTGTGTCAATGTCAGCTGCATTAAGCAGATGTTGACTTATATATGTATATATATAGATAGATATATATTTATATAGATATATCTGTATCTCAACTGTCTGACTGTCTAATTGGAAAATGCAGTTGACACTCACTTCAGCATGCCCACTTAAAAGTGTATTAACAAAACGCCTAAAAAACTGGTTGTCAAATATGAAAAAATTAACAAAATCAAGGCGAATATGTGAATACCCTATATATATAGAAATGTGATAAATTATGCCTAGTTATATATATAAAATATGACAAAAGTAATGAAATCTTGGTGTATATATGAATAACCTTATATATATATATAGATATGTGATAAATTATGCCTAGTTATATATATAATATTAATATATTTATATAGAGTTAAATAGTTTCATTATGTTATATAGAAAAGTTATTAAAATGCCTTCACACTCAATATACTCTATATACCCTACGCAATTCTTTATAGAGTATGTAAATACATATACAAATTTTTTCATTATTATTATGTATTCCCATGTAAATAATAGTCAACTCATTAATTAAACTTACTTTCAACAAATCAACAACTTTTACTTGAATATTTTTAATATTGAAATGAAGCGCTGCTATTATTTTGAAAAACAAAATTTCTGTATTCGTTACGCAAATTTATCATTAAAACGGTAAAGCAAAGCAATTCCAACGGGATTTTTTCGTTTTCCTCTTAGTGTTCGATCTTTAAGAATGAACATGCGTAAAATGTAGTCATATTTGTCAGCAAAAAGTGCGCTGCTATTATTTTGAACACAGCTGTATCTTTCATATATTTCAAAATTTATTGAGTTTCTCTGCTTCTGCTTCACTTTAATTGTGTCAAACTGCACAGCAATATGCCTATAGCCGAAAGGTAATGTAGTCTATAAAGAGTACGTGCAAATACCACTCAGTTATTGTTGTTGTTGTTGTTGTAGGCTGTTCTCTCTGCTGTTTGTTGTCAGTTGTAGTTGCTGCGTCTCTCAGATAAGGCGATAAGGTGCATTCGACATTGGCCCTGAGCGGACTCAACTTTTATATACGTAGAATGGCAACGCATGTGGGCAGCGATTAGCAAGTGAGCAAAATGTCTGGAGACACTGAGAGAAATTGAAAGGGAGAAGTCCAACTAAAACTTAAGAATATGTCAAAATACTCTTTCATTTGAATTACCTATTCTAAGAGTTCTTTGAAACTAATTGGAAGATAACAAAACTGTTTCTAATTAGTATATATATATATACAGAATATAGAAAATAGATAATAATTGATATATTCATATTATATTTTTATTCATAATATATTTTACTCCATTTAATATATCTCTTAATCTGCATCAGTTTTGTCACATTTTACTAAACACTAGAATAAAACTAATTAAGATATTAATATTGAATGAATATCGAATAGATTCAATTTCGTTGTTTTTTGACCTTGTCAATTAATGGGCTTGAAAGCCTATGGACGGTGTCCTAAAATGTGCGCAGGCCGACCTATGTCACCTGCTCTGACAGGGTTAAGCAAAAGCAAAAACAACAACAAACAACAAACAACAATAGACAATCAACAACAACAACAACAAGTGACGCTGATGATAAGAATTTGGGCCAGAGCTACTCGTGTCAGTCTAATGAGCCAAGGAGGAGGCGCGCCCAATGTCGGGCGCACATTGAGTTTGCTTAACCCCCCCTCCCGCCAATCATTGGGTCTCAGACTCCAACCAGGTGACGTCACCTGCCGTCAAAAGGCAAGGTAACGGCAGGTCGACACTATAAGTTGTAAAAATATATATAAATATATCTAAACTATTATCAAAAGAGGAAAGAGTTGATTGTTTTTTTGGTATTGCATAACCTCCGAAACTACTGAACCGATTTGGGAAATTAGTTTACCACTAGAATCTTATATTATCCCTGATGAGCATAGACTAAAGAATAGTTTTAAAAACGTTCGGGATCCGTATAAAGACATCGATTATGTAACCAAAAGTGTAAAAAATACTAAAAATACAGAGAAATACGTAAAAATACCAACAAGATTTATCTTCTTGCAAGTCAAGAGAGTATGCGCTTCGCAAACCCGTTAGGAAATTTGGTCTCCCTAATATTCAAGAGTCGCCACAGTCAATCAAAAGTCCTTTAACTAATAATCCTTATTCATTATAATCATTGTCTGGACAATTTTTAACCAAACTTGAATAAATCTATTTTAAATATAACAAATGTCAAAATCTAAATATTTGCAGAGCATATGAAAGTCGTTGCGACTCATTGGTACTTGCGTGTGCTCGTGCAGGTAGATTACGTTTCGCACTTACCTATGAGCCGCTTGGCGATAGTATTTTTTAGGTGCCGAACCGGGGCCGGGCGTATTGGGCGCTGAGTCGCTCATGTCGCTCTGTAAAAGATACAAGAGGAGAGATACATATGGGAGGGAGAAGGGGCTAAAAGCATTTGTTTGTATTGCAAGGCTGCAGCGCTCACACATACTACACACAGACAGACAGACCGAGAGACAAAGAGACAGACAAACATCTTAAGTTAGTTGCATGTGACAAGAAGAGATTGAAAAGGAAGCAGAAGAAGAAGAAAAAGAAGGCGATGCAGCAAAAGCAATTAGGTGCACAAAAGGACATCAGAGCAGGGCAAATCATATGCTCTTGCATGTGTGTGTTAGTGTGTGTGTGAATGTGTGTGTGAATGTGTGTGTGCTCGTGTCTGACTGACACAATTGGTACAGCAAGCTAATGAGCTTTGCTGCAGCTGATTGATGTGCATATGTGCCGTTCCTTACGTATTTGTGTGCGTGCTTTTGTGTCTGTGTCACAGTCTCTAGCACTCGCTCTCACTCTCACACGCTGTACTTACTTGATAGGGCATGTCGTAGTACTCTCTCACGCACTGAGCGTGAGTCTGTGCCTCCGCCTGTGCCAGAGCCATGCTGGCATCGGCCTCTTGTGACGACGACATTGTTGTTGTCATTTTGCTTAAGCGCGCATAGGGGCAGACGCCGTTATTAATGCTTGCCGTCCCGCTCTTGCTCAGCCGTTCAGTTTCAGTTGAGCCACTCCAGATCTTGCTCAGTTGGCTCAGTTTATGCAGCAGGCTATCGCAGTAGCTAATTTGGGCTCTAACTGTTTTTTGTGTGTTTGCTTTGTCTGTTTGAGCTGTTCTTGTTTTTGTTGTTGTTGCTGTTGTTGTTAATATTGTTGTGGATGACTTTATTAACTGCCAATTGCATAAGTTCTTCAAAATTTTCGACGAGTTCACAGAAGCCATTGAGCGAGGTTGCAATTAAGAAAAAAAACGAATTCAACAATAACGGTGCAAATACGTGTGTGCGTGTAGGTGCCTGTGTTTGTGCGTGTGTGTGTGTGTGTCTGTGGGTTGTGTCAGTGTTAAAATATTATGAATAGAAGAAGCTTTTCAAGCAAGTTTACCGGCTGAAGGCTTATAGCATACTTTATGGCACAGGTGTGGCAGGTGAATATTTTTTATAATTTATTATTTTTTTTTTTTAAATTTAAATAATTGAAAAAATATAGCTAATTAGATAAATAAACTATTGTCTTTATGAATATAATAAAAACCTACTTAAATTTTTACACTTAGCTGCCAAAGTTGACGCGCTCTGTGATTATCAGCAAACACACTGTGTAAACATTGCACCTGATTAAGCGTGCAAAGTGCGCACGCCAAAAAAAAAACTAACGAAAACAAAAAGTAACAGCGCAATTTTCAATAAAGGCAAAGGCAAAGACGCAAAGCAAAAGCAAAGCCTAAAAGTATAATACGAAAATTCGACTGCAGCTGCGAGCCCAATTAACTCTTAAACATACAAACAGACAAGCGGTGTATCTAGGTATGCATATGCATACGCAGTTATTTGCATGTTTATGTATGTATGTATATTTGTTTGTGCGAGCTCAATTAGCTGTTATACATACAAGCACACGCACTTCACATAGTGAAGTCTGTGCAGGCATACATACATATATGTATCACTGTATGCATATGCATACGCAGTTACTTGCGTATGCATGTGTGTGCATGCGTGCGAGTGTATGTCTGTTTGTGCTGCTGCTTTTGCTGCTGGTGCTGCGCTTTTTTAGCATTTTAGCTTTAATATTCTTTATCTTATACACACATATGTATGTATGTATACACATATGTACATTTTTTTTTTTTTTGAGTGTATCGATCTATCACAGCTGTGCGAGTGGGTACCACAGTAATATATGTTTTAGTCGTGGATCTAAAAATAAGACTCCATAGGCCATGGGCCAGTTGCGTGTGCGGCAATAGCAACAGCAACAGCAGCGGGCACATGAGTCATCATTTACAGTTAGCAGCGATTTTTCACACCATTTAATTAGGCAAAATGGAATTAGAATAAAAACGAATATTGTTTAACTTGACAGTTTGCACTCCAGAAAACTCTTTAATTACTCATTAGACACACACACTTACTCACACACACACACACACAAACTCATAATATACCTGATACAGTTAGAACGAAGAACGCACTTGAAATTAACTTTATTAGTTAGAAGCTTTTGCACACACGTTTTGTAAGCTTACTCCAGTCTTAGCAATTGCTCCAAGTAGAAAAAAAAAAGATATATATATATCTATATATATATAAATTAGCTAAAATATGAAAATTGTCTTTTGTATACAGTTAACGCGACGCGACGCGACGAACGGAATTTGTGAATTGGGAATTTTTCAGTGACGTCTGGCGAAAAATTGAATTTGACTCTAATTTATCGTGCGGTCGCGCTTGTCTCTGCTGCTGCTTATTTGTTTCTTTTTCGCTCTGCTTTGGCTTCTATTATATTTAAGTTTTGTTTTCTCTCATTTTATTTGACTTAATTGTTGTTTTGCCGCTCGCTTTTCACAATTTTTCCTTCGTTTACATTTTATATTGCAATTTTGACGTTTGCAGCGCACGCGCTCTCTGAGCATAGCCGACCAGAAGAAAGACACACACAGAGAGAGAGCGAGAGTGGGAGAGTGAGAGAGCGGACGTGAGCGAATGCCGGCGAAAGCTTTTGCGTTGTTTGTAAACAAAGCTGAAGCTTTGCGGAACTTCATTAGTAGCTGGCAGCGCTGTCGTCGTCGTCGGCGCGCCGACTGCATTACGTTTTGGCGGCAAACGTTTGAACGGCAAGCCGAGAAGTTTCTGTGCTGATAAAAGCGTGGGCGTGGCACATGCACTATGCACTCAAGTGCAGAGTGCAGAGGTGGGCGGCAAGTGACGTCCAAGCATATAGAAAGATTTTTTTTTTAATGGTATATACATGTACAAGTATATGTTTTTGTATGTATGTAGTAAGTCTGTACCTTAATTTGATGTGCAGTAAAAATGTAAATTTCCTGTGCACAAATGTTGTCATTATTCATATTATTATTATTATTATTGTCATTATTATTATCATAATCATTTTAGATTTTTTTTTTTATTTTTTGTATTAGTTTTGCTAATTTTATTTAATAATTTTTTTTTTTTATTTCAATATTTTTCATTGATTTATTTTAAACTTTAGGTATTTTTGTGTGATAATAATTTAAAATTTTTAATACTCTATTGAAATTTATTTTTAATTTTTACTTTTTTTTTAAATAATTATTTTAAATTTTTTATTATTATTGTTATTTTTTTTCAAATATCATTAACATTTTTTTATTATTTTTTAATTTGTATTATAGTTTTTACTATTTTTTTTAATATTAATAATTTAAAAAAAATAATAATTAGTTAATTAATAATTTTTATTGATAATTATTTTCAATTTTTAATACTATTGTATTAATAATTACTTTTTATTTTTCATTATTATTCTTATTATTATCATTAATTATATAATATTTTTTTCTATATATATATATTTTAAATTTGACTATTTTTTTCTTTTTTTTTTAATTTTAATTTTTTATTTTATAAATATTTATTTTTTTTCTAATATATTTTTTTTTAATAATTACTTTTCCTTTATCATTATTATTATTATTATCATTAAAATTTTATTATTTTATTTTCAATATTTTTATAATTTTTATTTTTTTAGATTATTAATAAATATTGTTATTTCATTAGTATTACTATTATTATTATAATCATATTATTCAAAATGGGAAATGTTTTATTTGAAAAACCTTCTTCTTCTATCTTCGCTTCCATGTTGCATGCAGCCGTATGGCAGGTGTAACACATTCATTCGTTGGCAGTTAAATTTCCGCTTCATCTAACGAGGCACTTGGCTGCACTTGGGGCCATTTCCTTTTGGCCGCGCTCATAAAAGGAGCCTCTGCCGCTGAGCAGCTTCAGGCGGCGAGACGCCACCAGTTTGAGCCAACTGAATGGATAACAAACAGCAAGTGCTAGTGCCTCGGCCAATGGCCATTTGGCCATTTGGTCATTTGGCGGGCATCGCCTTACGCAACGTTTTAGCCTTATCACCTGGTTGCTTGGCGGTGTTTCTTTTTTTTTCCAATCAGCTACCGCTGGCCATAAAAAACGAGCGCGTTTCAATGCGTTGTTTTCGCACTTGCCGCTCAGACGAACTGTAAATAAAGTGAAGTGGCCTGCAAGCGATCCGGCTCAAACAACAACAACAACAACACCAGCAGCAATGCCAGCAGCAGCAGCAACAACAACAGCATTAACAATGGCAGCTTTGCCGCTGACCAAACCACTTGCCACCAGCCACTTGCCACTTGCCACCTGCCACCACCTGCCGCCTTGCCTTTGCGGTTGTCAGCTTAGTTAGTGCAACTTTTTTTTTTTTGGCTGTCGGCACAAAAACTTAAGCTTGGCTATAATAATAGAAGCCAACATGGTGTATGCTCTTACCATAGTCAAGTCAATTGAAAATTAGTTTTTGGTATTAAATATTGGAAGATCAAAGATTAATTGAAGTCGGAAAATGTTGTCTCGAGAGTCGACCAAGCCGTATTACTCATTATTATTATAACTAGTCAATTTATAGCATATTTTTAGAATTCTTAAATGTAATTTGATAAATGTAATATGTATAATAATAGCGCGAGCTTTTTCTCAAATTTAGCTCAAGCCGCTGTACGCCTTCCTTCTGTGTTGTCAAGTACGGACTTGAGAGGTTTTTATGCTCATCTGCTCATCAAGTCGCTGTAATACTCGCTCGATATTTGACTCTCTGAGATTGCGACGCCTATACTCTCTGACTTTGCCAGACGATTTTCAGTTGCTGATAAAGATGCTCCATTACAGTGTATTTTTGAGGCTATCGTCTGGAAACTATATCTAGAAAGTCGAGATCATGATTTGATTGGGTTTTTTAGATGATAAAAAGGAAATTTTGTTGTGTTTTTAAAGGGAAATGTTTGTTGGGCTTAAATACTTACTACGAATTAAAGCAAATACAAAATATATGTTAAACTTCAATATTTTTGTATTTTTGGTATTTTTCAGCATTTTTAGTATTTTTGGTATTTTTACATATTTCTACGCAATTTTAGTATTTTTCCCACTTTTGGTTACAATATCGATGTTTTCATGCGGTTTCCTAATGTTTTTGTTGGGCTTAAATACCTATTAAGAACTAAATCGAACCAAAAATATAACGTATTTTTTGTATTTTTTTTACATCTGGTATTTTTGGTATTTTTTGGCATTTATATGGTATTTTTCCGTATTTATCACACTTTTGATTACATTATTTATGTTTTCATGCGGATCCCAAATATTTTTGTTGGGCCTATACCTATTATGAACTAAATTCGAATCGAATTGAAAATATAAGGTATTTCTTTGGTACTTTTTGGTATTTTTTTGTATTTTTAGTATTTTTGGTATTTTCGGTATTTTTCGGTATTTTTCCATATTTTTCACAATTTTGGTTACACTATCAATGTTTTGATACGAATCCCTAACATTTTTGAAAATAGCCTATGATCATCTGAGATAATGTAGGATTCTAATGGTAAAAGAGTTTTTCAAATCGGTTCAGTAGTTTTGGAGCCTATTCAAAACAAACAAACAAATCTTGCCTTTCTATAATAGCATAGATATATTATATATACGCAGTTCAGCTTAACAGCTTAACATATAGACTCCTTTCAGTTAGGGTACGCAGCAATTGCTTGTGGTCTGCAGGCAATTATTGCCTCTAGCTGCAGTTGTTGTTGTTGTTGCTGTTGTTGTTGTTGTTGCAGCTCGTGTTGTGGCCTCGCAAATTTAGCTAAAAGTGTTACGGATCGTACCTTAATTGCATTTGGTGTGGTCGTGTCTGGGCTGGGCCTTTTTAAATCGCGATTGTAGTTTTTCTCTCAGGCATTTTTGTATTTTCATTTTTTTTTTTTCTTCCTTTTTTTGGCTGGCTTTAATGAGACGCGTGGACGGCTTTAATGGCTGCGTACGCTGCGTATGCGTAATTAACGCCACAATCACAGTTAGCCGGCTTTACTTGGAGCCAGCGCCAATGACAACAATCGCTGACCACAAGTGGAGCAATGACTGAAGGGAAAGGCGCACGCATATCGATGTGGATGAGGGGGGGAGGTGGTGGCCAGACAGGGGTAAACAGCTAAAAGACTTCTATAGACGAAGTCATTCGAGTGTTTAGGTAAACTCGTTGAATACCTAACAAGGTTATCATCGTCGCCCTCGTCGTCATTGTCCTTATCTCGTAGCTGCTGCTGCTGCTGCTGGGGCTTCCACAACGAAATCGATTCATAAATTATACAATATAAGCGCCAATACCCATGATAGCCCATCGACTACTAGCTGAAGCCCCCCTCCCGTTGTCTCTGCCCCCAATGCCGGCATGCATACATATGTTAGCTGATTATGTATATTGTTGGGCGTGGCACGTGGCTGGGGCGTGCCGTGTGGCAATAACTTGAATCCATTCCATTGGCTAAAATATGATAAATTATTATGTTTCAAGAACCAAATGGGCTAGCGAATCGGTTTGCCCTAGAAGCTGAGCAAGTCATAGGATCCATCCAAGTAGATGCTATATAGCTGGAGATGTGAATGATGTAAGTATATTGATGGAGATATGATTGAATGAGTATGATAATACAGTTATAAAGGTGCATATATGTGCATATGTATAAATAAATTGTTGTAGATAGAGATCGGAGTATATATAATTGAGATATGTATACAGACTCTATATATGATAAGGAGCCGACGCTCTTTCCTCATACTTATGCCAGATGCGAATTTCTTACTTTCAATTGAGTTTAGAATAAAGCATATCAGGCAAACAGATACCCTTTATTGATACAAATATAGATGTATAGATATATAGCAACAAGTTATAAAGTCTCTCTATGAAGCTAAATATAGTTATATATATCTATTCTACATACTCTATATACTCTATTTACTCTGTATACTCTATATACTTCATATACTTCATATACTCCATATACTTCATATACTCTGTATACTCTATATACTCTATATACTCTATGTACTCTATATACTCTATGTACTCTGTATACTCTATATACTCTATATATTCTATATACTATATATACTCTATATACCCTATTTACTCTATATACTCTATATACTCTATGTACTCTGTATACTCTGTATACTCTATATACTCTATATATTCTATATACTATATATACTCTATATACCCTATATACTCTATATACTCTATATACTCTATGTACTCTATATACTCCATGTACTCTATATACTCTATATACTCTATATATTCTATTTACTCTATATACCCTATATATTTATCGATATTCTATATTAATCGATATATAAATAGATACATGAACAAATTATAAACTCTCTCTCTATATATCATGATATATATGTCGATACTGTATACTCTATACTCTTATACTCTATTCTCTTACTCTATATATTTATCGATACTCTATATTAATCGATATATACTCCATACTCTATATATTTATCGATAGTCTATATTAATCGATATATAAATGTATATCAACAAGTTATAAAGTCTCTCTTTATATCAAGATATATATATCGATTCTATATACTCCATATATTATACTCAATGCTCTATATATTTATCGATAGTATATATTTATCGATACATAAATATACATATCAACAAGTTATAATCTCTGTTAACTAAGCTAAGCTTAGGCTAATCCCTAGACAATTCTGAGGTCACACATCAAACAGTTGTTCTTTCCCTCTCTCTCTACCCCCCTCTCCGCTCTCCCTCTCTCTCTGTCTGTCTAGGCCATTCAGATACACCTCCAGTTTGCCATTCTCGCATTCGAATGGCCAACTCGACGCGACGCATATTGCGAGCACATGCCACCGGGCTTCTCGGCCAACTGCCTTTTCGGCTAACAAAAACTAATAAAGCAACTCAATTAAGCAGCTGCTGGCCAAAAATATTCCCAATCAGAAACGTTTTTACGGGTTTTTTCCTATATTTTTGCGCTCTCCTCAGTTTTTTTTTTTTTTGCTTTCCCTTTACTTTGTATGGCTGCCCTGAGGCTGTGCAGTGCGTGAGCCGAAATTATTGTGGCTATAAATGCAAATATAAATAAAAATCAAACTAATTTAATTAAAAGGCAGTCGATGGGCAACAACAACAACAACAACAACAACAACACGTCAAAGAGATTGGTTTTTGGCATCAACGCACAACGCCTTAGGCCCCCTATGAAACTGACAGCAGCCCCTCGTAGCCCCTCGTTCTGAAATCAGGTCGCCGCCGCGAAACTGTTGCAATTCAAGTCTTTCAACACATTGTTTAGCTGAATACTCTTTGAATGCAATGAATGATATATGAATGGATATATGAATGATTTACGAATGATATATGAATGTTAGTTTTTGTTTCTTTGCTGTAATTGTAAATGCTAAATATGCATATTCAAGCATTCGCTATAGCGTTAACAGAAGGCTGCTAGCAAATAGCAGCGCATTAGCAGCGCTTTCTCATTTCTAAATTAGCTGAGAGAGCGTTAACAGCGCAGCACACTGTTAAAAGATTCACTATTCTAGAGTAGAACCACTGTTAAAAGACTCAATTACTCAATTGGGCAGCAGAATAGAGCAGCGCCTGAACAGAGCTGAGTCTTAACTGCGCAGCGCTTGAACAGAGAAGCGCCTGAACAGAGCAGCGTCTACGCAGAGCAGCGTCTGAACAGAGCAGCTCCTTAAGAGAGCAGCGCCCTAACAAAGCAGCGCCTGAAAAGAGCCACGATTGAGTTATATTAATTTAATATAAGTTTAATACAAGTGTCTTTTAACAGTGCTAAACAGAGCGGCGCCTGAAAAGAGCAGCGCCTTAACAGCTTAGAGCATTAGCAGAGCAGATCATTAGTAGAACTAGCTGCTAGCATTCTAAAATCTATCACTGTTAGCGCATCAGCAAATAGCAGCGTCTTAACAGCACAATGTTTTTTGAAGGGCCAATAATAGAGTAGATCGTTAACAGTGCCAGCAGCAAACTGCAGTCTTAACAGACATTTAAACTGTTAGATTGGCTGTGTTTAGCTAGAACTATTTAAATTAATTTCAATTTTATAAAAATGATTTTATAATAAATTATGTAATACAGAATTAAACAAATATGAAATATATTACTTAGATTTCTAAGAGCTTGTCTGTAAAGAGTATGTAATATTCGTGGCATAGCCTGGCTCGACTGACGCTCATGCAACATGTTGCATTGGCGGTCTGGTGGCTCGGCCTGCACAATTATTTATGCGTCGTGTGATTTGTCGCTTAATCGCGTCGCGCTTTACATAAGCCGCCAGCAATTGAGCCGCAATTCATAATTCGATTGCTGCGCAAAAAACTTAATTTCAGCTCGACTCTGTCTGTGGGCCCCGATAAGTTCGTCCGATAAGCTTTGACATTTCCTGGGCAACTGGCCACTGGCAGCTGGTAGCGGGCGCCTTTGGCCACGTTGCGTACACGCAGCATTGCCCAAGCCAAGAAAATTTATGAATTTTTCAGCAGCTGCGAAGTCTGAGTGCTGCAACTAATTGCTGCATTTAAGCGCAATTTTCCGTGCATTTTCAATTAGTCTCGGCCAGCATTTTGGTTACTATCAATTGCGTTCGCGACATGCTCATGAGCTGCCAGCTCGATATCAACATTTCTAAATAGATTTCTTGCAACTAAATCAAGTATATTAATTTAGTTAGTCTCGATTTAGTTTTCAATCACAGAGAGACTGAGATTTAGTTTTAGCTGTCGACTGTTTGCTTAAGCTTGGAACATGAAGTGGTTATAGCGTCGATAATTGATAGCTAAAGGAGCTTGGTTAATTGACAGAACTGAAAACTGCTTGAAATAGCTATATATAGATAGATCTGCATGTTTACAGCTTTATCTATAGCTTATTTACAATTAAACTTGACTCGCGTCTGGTAACTTTGTAACAGTTAAAGAGAGAAGAGTATTTCTCAGTCATTCCCAAACATGACAACTCTCTACATCCACAACCATAACCACCCTGTCCGAATGGCCTACATAGCCATCTCACTCTCACTTAGCACTCAGTGCCCATGCATACATTCAGCAACAGCTATCTCGCTCTGTCTCTCTCTGTCTTGCCGAGTGACAATTTGAGGTAACTAGCCAGTGCTGCCCAGACGCAAACTCATTCGGATTAAACTGAGAACAACTCTCTACAAGCTCTCAGCACACACACTAACACTACTATAATAGTAGGAGACTCTGCTGTTAACTTAACAGCATCATATTCATGATATGACGAGTTGAGTGGAATCAATGCTGTCCCATCCGTCTAAGCTAGCAACAACTAGAGAACTGAAGAAGAGATTTGCAATGAAAGTTTATTATTTATTTGTATTATTATTATTATTATTATATTATTTTATTATTATTTTTATTTAATTATTTATTGATTTTATTTTCTTTATTATTATTTTCATTTTATTATTAATTTATTTTATTTCGTTATTATTTTTTTTTTAATTATTATTTTTATTTAATTATTTATTTATTTTTAATTTTATTTATTATTATTTTTTAAATTTATTTATTTCTTTTATTTTATTTATAATTATTTAGTTATGTATTTTATTGTTATTTTATTATTTCTATTTATTTTATTATTTATTTTTTTAATAATTTGATTTATTATTAATTAATTTTTTTTTTTTTTGTAATTTATTATTATTATTATTTTTTATATTTTTATTTCATTTCATTTTAATTATTATTTATTTTTTTCATTTATTTATTTATTTCATTTTATTTATTATTATTCTATTATTATTTTTATGTAAAATAAATAATATTTATTTATTATTTTTATTATTATAATTTATTTTTCAATAACTGATTATTATCGATAAAAATCGATACTTATTTAAAGCATGACTTAAAGACCCCAAAAGCTCATTAATTTACTTAAAATAAGAACAATATATTGATATAGAATATTTACAGCTTTAATACAGCTTTAAACTGTTCCGTCAGTCGGCTTAGTCACAAATCATTAACTTAAAGCTTGTTCTAGTTGTTCTGGTGTCCCTTAAATTACGCACAGTATTCAAATTGATGGAAAATGTTAATAATTTAAGCATTTATTGTCTTTGTTCTCCCAGCCACCCGCAGATGAGTTTTCATTGTGTGCGCGGAAAGTGTCTGTAAATGGCATCAAAAGTTGACTTAACGCTGAATGGAAAATTGTTTGCAAAGGAAAATGTACAAGTGGAAGCAATGCACTTGGTCGTGGTCTTTACAGACGGCACAATACTCTGTAAATATGTAAATGTGGTTCGGCTGGCTCTGGAACTGTAGCTGCAATGACTTTCAAACTGTCCATCGTTGAGTTTGGAGCGGTTTGAGTGGACAGAGGAGCTGAAACTTAGTTCATTATGATATTGTTGGAAGATCATTATGATTAGAAGTGAGTAATGCAAGCTCTCTCCCTTATCTGTCTCTTTCTTTATTTTGCTCTCTCTTGCTTTCTCTCTAAGATGAGCTCCTAACTTCGCCCTACCCAAACTATCATTGAACTCCAATCTGTTTCTCATAATATTTATAATTTATATTAATGAAATAAAAAATATTTTTGAATATATGTTAATATGTTTACATATATAAATTTATTTAATATATTTTTATATAATTTTTTTTTTTTAAAGTACAAATTTTAATATTAACAATTTGATTTTTTCTTTGTGAAAACCTTTCTTGAAATTATTACAAAACATAATCTGGCATTAAAGAAGCAGAAGAATAAGTAGAAAATGAAAATGCAGCCTTCATATTCCTAATCTTGTTAGCTATAAAAGCATTCACCCAGACCCAGATCGAGACTCAGACTCAGACCTAGAGCAGTCACCTCAAGACAAAATAGCAAA
Source organism: Drosophila nigricruria (assembly GCA_037075265.1). Classification (NCBI taxonomy): domain Eukaryota; kingdom Metazoa; phylum Arthropoda; class Insecta; order Diptera; family Drosophilidae; genus Drosophila; species Drosophila nigricruria. The sequence goes on from JBAMCI010000107.1 coordinate 18,864,075, forward strand.
AGTCTATCTGAATATACATATATATGTATATATATTTATGTAATACAAGTCTGTTGTACATAATAAAAAAAAACCCACAATAAATACATAAATGCACAAAATTTCACAACAAATTAATACACACACAGACACACTCACACACACACACACACACACACTAACACGCACGCAGTGGGCAGCATTTGTGGGCGTGTCTGGCGGCCCAAACGTTTCTATCTAACAGCTGCGACAGCGACGCAAACAGCAATTCTACTTATGGAATAATACATAGTCAAAATAAAGAAGAAAAAAGAAAAAAGGTGGAACAGCTAGGAGGGCAAGGACGAACTGGAGATACCCTAACATTTGACAAAAGTTTAGTTATTTATATATATAATAAATGTTTTAGATGACTAATGGGCGCTATAAGAAAATAGATATAGTATATCGGGAAACGGACTTATAGAGATTATTTGAGCTTTTTGGATGTATGGACACTATGATGAAGTCTAAATGCAGTGAGTCTCTGCTCGTCTTGCTCTTACTCATAGCAATCTCAGACTATGCTTATTTGCCACGTCAGCATGGCACATGGTCGTCTCTCACAACAGACATTAGTGTTCACTAATGTTCCACTCAAACAAATTATACAACACTGTTATTAACACTAATATACTATCGATAAGACGCTCTATTCCTATACCTTATTATATCTCCGACATAAAATATGTAAACTTAGCTGTTGATATATATATAGAGATTTAATTTATTGATAATTCATTAAATTTTATATTTTATATGAAACAACCAGACACAAAATATATATGAATGTAAAATATAGATATAAAAACAACAAATTGGAGAAAAAATAGATACGAGTCCCTAAAAAGAAAAGTCTTTGCGTATGGCTTTAGATAAGTTTATTGCTTAAAGATATATTTTAGACTATATATATATATGTATATATATTTATGTATATAAAGATATTTTAATACATTTCTTAAAGCTATATCATGTTACAGAATTCTATATGAAATCGAAATACACTTCGGGCCAAGTTCTTAACAAAATGTCACAAAATCTGCGCCGAAAAAAATCTCTGCATTGTGTTTTTGGGGCGTGAGCTGATGTTGTTGTTGTTGTTGTTGCTGACATTGTTGTTGTTGTTGTTGTTGGTAGGTGTGTCACTTTTGCTTATTGATTCCGAAATTGAAGGTTGAATTTTAATGTGTTTGGCTCTGTATCTAGAAGCACTTATCTATAGATAGACAGATACATATATATGAATATATATATGGAATATATATATATATGGCTGGGCCCCATTGCTAATGGGGCGTAACGGCAAACAGCGTAGCGCGCCAGCAATTTGCGGCAATGGACCATGCCACGCCCATCAGCTGGCGCAGCAAGTCCTCTTCGAACAACACAAATTCAATTGCTCAACTTGTAATTAAGCTGTTGGGCGCCACCTGGCGGTCAAGCGACAAATTGCGAGTTCAAGTGGAAATTGTTTTTTTTTTCAGGGAAAGCGAAAATGAGCAAAATTAAGATTAAGAAAAACAACTTAATTGACGTAAGCAAGAGTAGATAAATGTATTTTTGAAGCATAGATGATTTAATGCTAGATTTTATATGAATAATATTATAATAGAATATTACAAATAAAATATATATAAATTTGCAATATTTACAATGAATTTCAAAAACAGAGTATAATAAGAATAATTATATCAGAGTATAATAAGAATAATTATATTAGAGAAAAAAACAAAATATTAAATGAAAAAAAAACTCTAAGTCTATATAAAAATAGAAATCCAGCCAGAAACGTGTTTATAAAATCCTGTAAAATCTGTTCAGTGATTAATGATTAAAGCCTGTGAAAATTCTTGGTCCCGACCATGGAATCGGTTGACAGATCGTCCACAACACAACGATAGGCAAACTCTGGCATCTCTGCTGTGTCCCAAATGGACAGCAGCAGACCGGAGAGGACGTCGTAGTCGTGAACGTGTAGACCGAGGCCGCACCAGTTGCCGTACGGAGCACTTGCAGCACCAATAGCTGTAAGAGCAGATGCGCTGGCACTTGTCGTACTGCAACTTCCAAAAGGGCGAGGCCTGGACATAGCGGCTGGGGTATACGTCATTTTGGGCAGATCCATGGAGAGGAGTGTGGATGGCTCCTAGTTGTGTTAAGTTATTAGAAGACAACTTGACGAGGTCATCCTTGAAAGTTTGTAGAATTTTAGCTGCCTCTGAACTTATTTTATCCAATTTCTAGAGTTTATATTGCCTCAGCAGCTGGGTTCGCTGTCTCAATCTATTTGAATAGGAATTAATTTATTTCTTACATATCCAAACTGATTCTCTTACCGCTCTTATAGATTGGCTAGGCAGAACATTGAGCGGATTTGTAAGTCGTCTCTTTCTGTGATGGGCTAATCAAATAAATGAAATATAATGAATACCTGGGGAAGTATAAGATCACGAGCGTGACCTTATGCGATTCCAGCTCAACTTTTAACTGTCATATCGGCAATACCGTCGGAATTTTAGAAATATTTTCCGGCTTGTTCTAGAATGGATTGTTGTTTCTGGGCTTGATGTGTTTCATGATATTTTTTTGAGGTAGTTGATGTTCTTTTGCTTTGATAATGGATTATGAAATGGATTTTCAGGAGCTACAAAAGTTAAGGAAATATTTCATTGAGAAGATAACATATCATGGTCTTCAAGGATCACGTTTATTAATGCAAGTATTTACCTTTTGGGCTATCTGAAATTCCTTTTTGGTAATGTGTTTAGTGGTAATAGGACTGGACTGGAAATTCATTTTACAGGTGGAACAGCCATAACGGAACTTGTCTGCTCAGGCGTACTAACTGGAATATGTGTAGCTAATCAAATATAATTAAGTCTTTGTACAATAGCAGAGTCCGAGCAATGTTACCTTGTTTGTTGTTTATCTTAGGCTAATCATTCGTGTATCCCTGCTGGGTAGCTGGAAAGGATCCCAACTTCATTGCGAATGGATACTCCGATCACTGGCATAATAAAAGAGAAAAGAAATATAAAATAATAATATTAAAGGATTCAACATGATAGATTCTACACTCATCATTATTTGCTGCCATTTGCCATGGCGCTTCATGCATGATCTATCTATCTGGCAGAAACTCTTGCTCCCGGTGCTACACGTGCTACAGCTACTTGAGCTGCTACCGCTGCTTCCTTTGCTCCCCGTACTCCCGTTGCTTCCGCTAATAGTGCTGCTTGCGTTTCTAGCGCTCCCCCCCTAATAACCCCACTAGCCCTACTAACAATTCTACCCCCACTAACCCTATAAACGTTCCCACCCCTACTACCCCCATTACCCCTATTATTGCAACTAACCCTACTTATACTACTCCCGCTGTTACCCCTGCTAACCCTGCTTATGCCACTGCTACTGCTGCTACTCCTGCTACCACTGTTATTACTGCTGCTACCACTGTTACTACTACTACTGCTGCTATCTGCGCTAGAAACGGGAGTACCGGGAGCACCGGGAGCAACGGACGCAACGGAAGTAGCAGGAGCAACGGGAGCACCGGGAGCACCGGGAGCAACGGAAGTTGAGGAAGCAGAGGAAGCACAGGGTGAACCTGGAGCAACGAGATCAATGCAAGCACCGGGAGCACCGGGAGCACCGGGAACATCGGAACAACTTTCATGACTACTGTTAAAACTCAGATTCAGAACGGGTATCGGACGTAGTAGCATATTTAAATTCACAAGTTGTCGGATAAGTATTGACTTCCTATTAGTCTTTTTTCGGATCTTTTATTCCTATGTCTATCTCTTTTTATTTTCGCGAATTGTTGGTCGCTAGGTTATTATTCGGCATTTGTCTGTTGTTGTTGTTGTGGTTTTTCTTGTTCATTTGGAGTCAATTTTCGGTCTTTATATGGGGAGTCGTCCCAACATTCGATAAGAGGAAATGGCATTTTTCTTTTGTGCTTAGCCGTTTCTCCGCTCTGCAAAATACATTCGTCGTTGGCTGCTTGTGACAACCTAACCTCAGTTTTCCCTTCATTTTGTGGGCCTAATTGATCTTAATCATTCTGGGCAGTAAAAAATGTTTCTCTAGGAAAATATCTGCTTACCTTCGATTGTTTTTTTGTATTCTTGGCTTGATCTTTCTGAGCAGTAGCCGATGATGGTTGCTGTCCTTGCTGCATTTGATTAAAGTCCTCTAAAATTCTGACTATTTCCGAAAAGCTGGGCGATTGCAATTGTTTTTGACTTTGCAACATTGGGCTTCCCCTTGCCTCCGGGGAGAATGCTTGGCTCCCATCATTAAGTTTTAATTTCTTTTCCCCCTGCATGAGTCTTTCAGCCTTTCGTTTCTTTGCACCTTTTACAATAGGTGACTCCATTTCTGTTACTGTTACTGGTTTTTCCCTTTGCGGAGTTCGAATTTTCGTCGCTTTGGGATCAAATGAAACATTAGACAAAGGCCGATTTTCCATTATTGGAGTTTTTGCCACTGATGCGCGTCCAGATTTTTGTTCCCACGAAGCTTGTGCCTGATAGATATTAGATATATGAATAAAAGATATATATATGTCTGAGTATTCAATTCAAGTTACCAATTTACTAGCTGGCATCAGGAAGTTCAGACACGAAATATCTTCCCATGTGTCAATTAATGGTATTTCCCCTTCTTGTTTGCCATTTACATCTTGTGGATCATTTTGGAGTTGTGCACGTTGAGGCGATGGATAACTATCATCCGATATATCCTGAAATAAGAGTTCTTGACATTATTTCATTTTTGCATTTCATTTAACATTCTTACCAAATCATCAGCTAAGCAATACGAATCTGATGACTTTCCGTCTGCATTCTCCTCATTCTCGCTCTCCACTAATTCTAATGTTGCAGTGTCTTCGGTAAATGGAACCTCGTTATGTTCTATATTTCCCCACTCCTCTAGATATTTTTCGAGCTCTTTTTTTGCCTTTTTTGCTTTCTTTTTCGATTCTTTTTTGATAGCATCTTTGTGTTGGCGTTCTTCTTGTTCTTTCTTTAAAGCTTTCTTTGCCTTTTTAGCCTTTTTCGCCTTCTTTGCCTTTTTCGCCTTCTTCTGAAGCCTTTCTTCTTCAGTTTTTTTCTCTTTTTTGTGCTTAGATTTTTTGGCTTTTGCTTTGGTATCGTTACATACTTCAATCACATCTTCTCCAGTCTTATTCTCATTCTCTGTTATTTTATGGGCTTCATTTTTATTCCCTTCATTTGGACTTTCCAAGTTCAAATTTATTTTAGGCTCAGGTATTTCGGTTTCTAACTTTTTAGGCTCATAGGTCCATATGTATACTTTCCTCGACACTAATCCCTTATTGATTTCAGTGATATCTTTTTCTTCTTCTTGCTCTTTTTCTGGAATATAAGGGTACGATCCACGCTGATTTCGGCAGCAGATAGGAATATTTTATAAGCGGTTGAGAAGTAAGAATCAAATATGATACTTACTCTTGGTTTACTTTTAAAGAACCTATGTCTAGATATCGGTTTAGCGCTATTCCTTCGTCCTGGTATAAATACTCCATCCTGAAGAGTTTTAAAACGGTTTTTATCAAATGATCGATTTTCTTTTAAGTTTGCACTATGATCTAACTCCAATTTTTTGTTCAATGAGTAATAAGGACATATAAATTTGCCTACTTATAAAACTTTTTATATCGTACATTTGGACAAACTATGGTGTTAGTCCTGTGTATAGAATTTTTAGCTCCCTTTAGGGGATTTTTCTTCAACAAATATTTTTAACTGCTCTAATTTTTTAACATTTTCGATATAGACTTTCTGCTGAAAGCCATTGAAATACGAGGGTTACGTACATTAGGGCTAGATAGTTAATGAATCAGAACCTAACGTAGCTCCAAGACTTGGTCTTGTATACATAGCACTATCTAGTGTGGATATATCTGCGATTGTCTAACCGATAGATGTAGTGGAGGAATACCTTCCCTTGAGGAAGGAGGAATACCTCCTTTATATATTGAGTGCTTGTAGCTTGTATAGAATCTAAGTTGGCCTGCATTCTGTTATAAAAACTTTCTTAGAATTACGAACTTAACATTTAACGAACAGCTGTAAAAGATTACAGCTGTTCGTTAAATGTTAAGTTCGTAATTCTAAGAAAGTTTTGATATTTTAGTATTAGCTATACTTTAGATTGACCTAACATCTGCCTTTCTTTTTTTAAGCTGCTTACCGTTTCGAAGCTTGGGACAAAACTGTCTGTATAAGTTACCATCATGTTCGTCTTAAGTTTTTTCTTTTCTTCCTGATTGGGTTTTTTCTCCTCCTCCTTGTCTTGTTCCGTTTCTATGATCTTTGCTATGAGATTTGCTTCGAACTCAGCTTTTTTCTTATCCTTTTCCCTAATCTTTAGATGATCTTTGTTAATTTCAACTTCATTATTTAATTCCTCTGCAGCAGCTAGCAAGGATTCAACTATATCGTTATTCGCCATGTCCTGTGTAGCCAATAACATATCTTCAGACGTTTCAGGAATTTGTTCTCTGATCTTATTTTTCTTTTTGTCTTTATTTTTGTATTTCTTATGCTTCTTCCTAATCTTAAGTTGATCTTCGGATACGACTGCTTGGCTTATTTCAACTGCGTTATCTAATTCATGTTGAGCAGCTAGCAAGGCTGTATTCGCCATGTCCTCTGTAGCCAATAACATATCTTCAGATGTTTCAGAAACTTTTTCTCTGATTTTATCTTTCTTCTTCTTCTTTGAATGATTTTCAGTTAAGTCTGTTTGGTTGGTATCAACTTTAGTGCCTAACTCCTCTTGAGCAGCTAGCGAGTTCTCATTCATATCGTTATTCGCCATGTCCTGAGTAACCAATAACTTATCTTCAGGAATTTTTTCTCTGACTTTATCCTTCTTGTCCTTTTTGTCTTTCTTCTTTATTTTAAGTTGATCTTCCGATACGTTCTCTTGGTATTCAGATATTTCAGGAATTTTTTCTCTGATCTTATCTTTCTTTTTTTTGTTTTTCTTATTTTTCTTTTTCTTCTTTAGCTGCTCTTCTGGACTGACTGCTTGACTGATTATAGCTTCAGTGTCCAATTCCTCTTGAGCAGCTAGCGAGGGCTCATTGACATCGTTATTCGCCATGTCCTGAGTAGCCAACAACTTATCATCAGGTGTTTGATTAACTTTATTTTGCATAGTTAGATTTGGAATTTGATAAGACTCATGTACGGTTTTCTGTGATAAATATAATTCCAACGGATTTTTAATTACATGATTTTAATCACAGACATTCAAAGATGCTTACCTCTTGAAGACCTTCAACGGGACTATTGTCAATTGATCTTTTCTGTTTCTTATGTTTCTTCTTAGTCTGTACGCTATCCTGGTCAAGACTTGGGCAGACTTCGGGACAGAGAGTTTCATATTCAGATACATTTACCATTTCACCACCGACAGCCATGTGGATAGTAGCTTGCTCTGGCATGACTGTGCTACAAGGTTTCACCTATGAGAGACAGAAACAAAAATGTTGTTTTACGAGGCCATATTAATTCTTGATATACATATATCAAAAAATATTCATACGTTTTGAAAACCTGTCAAGTTTGTACTCTCAGATTGTGATAAAGCAATGTTATCTTTGTTTGCCCCAACCACTTCATATCCTTCTGTTACCTGTGAAAGCTCAGTGTCCATAGATAGGGCAGGCTCATTTGCAAGCTCCTTGAATACATTCTTAATGCATGATTGATATTCATCTTCTTTTTCATTTTCACTGACACTCGCCTTATGTAACTGATCTAACTGATTTTGTATACCCTGTAATATGAAATAATTATGCCATTTTTTGGTTACAGTTAATGGAAAATGAAAAACTTTTATAAATTTTATATTTATGTGATTACCATGTGAAGAGCCAATAGTTTCCTCTCCCTTTTCTTTTGTTTTTTATATATTTTTTTTAAATCCTCATCTTCATTCTTGGCCTTCTTGTATTTCTTTTTGCTTTTCATGATGTGTTTTAGCTCGGCTGCCAACATGTCTTTCATCTTAATTAATTGCTTCTCTCTTTTATCTCTCTTCGACGACTGAACATCTGGTAAGCCATCTTCTGTTTGGGTTATCTCTTCAGCAGTTGAGGTAGCTGCATTTTCATTCTGTTTCTGTTTCTGTTTCTGTAATCAAAATTTAAATGATTAACTTTATTGCTAGCTCAATATAGGCTATACTTTTAGAGATCTATACTTCTTCAGAACTTTGATCTATCTGTTCTGAATTTATTTCACAAGGTTTCTCACGTGAGTGAGAACTATTAAATATCTATCTGGAAAATCCTAAGATGCTTACCTTTTGAATTTGTGGCAAAGGCTCTACTTCGCCTTCTGACACAGCTTTAGAAGTTGCTTTGGATATTTGTTTTTCTTGTATCTGATCCGTATCGTTTTTCTCTTTCTTTTCCTTACTCTTCTTATCTTTCTTCGTTATTTCGATGTATTCAACCAACCCAGACAAGGGTGACGTTTGGCTTGATTTAGTTTCGAGTTGTGGTGGATTTTTTTGGGGTGCATTTTGAGCTGCAGTTCTAGGCGTTAAATGACCTTCCTTTACCTTTTCACTAGTATTTACTGCTGCATCCTTAAGCCGTTCTTTAATGTTGGAATCCTTTACCAAGAACGGCCTAGGCTTTATCTGATCGGAGAAACGAGTGTTTACTGCTCGAGCACTTTGCCTAATTTCAGCAAATTTCCTCACTTCCCTTCTGAACCTTGTTGATTCGTCTACCTTATATAGATTTGACTATGAGGGATAAAATTTGATAAAAATTGGCATATAAATTATTAGTGTAAACTGTTCTTAATTCTTGGCTAAACTGAACGAAACTATTACCGTTTGATAAGTTGTAGGTCTAGGCCTTTCCGCGTACTCCAAAGTCTCCCTGATCATACGCCTAAATTCTTCATCATCGTCGTCCGCTTCATTATTGAATACTTGTTCTAAACTTTGCTTTTGTTGCACGGTCTCTTTGGGCTTCTTGGCTACGGATGTGCTGTTTGCCTCTTTATGAACAATTTCTTGATTGCTTTGCGTTTGATCAGCAGTGCTCAGCTGTGGATTTGAACCAATTTGTTGTTGCTGCAATTGTTTTTTAAAGGCTTATTAGATTTTCTGTACTGAGCAGCATTCTTACCTCTTGGGAACTTGGAGTCTCTGGAATCTGGCTAGACTTCTTCTTCCTCTTGACAAGGCCCCTGCCCAATTGTGTAATTTTCGGTGTCGAAGTGTTTTCCTTTGCAACTTCATTTTCATCTGGAGTTATATTTTCGTCAGCTTTCTTGGACTCAACACGATTTTCCTGTGATTAATATATAAACCAAAATTTGATTGAAATTGAATTATTTCTTTAGCAGGCATTCGAGTCTGCCTTACCTGTTGCGTTGCATCTGACGAATTCTTATTATTGTTTGCAGAACGTTTCCGCTTTATTTGTAGATCTATCAGGTCCTCTACTTTTAACGATATGGCATCTGCGAAACTTCTGGGTTCTGGGATCTTGTCCGTTCTGGCAGCTAAATTTTGGCTTGATTTTGTAAGCTTTGGTGGAATTTGAGTCGTCGAATTGTCAACTTTCTGTTGCACAATGGGTTTATTATTGGCCGAAGGGTTTAGGCTTTTATTGTTATCAAGATTATCTCGATTAATAGCCAACTGCAATTGAGGAGCCTAAGATGGAAAATATTAGAAGTTGAGCTTACCTCCGTTAGTTGAACTTACCTTCACAGGAGCACTTAAGGCTTGAGGATTTTCCATTTGCTTGCCATTCGTTTTATCATCTCTTTTCGGTGGAATATTCTCTTTGTTCGACTCTAGAGGCTTTTCACTTGTGTTTTTAAGACGACGATCTTTCTGTCTTTCGGCAATTTCTTTTAATAGAGCTTTCCTGCGTATATATATCGCTGCTCTTTCATTCTTATTGGGTAATATTTCTTGTGATATTAATACTTTTTTTTGTTTCTCTACCATTGGAGATTTCCCCTTTGGGGATTTTCTCGAAACATTTTTCTTTTCGATTTTATCTTGTACTCGATGAATTTCGGGCTTAGGGCTGTCACCTTTCTTAGATACATCTGATTTTTCCTTTTCTTTATCATTTGTTGGTATTTTTTCTGTATTTGATGGAACAGACTTTTTATCCAACTCGGAGGATTTTTTACTCTCGGTATGATCTTTTGTGTCAACGTCTTTTGAAGAACTTTTTCTGGATGACCGCCTAACGGGTTCATCTATTGTTGTTGTTCTCTTGCGTTTATTTTCTGCAAACTGACTGTCAGATGCTCGCTTTTGAGGAGTTCTAACTTCCAGTTTTCTCTTTTCCATTGACTCTGATTTTTTATCGGTCGGCGTTTGCTCCGTTTTGTGTTGCGAGACTTTATCATCATCCTTATCTTGTTGCTCCTGCCACTTGGACTTTGTGCTAGATCTTGTAGAGACGCGCACTGTTTGCTGCTCCTGTGAAATTGTTGGTAAACAAACATAGTAAATAGGCTATAGAGAAGGACTATACTCTTACCTTTTGGTCAATAAGGGGTGGCTTATTGATAGAGCTTCGAGTATCACGAAACGGTATCCTATACTTGTCGTCTTTAGTTTTCTTGTCTGTAGAATTGGCACTTAATGGTTGCTGCTCGGCCGTAGCTTTATCGTCACCTTTTGCTTTGCTCTTATCTTCGGTGACATTCTTGGCATCTTTATCCTCATTCTTCTTTGCTCTCTGGGACATCCATCTCCTACTAGCCGATGGCGTTGACACACTCCTCCAGCTTGTTCGACCATATTTGGTATCCTTAAGGCTCTCATTCGAACGACTTGGGGTGTATCGTGGCGATTGGGGGTACAAAGGAGATCTTCGATGCCGCGGGGTCCTTGCAGCTCTACGATTCAGTGGGGATTTGTGGGTCCACGTTTTTCTTCTTTTGGCTTGTGGGGGAGACTTCGGAATCAATTGAGATTTTTGCGTATCTAGTTCCATCGGTTTTTTTCTGCTTTTTGACAACAATGGTATTTTTGGCATATGTTTAGGTAATGGTGTTATGGATAGTAACGCCGTTTTGGGAGCAATTTGGCTTTTAAGGGCAATGGGGTGTATGGGGACTTTGGGAGTAACTAGCATTTTTGCTCTTTTGGAAGTTTTCGGAGTTACTGGGGTCTTTTGTCTTTCGGATTTTTGGGGGTTTTGGGTACATTGGACGACAACGGAATTTTTGATGGCAGAACTATTGTAATTTTTGGTGTTCGTTAAATAAAGGCTTTACCTGAAATTTCCTTTGAATCGTTTCTATGAGTTTTTCCTTTGCCTTTAGTATCATCAGACTCAGTTTTCTTTGGTAATGAATCCACAGACTTGCGTTTATCCTAAATACATTTTTAAATAGGATTGGTTAGAGGACATTTACTTACAAATTTATATAAATATATGGATAGATAGATATATACATATATACATATATATTCATATATACATATATACATATATGCATATATTCATAGACATATACATATCATATATCATATATACATATATATATATATGTTTCAATTTGTACTTTCTAAATGCTCACAATTGATTTTCTCTCTTCACTCTTAGCGTTTCGTCCTCTTTTCCAATAGCTCGCCAAATTTTTATCAGTTTCTTTTTCCTGTTGTTTTCCTGTTGTTGCATGATCCTTCCGAGGGGTCTTTGGCAGCTTAACGTCCCCCTTCTGATTGAATGTTAATAAATATTATAGTATATATATTTAGTATTAATATTTAATATTATGTACAAAATGTATTTATTTAATTTATTTAATTTATTATATACATAAGCGTAACTCACGTTTTCAGTCGACATTGCCCTGGATTTTCCAGCGTACTTTTTGTCAGATGACTCAGTTTTGGTCTCAGTTTTTTCAGGATTTCCATTTTTCTCCTCCTTGCTAGATGACGGCAGTCTTCCTCTATATGACTCTTTCGACTTACGCGGCAAATATTTCCTTTCTGAACTCTTAGGCTCAGTAGGAATTTCAAGTTTTTCTTGCTTGCCTTTTCCATCATTCTGCTTCGCTTCATTTTTCGTCTCATCTTTTTTAGAATTTTCATTTCTAGCCATAGTTTCACGTCTTTGAGAATCAGAAATTTCTGATTTTCTCCCCTTGTTCTCGCCAACATTGGCCCCAGCTTTGCCTTTGTCACTAGTTTCATGACCTTCAAAAGCCTTCCTCTGTTGTAAGAAATTATACAGTTAGACTAAGTTTTTAATATATATATAGTTATATATCCAAGCTGCTTCCCTTTCTATATATACTATAAATATATAGATAACATTACAATTATTGCATTTTTGATACCTCAGCGGCATCACGATTTAGTTTTGCAAAGAAGAAAAATTTTCTGTTCATAAAACATAACCTCAAATTGATATAGAAAACGCAATGACTTACCACTCTATTTCGAGTAGATTCTAGTTGCTTTGCGGCTGCGTCAGAGCGACTGCGACTTCGAGTGTTCATCATTTTTGCAGATGTATTAGCCTTTTCTGCCATGTTAACACTTTACAAATTCTATGGAAGAGAAAAAAAAGTTTTTTTTTAAATTAAAGTTTTTGATTCACTTTCACCGACAACTCAAGAGTCAATGCCAATTTTCAGATGACAGGCAGAAAAGTTCTATGGGACACGTCATTTGTCTTTAGTGTTGGACAATTCGATGAAAAGTAGAGTTGCATAGAGAAGAAAACAACACTAAACACTTAAACTTGCTTGATTAATGGCATCATCTTTCTATCGTAACCAACACTGGAGTGAATGACAAAAGCTGACACAATCAGCGTAAATGCCGATATCTAGAGCTCTAGCTGAATGATATATCGCATCATAATGAAGCTTTTCTCATACATGCATAAGTGTGTGTGTGTGTTCTCACACTTCCTTCTGAATGGTTAATTTAATTCAAACAGCCATTCAACAACAATTTGAACATGCAAATACCAAATGCTGGGGGGGGGGGAGGAGGTTGGTCTGGTCGATGCTAATGTCTGACTGAATACAAATTGCCAAACGCTGGTCATTAATCTTGAATGTCCTGCAAAATATCATGCAAAACAGCAAAAGAAAAGAACAGAAAAAAGTAAAAATACCTTTACACATTGCTGTCCAGCGATCGTCGGTCGTATGTTAATGGCTGGCAGCGCGGCGAGTATTTAGGCAAATGTGGTTCCAGCTGACAAGAATCAACAGCAGCAACAGCAACAACAACAACAACAACTGCAGAAGCTAGGACAACAGATAGGACCCAACAATGGCTGGCCATAACAATAACAGCGACAGCAACAACAACAACAACAACAAGTACTACGACAACAATGACATCAATAGGCGCAATTGAAACAAGTGTTGTCACGCCGCTGACGTCGACAGCGACTGCGACGCTGTTGTCCTGACCAAATGGGCGACAAGCACCAGTCAGCCCAGTCAAAGGCCCATTGTCCATTTATACTCTAACCAAATATTGGAATTAATCCGAGGCTTTTAGTTGCAGAAGAATCACATAAATCTAAGTTCAATTGCCAAAAGCTGTTTGAGAGCTTAAAGGCTTCACTGCACTCAGTTTAAGAGGAAGTTTTTGATTTAGAATATATGAAAATCCTATACAGAGTTACCTGAAGCTGAAGATAGTCTTTAGCTATGCCCTTGCACAATATATTTCAGAGTATCCAGACTTTGTTTATGTTTTATTGTTTATCATTGCGCACGCTTTTATGACCTATATAGACGCGTATAGTTGTGCCTGACTTGGCACAATTGACAAGTGGGGGAGAAGGACGTCAAAGCGCAAAGGACTACACAAAGTGACATGCTTGGCTGAACATTCAACTGCTGCTGCTGCTGCTGCTGTTGTTGTTGGCGCTGCAATTATACAAATTAATTTCTAGACAAAAGCGTGCAGATTGTTTTGCGCAGCCGTCTGTGAGGTGGGCGTGCAGTAGGAAATATCAGACAGCAGACAGTAGATAGGACAAACAGAGTCGAAACAAAACGACTGGCAAACATTATCGAGCATGGCCATCGATGGTTTGTCAATGGAGCAAAAGAATCTTCTTTAAAACTGCAACTGCAAGCGTCAAGCGTTGCTGCAGCTGAGAAATTGCCATTCCCCATGGCCCACAGCCCCACTAAAACAGCGCCATTGGCGCCCACGCAATATGTGGCGTTATTCTTAGCAGGATTTCTCCTCATAGCTAACATCATTGGCATCCCAAGCATACTTTCGCTCACATTGTGCAAGTGTTCAAGGGGTCAGCACATTCGTTCGTTTCGCTGAAAGCATTTGCCATGTTTTCCCTTTGTTTTATTTTTTTCCTCTCTCTCTCTCTCTCCCTCCCACATTTTTTTTTGCGAATGCAATCATGCTGAATTAACCTTCAACTCGTCATCGTTCACGGAATCCATTTAAGCTGTACCAGTTGCCAAACGCTTTCGGAAATATGTAGCTTTAAGTGAGACACGTTTCAGCTGCAGCTGGTACGCTTAACAGTTGGCCATTCACAGCGACTTTCGTTGCTGTTAAGTGTGTTGAAGTTACAACTGTTAGTTAACAGTTAAGGGAAAATGTCTTAAATTTCAAGGCAAGTCAATATTATATAAGTTTTTTAACAGCTGCATAACAACAGCCTATCTGTTAACAGCCTTTATATCTATCAAACTTATTTGTCACAGCTCTCTCAATAGCTCCCCATTAACAGCCATTCGCGCTAACATATGTTAGTGCTTATTAAACATGTTAGCCATAACTGTTAAGTCAGCTGATCTCTGCTGTATGCAAAGTTTCATTGAAATTACACAAAGACCAAGGCTTTATAAATCGAAAGTTAACTTAATCTAATCTTAGAAGCTGCAATTAGTATTAACAGATGTTGACTGTTATGGCAGACTGTTCAGTGTTGGACTGTTATCCAATAGCTATATCAATGGTCGCCGCTTGGATATACTTTAATCCGCATATAACTGTCTCATACAAAAAGTACTTGGACAACCCGAATCGTTCTATCAAGTGCTTTATTAATGGGTTCCAGTGTTTGGCTCGCAATTTCTGCGAACGTTGCAGCAAAACTTTTGGCCTGGTTTGAAATGTTGTTTTTCGACAGTTTTTTTTTTCTTTTGCTGTTTTGTTTGATATTTTTTTTTTCTTTTTCTGTCTTTTTTTCTTAGGGGGTTCTCACGCAGCAGTCGCCGCCAACAAGGCGCGGAAATTGGGCAGCCAGCCAGGGCCAGCCAACGTATCCATGCGTTGCATCGAGACACGGGGCCTGGCTGGCTTTTCGCTTTCAAATGCCTATGCAACCAACAATGGGGCCAACAGGGGAGCATGGGGCGAAAGGGAGTGGCCTTTTTTGCAAGTGGTTTGATTTGTGATTTTGGCATTCTTGTGTATGTCGCTAGCTGCTTAAATTTGAGCTGGCTTTCGATTTTGTGGGTCGCACAATTTATGCGCACTTTATGCGTTCGCCCAAGTCGTGACTCGTGGACCCAACAGATTGCAGCATGGAGCATGGAGCATGGACCATGGAGCATAGAGCCGATGTTATGTAATGTGCGTGCGTGTATATGTGTGTGTGGGGGCTGCGGTGCGCTGTTAAGTGAGAGTTGCACCTAGTTGTTGCACCAGATTCAAGCAGCAGCTGCAACTTGTTCGCTGCCTGCCAGGCAGAACAATTAACAACCTCAACTATTGCGCACAAATGCTTTATAATAACACTCAATTACAGCATTCAATACAAATTGTATACGCATAAGATTCTGAACTGTTTCAATGTAGTCTCGAGCAGAGAGTAACAAGTTCTAAGTGACAAAAGTTGTAATTGTAATGGGTCAAGCATTGTGAAGAAGAGTTGGGGTAGAAAGTTGAGGTTGTGAGTAGAGAAGACTAGAAGAGAGTAGAGAGTAGTGAGCTAAGAACAGATAGTGAATCTAAGGAGTTAAGTGTTACGAGTAGAGAGAAATGAGATTTGAATAGAGAATAGAGTGTAAGACTTAAAACGAGTGTGAGTGCCAAGAAGCTAGCGAGTGAAGAGTAGGGCTGACTCTTAGCGAGCAATGCGTAAAGACAAAGAAGTGAAGACTAGCGATTAAGGGATAACAGTTGGGACTAAGGAAGTACTTTGGAGTGGGACTAAGGAGTTACTTTGGAGTGGGACTAAGGAGTTACTTTGGAGTGGGACTAAGGAAGTACTTTGGAGTGGGACTATGAAAGTACTTTGGAGTGGGACTAAGGAAGTACTTTGCAGTGATGAGTAAACAAACAACAGCAAAAACAATGATAAAGTTGCATATAATAGGGATATATACTAAGCAAAAGCTAGGTATTAACAGAAGTCTATCAAGAGATAGACTATAGCAGCACAGCTTATAGTAAAAACTGAATGACTCTCAAAAAGGAACGAGTGAATGAATGTACGAGAAAGGAACTAGTCGCATTGGCTGCAATTGAGAAACAACAATTTTGTATTACATTTGGTTGACTTTGTAGTTCATGAAGTGCGTATGTAGCAAGTTAGTTGTTCCTGCTGCCGCATGCCAGAGTTGGTTGCATGGAATTTCCTTGACCGGATCAACAAATTAGTCAACAACAATAACAATTTCCAATTAAACAATGACGCTTGATGCGATTTCGATTAAATTGAATGTGTTAAGCACTGAAAGGCAATCAGCAAATGGGCAGAGCAACAACATTGAGGCGGGTGTTGGCTGCAAGCTGCAAGCTGCGGCAGCGACTGCGTCTGCGTCTGCGTCTGCGTCGCATTGCGTTGGCCGCGCCTGCGCTGTGCGAACATTCACAATGAACAGACAGCGGCTTGTCGCTGCGGCTGCCTGCTTTGCCAAAAAGTCGGCGTTGCAAACTTGTTTTCCATGACTCCAGCGGCGGCTGCGACGGCTGCGACGGCTGCTGCTGCCACTGCCGCTGGACCATATTTTCCCAGCGCTTTTTAATCATGCGGCGCGGTATAAATAAGCGCAAAGAACGCGACACTGAGACAGTTTTCGATTCGAAGCCTAACAGCCCGGTGCAGCAAATCAGTTTCAACAAAACTTTTTTTTTTCACGTGAAGCAAACAAACTTAAAATCCACATTCACAAAATGGCATTCAAGGTGCGTAAGGACTAAAGTGAATCTGTGTGTGTGTGTGTGTGTGTGAGAGAGTGAGTGTGTCCCACAGACAGCCTGGGACAGGACGCACTGACCAGGATAAAGCCATTTGCTAAGCTCCTGTTGTCAGCTAGGAACTTCGCAGTTGCATTGGCCAACATCTTCTTGGCCCGAAGAGCTGAATTCTGTTGAATCCCTGACCAGCTTTGGTAGCATTTGTAGCAAGCATACAGTTTCTGCATAATTTTGAGCTATTAGACGAGAAACAATGTCCAACCCACACACAGATTTGTGTCAATGTAATCCATATTCTTTTAGTCTTTTTTAAGCTTCTACATTGCGTTTGGCTTTTGACATTTCGTTATGGGTGAAAAAAAAAAAAAATGACAGAGAGCATTGTATGTACTTACGTGGCTTTTAGCTCTTCGACAGCAACAACAATTGAATTCCAAGGAACAGGTCAAAGTTAGAGTTTAGTTAAGAAAGGCAAGCTTTAAAAGCACTCGGTGGCTTAAGTCCAACACTAAACAAAAATTTGATAATTTTCTTACTCACTTCTAGTTCAATTCAAACGCTAATTCGCTTATCTCTAGTCCAACTAGTTGCAGTTTCGAACAACTTACAGCTTTGAGACTTGCTTAAAATTTCAATTAAAACCTCGACAAATTGAGAGTAGTAAGAAAAGAAAAAAAAAAAATGGAAGCACTTTCACTGAGTCAGTACAATGACAAAGTGATTTAATAATTTCAGCTGTCAGTGTCAGGCGTGACGTTCCAGGGCCGCATCGAATTAAAGTTTCAAAAAATCCGTTAAGCTACGCAAATTGCCAAACTTTGTAATTCCCTGAAGCTCCGTGCAACTCTGGCCGAAACAGATTGACCTCCGTTATGTTTTAGCTCATTTCGAAAGTCAAAGCATAAGCTGTTAAATTCTGAAGCGCAATCAAACCGTTGAAGGTAATCGAGCGTCTTAATGCTAATTAGCTGGCTCAAGACTCGCAGCAGCTGAATGCGAGAGGAAAAACCCAATTAATATTATAAATATATGCGCAGGCGAAATAGCTGCGTAACGGCCTAGAGAAGTGGGTCAATCGCTTGCCAATGGTCAAATTTTAAATATCCTCGAGCTTCGAGCCTCGAATGTTGTTCATGTGTGAAGAGTTACACGTCCTGGCGGCAACAGCTGAGCAAACGCCCAGCTTCAATTGTCCACTGCTGTTTAAGCAAATGTTGTGGACTTTTCCGTATTTTCCTCATTTTACTTTAAATGTTCTTTTTTTTGTCGAACGGGACCGAGGTTCGTACGGCCTTGGCGGCCACGGCTCGGGCCCATTCTTGTCCGGCAGTGAGTTACGCTTAATTAAAATCAGATAAATACCCAAAGACAAATAAAACCCGCGCCAAGTCAAGTGCAAGCCGGGCACGTCAGGCTGCCAGCGAAGAACAACAAAACACAAACGGGAAGGCAACGGAAATGATATAAAGTTTAAATAAAATATATATATATATATATATAAAAAGAGGCCAACAGAGCTCCCTGGTGGCCCACCAGGGATGTGGCCCACTGACTATTTTTTTTTTTGCATTTTTACGCGTAAATTGAAATTCAATGGAATTGTTTACAAAAATGTAAAAGTAAGGTCACAAAGGACAGCCGAAACCAATGCAAACGAAACCCAAAGTACCAGGAAAGACACAAAGCAAGCAACCAACATGTCAGTCCAGCCAGATTAGTTTTCACGGAAGCTACTAGTGTAATGGGGCAATTTAAATTGCGCATAGAGCTTAAATGACGACAAAAACGGGGAATCAACCACAGAGCGAGTTGCATCTACCGACTTTCAGGCAGCAAATTCTGCATTTAGCATAGCATATTAAAGGGCTAGCAATGAGCAGCCATTGACATGGGATGAGTAGCTTATCAAGAATTGCAAACAGCGACAAGTTACAATTAACAAGTATAATACGGAGAATTGTATGTTTGGAGCAATTAGGAAGCAGCGAGTAGCCAGCAAAGGGGTAAATAGTGATGAGTAGCGAGGGGTAAATAGTGATGAGCTGCATGCGGCGAGTAACGAGATAAAAGCAACGAGTAGCCAGCGAGGGGTAAATAATGATGAGCAGCATGCGATGAGTTACGAGATAAAAGCAACGAGTAGCCAGCGAGGGGTAGCTAGCGATGAGCGGCATGCGATGAGTAACGAGATGAAAGCAGCGAGTAGTGAGCGAGGGGTAACTAGTGATGAGCAGCATGCGATGAATAACGAGATAAAAGCAGCGAGTAGCCAGCGAGGGGTAAATAGTGATGAGCAGCATGCGATGAGGGATAAGATCAGCAAGTAGTCAACGAGGGGTAACGAGCGATGAGCGGCATGCAACGAGTAGCGATATAAAAGCAACGAGTAGCAAGCGACGAGTTACTAGTGATGAGTAGCATGCGACGAGTAACCGTATTAAGGAGAGTGAAAGCAACGAGTGTTTAGTGAAAAGTAACTAGTAAGGAGAGTCTCGAAACAGGTAATCATGACAATCAGTGAAAAGAAACGAGAAAGGACAGTCATGTCACAAGTAATCATTAAATAGAAAACATAAACTAATAACAAGTGAGGAGTAAATTATTAACATAGCAACTATTCATGAGAAGCAGCGAGTAGCAAGCGACGAGTAACTAGTGATGAGTAGTATGCGACGAATAAGGAGATCAAAGCAACGAGTAGCCAGCGAGGGGTAACTAGTGATGAGCAGCATGCGATGAGAGAGAAAAGCAGCGAGTAGCCAAAGAGGGGTAACTAGTGATGAGCAGCATGCGATTAGTAACGAGATAGAGCAACGAGTAGCCAACGAGGGGTAACTAGTGATGAGTAGCATGCGATGAGTAACAGTATTGAAGAGAGTGAAAGCAACGAGTATTAAGTGACAAGTAACTAGTAAGGAGAGTCATGTAACTCGTAATCATTAAATAGAAAAGATAAACTAATAACAAGTGACGAGTAAATTATTAACATAGCAACTATTCATGAGAAGCAGCGAGTAGCAAGCTACGAGTAACTAGTGATGAGTAGTATGCGACGAGTAAGGAGATAAAATCAACAAGTATTCTGTGACAAGCAAATAGTACTAGAGAGACATGTAACAGGTAATCATTAAGAAGAGATAAACTAATAATCCATGACGAGTTTATAGCAACGACTACCAAACAGCAATTATTAAATAGTAAATTATGAACTTGGCAACTATTAATCACGAGTAGTAACTGACGACCAACTAGTAACTCAGTAATTAGTGATAAAAATCGAAAACTCTTAAGAGCATTCAATAAAATACGAAAAAAAAATACCATTGACAAATGAGCTAATTGCGAGCAAATATTTAAATTGTGGCCAACCAGACAAAAGCTGAGCAACTGACCCTGGGCCATTTACTGGTTAAACATTATACAGAGTTCAATGCTGACGACGTAATTGATATGATATTAAGTACGCTCATATATGTTAATATACATATATATATATATATATATATATATATATAAAGCAGTTAGCCAAACAGAGAGTTGCCATGGCAAAGTGCTAGCAAATATATTCTCTAAATATCACGCATACGACGCAGTGGCCAGGCGGTAGCAAGGTTGCCGTGTTGCTACTACAAAGAGCGAAGGAGAGAGAGAGAGAGAGAGAGAGAGAGAGAGAGTAGTGAAAAATTTGAATTTCCAACTACTTTGCCAACTTAATTAAAAGTTTATGCGCCTGCAATTTCCTAGAGCGTCGTGTGTTCTCTGTCGATATGCAAACCAAATACAAATGAGTTGTCAACCGGCTGCTGCGCTCACTAAATTATGCATGTGTGCGCGTGTGTGTGTATCAGTCTCTGTATCTGTGTGTGTGTGTGCTTAAAGTTGTTTACTATTTATCTATTGCAGGTCATCTTCTGCATTGCCGCCATGGCGATTGCCTGCGCCCAGGCCAAGCCCGGCGGCCCAGCTGCCTATTCGATTAACGCACCAAGCGTGGACCACGCCTCCGTCGGCAATACGCAGGAGCATACGGTGAAGGGACACTACGGCCAGTCGTCGCAGTCGGACTATGCCAGCCAGGTGCAAACCGCCCACTCGCAGTCGCACGTACAGCGCTCCAGCATCAGTAATGATGGCGGTTTGGCGCCCGCTCATTATGCTGGTAAGTCAAATTCCGCCTTGCCACACACACATACACACGCACACACAGCACACACACACACACATGTATACTTACACCAGCACACTCACTTTGATATTCACAATACGCACAAAGCACTCACTATTCATTGAATATGCACGTAGTTGATATGCTAACACCAAAAAAAAACAAAAAACAAAAAAAAATTGGAAAATCAATCTATAGCCGCGCCACAAGTTGCCACCTACGCAGTTGGACACACAGCGCCCGCCGCCCAGATTCAGCTGACCAGCGGCCATGGGGGTTTGAGCCATGGCCTGGCCTATGGCGGACATTATGCAGCAGCCGCAGCGGCACCCGCCATCGCCTATGGCGGCCACTATGCCTCCGCTCCGGCTGCATCTGGCCACGCTTTGGCCTATGGCGGCGGCCACTATGCCGCCACGGCACCCGCTCTCCAGCTATCGGGCGCCTCCCATCTGAGCCTGGGCAGCCTGGGCTATGGTTATGGATATAGCGCAGCAGCTGCCGCACCAGCTCTCTCCCACGGCTATCAGCTGGCTGCCCCAGCAGCTGCTCCGATTGTGAAGTACGCCGCCGCTCCAGCCTATGGTAGGTGTTCGCTGGATCCACAGTAGACTATGAAGCAGCTGCTAATCTCTGCACCTCTGTACGCTTACTCCGTAGCCGTAGTTCCAGTTGTAACTGTAGATGTTGCCGTAGTCGTAGCTGTAGCTGTAGCTGTAGCCATGTTGCTTTTACTAATTTTCCAGCCACGCATATTCAACATTTTTCTTTCAGCTTGGCCTAAGTTTCTACTTCTGACTCCTCGGCTTTATCTCGTCGCTGTCTTTGCCTTTGTGCTTGGGTTTCCTTTGCCTTAGCTGCAGTTTATTGTATTTTCGCTTTGGCCAGCCAAAGCAAACTTGATGCTCTGCAAATACAAAGCAAAGCACAACTTTTCGTCGAACCAGGCCACGCTGTGCTGCAGACAGCTGCAGTGGAGTGGGTGGGGGTCGGGGTGGTGCTGTGGACTGTGGGCAGAGCTGTGTGTGCTTAAAGCAGTGTGAATCTGAGCAAAACACAAACATTAACTCTGTCAGCCCGACTAGAGGTCAGTGTAAAAGTGAGATAAATTCTTTGAATTTTAGGACAAGTTTAGCAGCAGTAAACGAGAGATCACAAACATTAAAGTTTGTGCAGAGCAAAGTTGGAGTGGGATTATAGAATAAGCAGCTTGGACAATAGAGAATATATTTTATTACTATTGCTATTGGAGTAGGAGATAAAGTTGTTTTTTACACACTGAAACTCATTGAGAATGCAATTTCAGGATATAATTCTTTTGTGAAATGTTTGCAATAGGAGGGAGGCGTGGCAGACACCATAAAAAAGGATTTCAAGACTACAAGATTAGTCGATCAGCCGATGTCCGTCCCTCGGTCTGTTTGCCTGTAAGTCAGTCCATCCATCCGTCCGTCCGTCCATCCGTCCATTCGTCCGTCCATTCGTCCGTCCTTGTTAACGCCCTCTCGTAAACTATAAGATCTAGAGAGTGTTTACTCCTGTCTGCCATAAGCAGTACGAGTTTATCATATTTTTTTGCGATAGCTCATCCCATTTTATTATTGTCGATAAGAATTGATATTTTGAATTAGTTTTTAAGCGTAATTTGATTCCTTAAACACATATGAATGCTATTTCCATAGAAAAGCCCTTAAGCGCAGCCCAAGCGTAGCTGCCGCATATCTTTTTAGCTGGAATATCAACACTTCGCAAATTTCAGGGTATCTCCTAGTCGAGCCGTCTCGACTCGAGCACTCATAATTGTTCATTCATTCATTCTGTTCAGTCTCTCAATCTCATTGAGTTTCATTCTTGTTAACTAGAGACTTCAGAGCTTTTCTTATAACTATTCAAAGCCTTATGTTTTCGCCTGTTCTCAAATTTGAAGCCTCTTTAAGTTATGCTAGCGGAAATTATAGAGAAATGCACAATCGATATGCAATTATGCAATTATTTCATAAATATTTGAAGAGCTGGTTGTGCCAGTTGAAATGTTCCTCATGCATTACCAATATAAAATGGGCGTGGTTGTGGTTACTAACAAATGTTGAAATGAACATTCGGGCGCTGTCAGTGTTGCTTGCCGATAGTTACTTAGGGAAAGACGCAGAGAGAGAGAGAGAGAGAGAGAGAGAGAGGAAGAGAGAGATGGAGCATGGGAGACATTCGAAAGAGTAGTTCGTTGGGGCAGCCATGTCGGTCAACGCAAGCCGTATAATCAATCATTCATATATTGTTGCCAACTACTTTAAGCCATTGACAAGCGGGCCCCACAAACTCGATGATGTTGTCGATGATAATCATAATGATAATGATGATGATGATGATGATGATGATGATGATGGTAATGGTGATGTGTCCGTATCGCTTTCCAAGTGGGGCAGTAAGTTCGTCAGCCATTTGAACAAGTGGCAATTGGCATTGCCGAGCCATGCGCCACGCCTCATCAAGTCAACAGGACAGCAGTCTTCGACCGACCAGCTGGCCAATCTATGTATGCCAAATGCAGCGTTGCCACTCTTCACAATTCCTTCCCAACTACTTATACTGTTTTCTGCTGTTGCCAAAGTCCAGAAAGCATATAACTTTTTGCAAACAGTTTTTTTTCAGTTTTCCTGCGCTGTTGACACATTTCATGTAAGCATGGTTGACACACTTCACCAGTGTGACCAACGGCCAGTGTTGAGCAATTAGTATATATTTACTTAAGCTGTTGTCAAACTTCAGCTAGCATATTACTCATTGCAAGCAGCTTATACTCAAAAGTTAATGAATTGTTGTTATATACTTCAGTATATCACAAATGTTGCCACACTTCATTCGAGTACTTGCAACGTTGTCTCACTTCACTATCCGTTATACTTGGCAATGTTGCCACATTTCATTCAAGTTCTAGCAACATTGCCTCACTTCACTTTCCTTTCCCAGTGGGGAAAACAAGAGTTTTTGAAGCGCTTTCACTAAATTCTTGTCACAGTGTAGCACAGGTTCCAGTGTCTCATTTCATGTTAGCTTGACAATACAAAATTGCAGACCTTGCGCAACGCCAGTTGATTGATGTCGACTTGTCAGTTGCCTTGTGCTTGAATATTGCCCAACCTGCTGAGATCCCGAGGTGTTCGCCCTCAACGGCCGGCTAACTGTTTGCCCTCTTGTAACAATGGCCCAATTTGCAACATTTGTGGGGGGGAGGGGGGTCCTGGTCATGTCCATTGTTACGGCTGACAGTCAGTGGCCCCAGTTATTGATCGCTGTCCGATACCTGGAATCTGAATTTGTATACCTAGCATGCTGCTAACTCTCTGACTCCGATTATGCATTATCATTTGCATTGGCACTGCCATTGCCATTGCCAGACGGTTGCTAATGCGGCTCGTGTGTGTGTGTGTTTGTGTTTCTGTTCCACAGCACCTGGCATCATTGGACACGGCATCGGACTGGCTGCCGCACCAGCATATGCTGCACCCGCCTACGCAGCGCCCGCCTACGCAGCACCCGCCTATGCCACGCATCTGGCTGCCGCCCCAGTGCTCAAGTGAGTAATGCCTGCCAGTTTTATAAATAGAGATGGATCGCCGCATGCTGCATGCTGCATGCTGCACACTGCTCGCTGCATGCTGCACGCTGCATGCGCACATCATGTTCTTGCCACTATTCTATCATCTATTCACACACAGGGCCGCCGTCGCACCTGCCCTGGTGCACACTTCCGTCTCCGGCCATGGCATTCATTATGGCTACTAGAGACCCGGGATGAGCCAACGTATCCAACCACCACCAGCACCAGCACCACCACCCCCACAGCATGGAGTAAACGTCTAAAAATAATATTCGTGTCGAGCTTAAATGTTTATAATGCAACTCAAATTCACGGCTGCACCAAGTGGCTATATTGCCACTTCTCAGTGCAACTTTTCGTCCTATTTTTTTTTCTCTTTCTCAATTTTGTACATTTTGTTATTATTTTATAAGCATTGGCCAGGCTCCATGTCCACCCACGGAAAGTCTCTTTATTGCATGAATATTAATTGTGTCATTTTCTCTGTATTTTGTGCGTGTTTTTTTTTTTTATCGCGGTTGAATTTACGTTTTATTTAAAAGTTATTTTGTACAGAAAATGCATGTGAAATGTTGGAAAGAAAATAAAAAATCATTTTATACATAACATATATAGAGTTCGATTTGATGTACACTCTATGCAGAGGTTGTTAGTGGTGTCTGTCTGGCTATCATTGCCATAAACTGGCCACTGTTGGGGCGCAGTCCCAATACTGCAGTTACAAGATGATATATGGCCGCCAAAAACTATGCTACGATTTATTTGCCACGCTCCAGTTGAGCACTTGCCATACGTACTGCATAGTTTATGGCGCAGTGCGTGGAATTTATCATAGTCGCAACATATATGAATACTATGAGTATCTGCCCTGGCCACGGGCTTAGCTCCACATCGAGCCCAGCTATGTGCCAAATGCCAAGCGAAAGTATTAAAGTTCAAATGACCAAAGTCCTTTACTACGCATACGCCGTGTGCGCCTCACCCAGCCAGCCAGCCAGATTTAGCACAATGAAACTTATTTTTAGATAAATGCTAAAAAAAAAAACGATGACAGGAAAATAGAACCACGTCAACATGTCAAGGCATATGCCAAAAAAAGCTGACATTATGCATAACGTGCATGAAGGTGAAACGAACTTTGAAAAAAATATATAAAAATATTCACGGAGCTAAATAAATGCGCATTCGAATTAAGTGAGTTGACTATAGTTGTGGTTATAGTTATTTGAGTTGATATATATAGATATATATATATATTTTTATTGCATATTATATTGGCTGTATGCAATGTCTGTTCGTCCGTCCGTCTATCCGTCCGTCCGTCCATCTATCCGTCTGTCCCTCTAT
Organism: Drosophila nigricruria; assembly: GCA_037075265.1. Taxonomy (NCBI): domain Eukaryota; kingdom Metazoa; phylum Arthropoda; class Insecta; order Diptera; family Drosophilidae; genus Drosophila; species Drosophila nigricruria. The sequence goes on from JBAMCI010000107.1 coordinate 18,890,399, forward strand.
CCGTCTGTCCGTCTATCCGTCCGTCCGACCGTTTGTCCGTCTATCCGTCCATCCATCTGTCCGTCCAGCCGTCTGTCCGTCTATCCAACTGTACGTCCATCCGACCGTCCGTCTATCAGTCAATCTATGGATATGCATGCAAATCATTTCGCCACTATTAAAGCTAGACGCTTGAAATTTAGATGCCCTCGTCTGATAAAGTGTTAAGGTTTTGCTAATAAGCCCACTAGGAGGTATGGGAAACCGGGAAGTACTATAAGTGGTATATCAGAAACGTATTTATCTTTGCGGTAAATCGGAAAAAAACTATATCTTGCAATGTTTTGGAGCTAGAGCTACAAAATAGAACTGTTAAGTTACTGCAGACTGAATTCTGATTGTTTTACCAAAAATGATTCATAAGGCTTTGAGCCGTGAACAAGTATTATGCAGTCAGTAGCACCCGACTGCAACGTTCTTACTTATGTTCTTAAGACTTACAGAGACACTTGCTGCATTTCTTTCCATCTTTCCTTTATCATATTTGTAATTAAAATATAATTGATATTAATTCAAAGAAGATTATATGCAACGACTTCAGTAGAGAGAGAGAGAGTAAGCTTTTAATTGGAATACGTTTACAAATTTCTGTTAAAATAATAGTTATTGTCTAAAACAGCAAGAATTTTGAGCAGTAAAGCAGCTTCAATATATATATATTGTTTACTCGTTAAAATCGCAGTAGCTGCAGAGACACTCGCACACACACACACACACACACACAGACACACGTACACATAGCTGTGTATGTCATTCAAATATTGATTCAAGACTTCGTGGCCCTAGAGGAAAGCAGAGCAAGCATTCCTAACAAACAGCTGGATATCAATTAAGATGCAAAGTTATGCCAGACTCTGGCATAACAAAGTAACAGCCACGCCCCACGCCCCGGTGCGTGCCGTGACTTGTGGCTTATTTGATTTGATTTAGCCATCATGTTAAATTCAACTGCCATCGAGGAGAGGAGGCAACGGCAGTGACAGAGGCAGCGGCAGCGCCAGCAACAGTTGTCCACCAAAGACTGTTGGCATTTTCATTTAGAGCGAACACACAATGCAAATGCAAACAAACAGGCGAGTCCTGTTCGCTGGAAATACAGGACACCTGAGCCGAAGGTCGCGTCGCTATGTAAATAACACTGCAAACAGCTGAAGAAGCCCCGACAAAGAAGACAGCGGGAAAGCTGGAGAGCTCGAAGCCAAAACACAACAATTTCATTAGCAAATGCAGCTGCGAGACAGCTTCTCAAAATATCAATGAAGGGCAAAAGAAAAAGCAAAGACAGCGGCAGGGGGCAGCGCGTATGGAGGCAAGGCCAGTTCAGTTCAGTCAGCTACTTCTAGAGGGCACTCGGCAAAGCCAAGATGCCAAAGCAGTGCAAAAAAAAATAGAAAGAAAAAACAAAAAAAAACAAACAACTTTTACAAAGGTCGTCACTTAACTATTCAAAGTTGGCAATGGAAAATGTTGTACGAAATAAATACAAATCGTTTTGCGTCTTCTTACTATAGTTGTTGGCAGCCAAAAGTAGCACAGAGATGACTCTCGTTGAGTAAGTTGAGTAAGTCAGTAATGTGATTCGGTCTGAAGTCCTAGCAATCCTGGTTAGTTTATGGCTGTAGCTTAAGCCCGAACTGATGATATCAGTGTAGTCAAATGTGATTCTCTTATGATAGTCAATATGGGAGTATAAATATATATATAGTATGGGCTCTATTAAATTTTAGGCGACACATCCGTTGAGAATGCTCATTTTATTACGCAGACTAATTAAGCGAGAGTCGTTCGTTCGCAAAATAAATGAAAAAATGTTTTACTATCAAAGTAAATTTCATAGCGTGGCTCCGTCTGCCCACGGCCGAGCAAATAAAAGCCGTGTAAAGCGTAGGTGAATCGACAGTTAGGGAAATTGGCATGGGAATGGGCAAAGAGTATGTCAAATGGAAGTGCAAATGGAAGTGGGGCTGGTCAGTGTTGAGGCATTGCAGAACACATATTTGAATAAAAAATTTCAATTTGCTGCGTTCGGCAAACATAAATGTGCAGTGCAGAGTAGACAAAAAGATGGTCAACAGAGCCGCAACACACACTCAGAGAGAGAGAGAGAGAGAGAGAGACAGTCGGACACACGTAGATAGGCATAGGCAACTGACAGACAATGGACAGCATTGTGGCTGGGCATGTGGTGCGTTGCTTCCTGTTCATTTCCCCAGTTGACAGACACAGACAGACATTGAGTGCAAAAGAGAGCCCAAAATGTCTAGCAATATAAAACGCAGCCAAGTCAACACCTTGACTAATCCATGCCATACACTTTCGCACAGCTTGATGAACAGTTCGCCACGAACATGCGGCTGTGTGCTGCATTACAGAGTTTCAAGTTCGGTTAACGTTGGCGTATGCGTAATGCCACAGACCTTCCTTCCAACCAAATTCTATTCACACAAACAGCAAACTTCAACTAATTTAGGTTTGTATAGGTGTGTGTGTGTGTGTGTGTGTGTGTGTGTGTGTGCCAGCTTCAATTAGGCAAATAAGTTGGCTTCCACGTATAACAACTGACCAACCGACTTCACTTCAACCAGCAATTTGCTTGCCTAATTCTCAGGGTCAAACTGAATTCAATTTGTGTATAGAAATTAAATGAACTAGAGCTAAAGTTAATGCTTGTGGTTTAAGCATGAATATGTGAATGTGGCTGAGAGAAAAGATGGTTTACGACGAGAGAAGATGTTTGCAGCGGCTTTTTAGCAACTCAAGGCAATTATTAAGCATAAATATGGATTTTCCGACCATTCCCAGTATACAAAGCGATCGAGTATAGAGACATGGGACAAACACTTGTGTCTTAAGCTCCAATGAGATGCCCTTGGTAGGCCATGGCAAGTTATTATTAAGAAGACTGATGTTTATCTGCATGATATGATGTTTATCTCAGAAGCTTATTCCTATTAGATAAGAAGTTTAAGAAAAAAGAAGCCTTCGCTCTTCGCACCAACGATCTACGTAGCTCAATCACATTTTGCTGCCTAACCTGTGTATCTTAAGGGTGCTTTGTTTTAGAGTTACACAATTTTAAGTTATAATAAACTAAAGAAATATATTTTGAATGAAACGGGCTTTATTTGATAGAAAATTTATAATATGAATGTGTATTGTGGAACATTCTCATACAGCAACTTTCACAATCATCAATCATCGTTTTTGAAGGCAAATGGACCAATCACTCCGCCAGCCCATAAAGCGCAGCAAACAGTTGTAATCTGTGGATGCTTGCTGATTCGACGTATCCAATTATCAGAGAGCAAACTCTTTGAATGAAATTTTCATATCAATTTGTGCTTTATATCAACAATTTGCAAGCGTTGTGCCAGTGAAAGTCTATTCGCAATAAAATGTCAAACCAAACTCAACAAAAAGTAACTATGAGCTGGGCTATCAAATAAAGTCGTATTGCCAACTCAAAGTTGGTAAACTCCAAAGAAACTACTACTACGACTTAAGTATGAGTAACTTATAGATTACTTTCCATAGCAACTTTATCTAATTCCAACATAAAATCTCATAAGATTCATATGCCATAAGAAAGAATCTTTATAGAGTTTCAATACTCTATCCATATCAACCTCTTTCAACACTGCCAAAAGAATTGTAACTGAAATAAAAGCTAATTTCTTATACAAAATAGATTCAGATTAGTTCGAGTATTACTGAAACTGAAACATTAATTTGGATAGTACGTAAAGTTTATTATTATTGACAATTTATGACTCATAGCTACGCTGCTGCAAAATTTTCACAATGTAACAAAAATGATTATAATAATATGACTATTACGATAAAAATAAATTAGGACTAATGAGAGAAAAAAAATTGTTTGGGACAAAAAAAAAAATATTATTTGATTATCAGAATATTTAGTTTGATGGCCGGGAAATGATATTGGAGCTCTGGTCCAGTTCTCGGTCGCGATCTGTGATCCGAGGTGCAACAGCGCCTGGCATTCACAGTTTTTTTTTTTCATTTCAGTTTTGTTGTTGTTGTTGTAACTAGAAGTTGTAGTTGAGATTGCCGCTACTGAATCTCACATGGGATACGGCCGATGCAGGTTGGTACGATGAAGCACCCAGCTCGGGGGAGTCGGGCACTGCCATGCCGTAGTTGGTGCTGGTGCTGGGCGCCAGTTGCCCGGTGGCAAACTGCTGGGCAACGTTCTGCTGCTGGTCGCGGAGCACGTTCTGCTGCTGTTGCTGCATGAATCCCATGTGCTGCTGGGTCGAGTAGAAGTTGGCCAGTCCGTCGGCAGCTGCCGGTGGCTGACCCGCTGGCAGCTGCGTCTGCTGGCGCTGCTGCTGCTGCTGCGGCTGCAATCCGTTGCTGCTGCCAAAGGCTGGGCGCGCGTACGACCGATTGGCATCGTTGTTAATGCTGTTCGGCTGGTGCTGTTGCTGCTGGTTGTGAGGCAGCTCATGTTGCAGCTGGTGCTGCTGCTGGCCAGAGACATCGGGATAGTATGTGTAGAGCTTTTGCAGCAATTGTTGCTGCTGCTGCTCAAATTCCAATCGCTGACGCTGGTAGTCAAGAAACGCGGCTTGCATCTGGTCCGCATAGCTGAGCAGATTTGTTGGTGGCTGCTGCTGTTGCTGTTGCTGTTGTTGTTGTTGCTGCTGTTGTTGTTGCAGTTGTTGCAGCTGTTGCAGTTGTTGTTGCTGCTGCTGCTGAGCAAAATATTGCTGCTGCTGAGCCTGCTGCTGTTCCTGTTGCTGCTGCTGCTGCTGGCCACCGGCAACTGATGCTGGCTTTGACTTGCTGGTCGGCTGTTGATATGTAGCTGAATATTGTATTCCACCGGGCAGTCCGGAGAATTGAGTTGGATTATGCTGTGGGCGATAGGGAAAATGAATATTTCGTATATTCGTATATATATATCGATAGGGATGCAATATATACGAGCTGCCTGCCGCCTCCATGGCTTCTTTTTACCAGTCTAGCATGATTTCGACGTATTTTGACAGCTCTCATTCTTCTGCCAGTTTGTATGGAATTGATCTCCACACACAATCGCAATTTAGCAACTAATCGAAATTTTTCAGTTTTAAGGCAAAAGTTTAAAATTCAAGAGAGAGACACAAATTCAGAAATTTGAAATCTAATCTGATTAAGCGAGCGAGCGAGACTGCCTGTACGCCCGGGCTGAGCTCCCAGCCCAGCGTTGACAGTCCGGAAACGTTGTGCACAGCCTGCTTTGCTCCCAGCAAAAACAACAAACAAAGGTGCCAAGGGCTACTAATTGATCATACGCCCCGTCGGCCAGATTCGCTGCACGCAAACCATATAACGACGGCCATATAACGGCGGTCAGCACCCAGCGCCGGACACAGTCGAGAGAAATGTATTTGAAATTGCAGTTAATGCTATTGCTGCTGCTGCTGCTGCTGGCCTGTTGCCGGTCCAAGGCCCGCCCTCAAAATCCGTTCGAGCAACTAGCGGTGGGCGCCCTCGGCGTGGGCAGCCAGGTGATGAGCAGCCTGCAGGAGGGCGCGATGGCCACGCAACAGCTGAACTTTGACACCGGTCTCATGGCGGTGCACTCCAAGACGGACATGGGCTATGGCGACGCGATGCGAGGCAATGTGGATGATTCCGATTCCTCGGAATCGGATGAGAAACGCCGCCGCAGGCGTCGCAGCTCCCACAGAATTAGCTACCTCAAGGGCAGGCTTAGCCGGCATAAGGCGCTGCATCGCATCAAACGCTCACCGTGCAAGATGATGGGCGGCGCCACTACGGAGTCGCCCGATGATGTTGAGGCGCGCAAGAGACGCGCACGCAAACGCGCCGCCAACAACGCGGCCAGAACGCGCATTAACAAGGCCAAAAGCAAGAAGAAGAAGCTGGCAGTTGAGCGCCGACGTCGCCAGGCGCAGCAGCAGGACCAGCAGGGACAGGGACAACTGGGACAACAGCAGGGACCCACCTTGGGTCAGCGCGTCCAGTACTTTTGGCTCTCACTCGTGGACAACATGGCCGATGCGGTGCAGCAGATGCGCCAAAGAATCAAAGGAGCCGCCGCCCAAGCCTCCGACGGCATTCAAGCAATATGAATTTCAATCAATTTTGAACTAAGTTTTTTTTTTTTTTTTTTGCATTGAAAATATCAATAAAGAGAGAAAGTTGCTAAATTAATATATATTATATATCATTATCTAATTATTGTTCAGATCAGCTCAAAAATAGAAAGAGAGAGAGAGAGAAAACTAAAGGAAATAGTAAAAGTTAAACCCATTTTGATAGAGATTAGCTAAAGTCAGAATTACTAGTCTAGTTCACTCTGTAAACAGCTCAAATTGGTGCCATTTTAGATATATCTTTCGGATTGGTAACAGGCAGTTACGCCGCTTAACATTTCCGGCAATTTATGCACTCGCATGCCACCTCTATGCTGGCTCAAACAAAAGCCGCCAAGTCTCGTTAGCTGCACGGCAGTTAGCAAAATGATTTCCACTTGGCGCTTTGTGTTTGGCCTGGTCTTGGCACTTGGCACGCTTGGGCTGCTGGTGAGCGGGCAGAAGGATCTGGAGCTGGACTATTCCGATGAGTATGACAATGTGCGACCGATGCTCAACTTCCCGGAAGAGCCGCGTCTAGAGCATCGTCTGGCAGCAGCAGCTCAAGAGTTTGGTGAGAGCATTCGCAATGCCTGGCAGTCCATGGCGGACTCCTTTCACAACTATTTCGAGGATCTGCGAACTGCCTTCGCCGATGGTGTTGACGACAATGTCGACTCATTCCCACTGAGCAATTGAATGCAGTTGCTCTTCATGCGAATCGCAAAAGTTTAAAGATTAAAAAAAAAAATCTTTAACAAATTATTCAATTACTGAGTTTTCTTGATTGGAAGGGGATTGAGAAGAATATGAAGAGACAGAGGGAGAGAGAGAGAAAGAGAGAGAGAGAGAGAGAGAGAGAGAGAGAAGTCAATGAACGGGGACTTGTATGAGAAGAGCAGAGGAAATTATCTTAAAGTTTTCCTGTGTTTCTGAGATACCAGATGTAGTATTTTCTAATTTTTCAAGCCCCTAGTAGGCGTATCAGAAAATCTTAACACTTTGTCAGATGAGGATACCCTCGAGTATATATTCAAGATTTCAAGTCTCTAGCTTCAGGAGCGGTGCAGTGGTTTTCAATCATACGGACAGACGGGCGGACGCAAGAACGGACGAATGGACAAACGGTCGGACGAACGCAAGGACGGACGCAAGGACGGACGGATGGACAGACGCAATGATGGACGGATGGACAGACGGACGAAGAGCAAGACGGATATTGCTCAAAACCAATAGAGTCATTTCACTTCATGAATGAGTATAAAAAGAATAAAAGGGAAGATTGGCCCATCGAGCTGTAATCAAGAATTATATAAACAGCTGAGAGAAATTAGTTATCACTCAATAAGTAGATCAGCTTAGCCAGCTAACATTTTCCTAGGTATAAATATGTATAGATTGACAGGTAGTAAGTAGAAAAAGATTGATGTACTTTTACTCCATGATAAGTAACGTGCCGTTAAATAAGAATAGAATCGAATTGGATAACTGTAATTTAGAGTAATCTAGAGTGAATTGTAATTCAGTTGATCAGACAGCTTCCGGACCTGCTTCACATTAGAGAACATTTAGATTTGCTGTTAATTAGTGGATGCTAACATGCTAGAGCACCCACACACCCACACACACACACACACACACACACACACACACACTCATCTACACTCATATGCAGCCCTTTTTACATCTACCTACACTGCTGTCATGTTATTCGGCTAGATGTTGCCTGAGATTAGGATGCCGGATGTGTGTGCAACACGACAGCAACTGTTGACGGTAATTATAACAGATTTGTGTTGCCGGCGTTGGCTGCTGCCAATTAGTCAAATGGCTGGTTGGCTGGTTGGTTGGCTGACTGGCTGGTTGGTTGGCTGGTTAGCTGGCTGGTTCACCCAACACCTCTGTTAAATAAGCCACGTCAAGAGCGAATTTAACCAGTCGCAGACCGACAGCTAAGCTATTTCCATGGAAATGTATTTGGTTCTTGTTGCCTGGCTGCTGCTAAACTGCAGTTGCACAAATGCCAGGCCTCAGGTAAGCTCAGTTGCATACACCCACACACACCAAGCACACATAGTACAACACCCACACAGCACACACATACACACACCCACACACACATACACACACCCACACACACATACACACACCCACACACTGATTGTGCTTGTCTTTGGTTACAGGACTTGGGGACTAGCATGCTGCTGGCCGCTGCCCAGGTGAAGCAGCTGGTGGAGAGCGGCGCCGCGGCACATAACGAGCACAGCGTCGAGGTGCTCGGCCAGAAGATGGGCGGGGCAACGTCTTTGGGCTTTGGCGATGCGTTGAGACCAGGTGCTGGACGTCGCCGTCGTCGCAGTGACCCTGATGCGTCCACCTGAGCTTAGCAAAATAAATGCATAGACTAAACTTACCAGTTGTTGTTGTTGTTGTTGTTGTTGTTGTTGTTGTTGCAAGGCTGCTTGTGGCTGCTCCTGTTGCTTGGCCGATCCGTAGTAGCGAGTGAAGCTCTGCTGCAGACTCGGCGTCTTCAGCGTGAAGGAATTCGTGTTGGCATCGGTGTGAAAGGATAATTGCGCGTGGCATCCTGACTGCAGCCCACTGAATAGGGCCAGGCAAAAGGTCAACAGACCGCCGGGATGCCAGAAGCCGAGCATGTTTCGCTTTTTCTGATTTATGTTGCCTGCGGCCAAATGCTAATTGTAATTGATCAGATTCCACGCTGTGATGCAGTAGTTGGGCGGGGCTAATGACTGCTGGCACTGATGGCGCTGATGGCGCTGATGGCTCTGATGGCTCTGATGGCTGCCTTAATTAATAACGAAATTCCACAAACAACAATGTGCCGTTATCAGCGACAAAACAAACAACAGACCGGCTGCAGTTTGGCCAAAATGCGACTGTGCGTTGCCCGCCCGCCGTTCGAGCGTTTTATACTTGGCCTGGCGCTGTGGCCCAGGGCCTTGGGCTCTGCTCCGCTTTGGAGCCATTTACTTGGCATGCAGCAAAGACAGCGTTCGCTCGACGCCAACAGCTGATGGCAAATGGAAAATTTATTTATTGGCAATGTCTGCGGCAAGTGCCGCAATTTCAGCAGCATTACGACCCAATGTGCGTGAGCTGACAGCGCAGCAGACCAGGCCCTGCAAGGCCCCCACCCCCCTTCCGTGCGAAACGAATTGCATGAAAGTTGCTTGGGTTTGTTGGCTAATGAGAAGGCAACTACAGGCCAGCTACAATCGAAGTAAAGTTATATAAGTGAGGATAATTATGAATGGGCGAAGGTTTGATAAGTCCACAAAGGTGTGAGATGTGAGATGAGAATTGAGACATACTTGAAGACTTGAAGCAAGAGAGAGTCAGAGCTGCAGAGAGCAAAGAACAGATTTGAGATTTTACTCTGTGTAGTTCATCTATCTTTCATCTAAGAGAGCTACAAGTTAAGCTTCTTCTCTTAAATTTAATGAAAAAGTATTAAATGCCCATCTTATGGATCTATTCAAACATTCAGCAAGTCGAATGCCAACAATGGGCATTGCCTATGCTCGACTTTCGAGTTACAACTATCAGCTCGCATGCCCAGCCAACTGCGAGTATTTTCTAATTGAAAAATTAAATATTAAAATATGTATTTAATGTTTTATGAATATTTCACTTTCTTTAAGCTAAACGTTGTGCTTTGAATTTCAATGTAAACAATGGCAACAGTAAGCAGTCTATAGGGCCTATAGACATGGTAGTCAATACGAATTGAATATAGTCTTGCCGCTTACATAACACACACATACACAAGTTAACAAAATCAAAAACAAAAAACACAAAAAAAAAACCAGCGTGAAGAGGGCCAAAAGTGAGCGAAAAATGATGCGAGCACAGGGCCAACTAAATATAAAGACCGGCATAAAATGCTGTTTATGGGAACGTGCGTGGCATGCGCAAGTTGTGAGTGCCTCAGTGTCTGTCGCTGACAACGGTATTTCGATATCAATAAAAGTGTACAGATAGCTGCTGTGCTGTGTGCCGTCGCACTGATAAGAGAGCGAGGTTAAGGCTAAACAGATATGACGCTGTCCATAATTGCATTGGCAATTGCATTGCCAATTGGCTCAAACGTCTCGTTCGCCTCGTTGCCAACTTTTCAAATTGTGTTGTGTGTTGTGTTGTGTTGTGTTGGCCAAAGCGATTATGAAAGAAAACTATTACGAGTGCTGCGAGCACTCACAAATGTGTCAAGTGGTCAAACAGTGGCTGCCCCACACACACACACACACACATGGCGTATACGTGATCGACATACACTCGCACGCGCGCGTTTCATTTCATTTCATCGAAGACGCAATCGCAATCGCAATCGAAAGCGCATTTCATATGATTGAAAGTTGTCCATTAAGTATGTATGTCATTTGCCCCAACAGGCACGTACATATGTATGTGCCCCCACGCACAGTAGCTCCATCCATACACACATACGACAGTTCACATGTAAATAGTATATCGTATCGCCAGCGCCTGGCCATGTCACGCACTCGCAATTAAGCCAATGAGCCGACAATGAAGACACTACTAGAACCGGCGAACAGCGAACAGTCAGCACTCCACATATTGGCCTATTGCACACGCTTTGCAATATTTATATTTAGCTGTTGCATTCATGCAACGGGCAAAGCCGACAGCTGAAGGCTAAAGCCTGGCAAATTGTTGACCATGTGATGAAGGGGCTAGATAAACGCAGTGCTTGCAGAGCATATTGGTCAGACAAATGTCAAGTTTTATGTAAATAACTAAGTGAGCCATGTCGATGGACTTTTTGCCAGCTGGCACTGGCAATGGCACCCGGCTTTGCGCGTTTATAATCAAATGTTTTAGCCAGAGCTGTAACAAATAAACAGTTAAAAGCAATGCAAACAGGTAACTGACTTCGATATATAGAAAAGGTCAAATTTTCCCTTTTTCCTACACATAAAATGCCTACAAATTTAACGACTTCGCAATGCACGATAAAACAATAAAATGAAGCAAAAAAGGAAGTAATTATAATAAAATAAGATAAGAGGAAAAAAATTTCGAAAAGTCTTCGGACGTGTCGCATCATCCGGAAGAGGCAGATGAGTTTGGTCGGAACGCGGTAGCTGCTAAATAACGGTACTTAATCATTTTACTGGGTCATTGAAAAGGCACAAGTCGAGCCGGCCCAATGCGGCGCTGCCAACTGACCTAACGTAACTGGAGCACGGAGAGAAACAAAGTAAGAGAGAGGCAGAAAGAGAGAGAGAGAGAGAGAGAGAGAGAGAGTGTGAGGGAGACAGAGAGAGTGGTCAAAAACTACATATAACAGCATGCCAGGCGACCAGCGTCCGATTTGGGGCTATTAAACCCAAACGTTGAACTTTTGAACTCGCACACTGACCTCATTGCACACACACACACACACGCACTTTTGCACCCAATGCTTGCGCTACAAATTATTTTGGGCTCCCCTTTTCGCTTTTTGCATTTGCACAGATTAAATTGAGGCGACAGGCCACGTGCCATCTGTGCCAGATTCAGACTCCGGGCCAGCTCCAGCTCCAGCACCAGCACCAGCTCCAGCTGCTGCTGCTGCTGTTGCTGCTGTTGCTCCTCCTGGCTAGCCCCAATGGCATCCGCATTCGCATACTATACGCAATTTACCTAGGCTGGTGCCGAAAGACAAACAGCAGGCATCAGCCTTTTTATGGCGTGCTAGCTACAGTGGTCAGTGGCTTGGGGAAAATTAAGTGAAAAAGCAATCTTAAAAATGTTAATTAATTTTATAAATTATATGTAACATATTGAAATAATGTTTCTCTTTTATAACTTCTTCTATACATATATAGTTATATAGTTATATATACTTAGTTAGTATATAGTTATACAAGAGAAAAATTATTTAAATATTTTTTAAATAATATTTTACTCTGATTCCAATTCTATGTAAAAAAAAAATACAAATTTTATGATGTCAAAAATATATTTACAATAAATCTTCAAGCTTTTTTCTTTTGCATTTAAAATTAAAAATTGAAATAATATAAATTAAATAAAAATCAATTATTAGACCTAACGAATCAAATCTTAATTTTTATTTTTTATTTATTTACTGTTTTGACTATCATATTTATATATATATATATGTAAATTAAAAATTGAAATAATATAAATTAAATAATAACCTAACGAATCAAATCTTATTTTATTTATATATTTTTTGAACCATATTTATCATATATATCATATTTATATATATATTTAAAAATATAAAATAATATAAATTAAATAAAAATCAAATATTAAGCTCAAACGTAGCAAATCTTATATTATTTTTGACTATCATTTTCATCCACCTTGCACCACTGTGCGCAGCTCAAATACAAATAAAAACGCACCAATGCAGCAGTTTTTTTTTTTTTTTTTTTTTTTGTGGGTTTAACTCACATAAAATTTTTTTTATTAGTTTCTCTCTTTGTTTCATACACCAATACAAAAAAAAACCAAACAACAACAACGAAAAAAAAAAACAGTATTCAATATAAGCAGAAATATATGTATGTAACATATATATATATATATATATATATATATATATATATATATATATATATATATATATATATATATATATATATATATATATATATATATATATATATATATATATATATATATATATATATATATATATATATATATATTTATATGTAAATATTCATACATATAGCACATATAGATACTTATTTAGATTAGAGGACTTAAATTTTATGGGTCTTTGTTGGACTTTGTTTGGAATCTTATTATTTTGTGCCTGTATTATGTGCTGCTTAGCTCAAGTATTATTAATTTCTGCTTGTTCTTTTTGTTTTCTTTTTTTTAGGTATAGTTAAATCGAGTTAAATTGTTAAGGGGGCGCGTATACCAGTCGGTTTGATATAGTTAAGAGCTAATATAGTATATCTATATATATGTATATATGTATATAGAGAGAGAGCGGGTGTATAGTACAAATAAGGAGTTGCAACTCTCGGGGCTCACAAGAATTGCAAAAAATTGTTCTAATGCAATTTTTTTTTGGTAATTATACTATATGTATATATATATATAAGTTCCATATATATATAAATCATGTGTGTATTTTTTTTTGTTTAATTTATCAATATATATATTTTTGGATTTCGTTTGATTTTCACTTTAATTTTTCTGTATATTTGATAACATTCAGTAAACTGTTTTCTTTTTCTGATTATTTTACGACAGCTTTAAAATTTCTCTTTATTTTTTTTTTCGATATATAAAAAAAAAAAAAACTGTTACACAATATTTCACCAATAATATTTATCTTGTATATGGAGTATATTTATTTATTTTCATTGTTTTTTGTTTCGTTTGTTTTTCTTTTGTTTTTTTTTTTTTTTGTAACTTGAGTTCTTCTGTTGACACTGAAATAGTTCGTAATTCTGGTTAAGTTAACAAACAACATTCAATTCGCAACACATACACTGCCTCATAGTTATATGTGTACAGCCTTACGCTACAAATATGCTTTCGAGACTAGGTACACAAATAGAATATATATATATATATATATATATATTTGTTTTAGTTTTTTCCAACTTGTTGTTTCAAAGAGAACAATTTTAACGCTATTGCTTGGCACATTCCGCATGCTCTTTAACAATGCTTTAAATCTTTTGTTGACTTCTTCACTTTTTTTTTTTAGCTGAGTTTGAAAAATATTTGTGGCTTATAACGACGTTAATAAATATATGTATGTAACATGAATTCTGCTAACATTTTATTTAACCACGTTGTCGAGGAATATAAATACTTTATTTAACTTTTCATATTTTTTTGTAATATATATATATATATTTTAGGTATTCTTTTTTTGTTTTTTGATATTTTCGTATTGGAATAAGTTCTTTAAAAATATGTCAATCGCGATTTCGTTCGTTCGTTTCTGTTTAACAACTTTGCTGAGCAACTTTTCATGGATCGTTAAAAAATACATGAATTTTTCATAATTATTTTCATTTCCACTTTCCTCTCTCATTTCGCATTTCTCCCCAGTTTTCTTTGTGCTTTAAAAATTAATCGTATTTTTTGATTAGCATTACGTGTATATAAGCATTTGTTTCGTTTTTGTTATTCCTTTTTTTTTTTTTGTTTTGTTTTTGTTTTTTGTTATTGTACATTGAGAAATCGCAAATATTTTCTTTTGTCGAATAAAATTTTTTTATTTGCCATTCGTGTTAAAAATTTGTCCTAAAACTCCTTAAAAAACCGCTCCAACAATACCTGCAGCCGCCGTCGACTTAAATCTCCTTTGTCAGAACGCTGACCTCTGTTATTTTTTGTTCCTTACCTATGCCTCGTACACGCCGTGTACTCCTAAGCTAACAAGTAGAAAAAAAAAATGGCTTTGGTTCGAAAAGTTTTGGTAGTTCACAAAGCTGCGAATACTTACGTTTTACATACACACATATATATATATACTATATATATGCCAGATGTATATATATGTATGTATATATAGAAAAAAAAGTGAAGAAAATGCACTTGCATTTCTTGTTTGGAGGGGAGCTGCTTGCCCCCCTTACAGCTCGGCAAATATGTTCTCCCTGAAGTCGAGTTCCGGGTGGGCTGAGTGCGCCGAGCCATGCCCGTAGTCCCGCGACTTCATTGAGCTGCGCGCCGAGCTGGAACTGAAGCTGGTGTTCCTGGGGCTGCTGCGTCGCATGCGTCCCTCCAGTCCGGTCATCTTGTTCAGCGGCTGTGTGGGGTCCAACTCGCAGAAGGCGCCAGCAATCAGGTCCGTGCCGTTGAGTGAATTGAAGCTGTCGCGCTTGGAGCCACGCGAGGTGACGCCGCCCGGTCCATGATGGGAGCCGGCCGCAGAGCTTTTGCGGCTCAGACGGCGAGTGTATTGATACTGATAGGCGGGCGGGGGCGGGGCGGGTTGTGGGGCTTGCACCATAGCTGAGCGTGGCAAATTGTTGTTTCCTCCGGGTGTATAGCTGTCGTAAAAGTCCTGCGGCACCTCCTCCTCATCCAGCTGGTGCTGCTGCTGGTGCTGTTGCTGCTGTAAGTGGCCCAGCCGCTGCTGAGCCTGATGGAGATGCTGCTGCTGTTCCTGTAGATTGGAGCACAGACTGTACTCAGTGGGCTGGCTGCTGCTCGACAGCGACATGCTGAGCGGATCACTGCCGGGCATCACCAGAGCTAGTCCGCTCTTGTCGTAGCCATAGCTGGAGTCACGTTTGGGTTTCGGGGAGCGTTGCGCGTATAACTTCTCAATGTCCGGCAGCTGGCGGCCAACGCCGCCAACGGACAGACGGATCTTGTCGTCTTGCTGCTCACGCTGCATCATTTCCTGTATGTCCATGCTACGCTCTCGCTCCAGCAGATCGATTATCTCCAAGTCGCGCTCCAGCGTGCTAGACGAGAAGGTGCTGCTGCACTCACTGAACGAGACATCCTTGTTTCGCAGTCCGCCGACGTTGGGCCAGCGCTGAGGCGGATGCATCATGCTGCTCACCACGGAACTCTCCTCGCCATCGCCATAGTTACTGGTGCCGCTGTCGTCCAACAGGGCACTGTTGTTGCCATTGCAAAACGATGAAGCGGTCAGATTGGACACAGAGTTGTTCGACACCGACATGTACTCCACTCCCAGCTTCTGTCGTGCCGGACCGGAAGAGGGGACGGCCTTCATGGTGCGGCTGCTATTGTTGCTGCTAGTGCTCGGCGGCTGCTTGCGCGCCGATCCAGTGGAAGCGTGTCCATCCGAGATTATGTTGATTTTGACGTCGTGCTTCTTGCCGCGCATATTCTTGCTTAGATTATTGACCATGCCTGCATCTCCTGCTCCGCGCCCACCCAAAACACCGCGTTGTCGCTCACGTTCTCGATCCCGATCCCGATCCCTATCCCTATCTCTATCCCGATCCCGATCTCGATCCCGATCCCGATCCCGATCCCGATCCCGATCTTTATCCCGTTCGCGTTCACGTTCCTTGTCCCGCTCCCGATCTCGTTCCTTGATGCCTGACTGACCCTGACGGTACGGCGCGCCGCTGTACCGATCCGTCGAACCCAAGCCGTGACCCTGGCTGCGCTCATGTCGCGTAGACACTGCATGCCCCTTGGTTGGATGCTTCTGCGAATCTGTCGCCCCCTTGGTCTGTCCCTTGGCCACAATGCTCGTTGTATTGGTGTGCTCATCCTTTTCAATCGAATCCTCATGCGAGCCCGCATTGCTGCGACGCTGCGACTTGGAAGCTCGCTTGGCCGACAGACGGAAATAGCCGCGTAGACGTTCCTGTTCATCTCTGGCAGAAGAGAGTCCAAGCATAGAACAGAAATAATACCAATGGTGAGTAAAACTTTGTTCTTCCTGCTGTCCTTAAGTCAATAAATTGATAAATTTATATGAAACAAAATATCAAAGTAGTTTAACTGGAAAATGCATTCAGTGGAACTTGTTAGTGATTTGTAGGTGAAAAGTAAATCAAAAAACTACCAACTATTACAAGGAAACTAAATAAGCTTAGTAACTTCCAATTCAATAGTGGCTGTTGTACTCACCGAGGTAGTATCTGTGAGGCATAAATGCAAGGAAATATGACCGTGGGCAAGAATGCGACCCAGACAAACATCAAGTAGGTGAAGTCGAAATGCTTTTGATTCTCGTAGGTTTCCTCGAGCGAGAGACGTGCGAATCGTAGTATCATCAGGGGGCACAGACAGACCACCTGGGTGGCGGCCATGCTGCCAAAGTTGCGCTGCTTGCGCTTCTCCCGGCACACGTCCATTTCGGCGCTGTAGAGATCGTAGGAGCGGGTGGTGGTGCCGTGCCCATTGCTCAGCCCAGCCACGCCGCCGCCGCTATGCGTACGCGGCTCCGACGAAGCGGACGAGTTCCTGAAAACAGCAGAAGAAGAAAAGGAAGAAGAAGAAGAAGAAGGAGCGATAGGTGAGCAAGAGAAATGCGGCAAAGTTGTTGAGGAAATCGAAGTCATTAAACTGCCATTGGATTGAAATTGAGCTCATTAGCAATGAAGAAGCCCGAAGTGAACGCAGGTGCCCGTTGGCCTTTTTGTGGTAGCCATGGCCACGCCCGCGCCCGCGCCTTCGCCCACGCCTGAAGTGTTCCATCTCAATCCGTTCGAAAAATTAATCAGCGCAATTAGCAACTGTAACCCAAATCGAAACCAAAACGACCAAATGAATAATGAACCCACATTAACATTTTTTTCTCTTGGTTTTGCCTCTACCCGGACCCAGCCAACAGGCGCTTAATATTTCAATTTAATGGCCCGCGCCTCAGGTCGAGGCTGCAGGTATTATTTGTCCCTCTTGGAAAATTTGATAAACATTCTAAATATACCATGCGATGCCAATAAATCCAATTATAATCAACTGACCAAGAAATAATAATTATTTTATTATTATTAATACTCTTGTTATTTGATAGCTAAATGGTGGCGAACGGATGTCCTTGACGAGTATATATATATATGGTATATTGTGCAATCTAGCGCTGTTCGCACATCAGCGTAGGTGTGTCTCTCCCTATTCTCTCAATTAATTACTGGCAACAGTAAAACAATCTTGATTAACTACTTCTGCTTATATAAAACTATGAAACACTATACTTTGCAGTGTTGAAAAGTGTCAAGATATCTTCATTGAAGCACTTACCTCTGTCTCATGCGTAGATCGACACGATGCTCATACATCATGACGGCAAAGGGTCCATCCGGCGGACGCAACTCCTGGGAGGTGCGTATATATAGATAGGACAATAGGACGGCCGGACCGCAGTACCTGTAAAGCGAATTCTTGAATATATATTTGCGCTGGAAAGTCTTTGTTGTCGTCGCACATACATAATTAGAAACAATCCGCGCGTATATTCTTGCATGTCATCCATCAAATTGACCACGCACAGTCCAATCCCCGATAGCTGGGGTATGTAGGCCTGCAAGCAGAGTAGAACAACAAAGTCAAACACAGTGCCCACCTCCGCATGTCGTTCAATATTGAAAACAAATTATATTAAAAGGTCAATGTGTGGCATTTTGGGCTCTGTGAAGCTGACAAAAACATTATCAATATAAAAGAGCAGAGAAAAGCCAACAAATACTCAGTTCAAAGATACCCTGTGGTCACATATTCAATTACTGGTTTCACTCTTAAAGCCATTGAATAGAATCAACTGTGTGAAGCGTTTAGTTTTGTGGCTAACGTATGGAATTAACTGAATGTGTGTGGCCAACAGAACACCTTTCGTTCTCAGAGACAATTCGTTTGTACTCATGCATTCAGTTGAGTAGTCACTTGCTATCGATTCCAGGTGAGCCCACAGCACAGAAAACAAAGTGGAACAAAAATGGATAATTGAATGGAATTTCCGCTAAAGTTGAGCACACACGAAAGTTTAATTCGTTGTGTCCCTGGCCGTGGCCCGGGCACATGCCTATGCCCAGGTACAGGTACTGCGCTACTGATACTGGTACTGGTACAGGTACAGCGGGCCGTGGCCCTGCCCGTGGCCGTGACAGATGCCATGGCATGCTATCTATGCGTGTCCCCTACTGCCGCTCCAGTTGGCCCACTCGACCCACTCGTAATTGTATTGTTAACACCCACCACACATTGGCCCGCGCAGCACGCCGATCGCCATGCCACCGGCTCGTGGCATGCCACCACGCCGGCTTTGTCGAGGCATTTCGCGTAATTGTAATTACACATACACATGCAAGTATTTTCAGTTGGCAGCAGCAACAGCAGCAGCGGCAGTAACAGGAGCCCCAAGACCAAAGCAGGTACAACACACAAATAAGACGGAGAAAACGAAATGAATTTATGGATATTAAGTTATTATCCAAAGGACCCAAACATCGGCTTGCAGCTCAGTATAAAATATGTATACGTGGGAGTTGCTCTATAAATTAAGCTGAGAATTGATGACATGGATACTATCAAAGGTTGTGCAAGCTAACCGAAGCCGGACAACACTGGATAAAATTCTGAGAAACAACCTCAGCAATCCTTAACATTGCTCTGCATTCAGCAACTGTCAAGGACCATGTCCAGTCAAGTGTTTAATGCTTGAAAAAGTTGGAGCTTTGGCGCATTCGAGCTGCTTTGCAACAGAACGTTTGCTATTTTACGTAATTATTTCGAGAGAATTAGTACGTGAGCTTAATCCTGGAAAGCACTTCACAAGGACCCTTCGACAGATCCTTGTTAACATTTGCTCTACAGTTTTTGTGCTTAACAATTTGGCACTTTGATCAAGTTCTTATATATTATTTTACATATGCTAAGCACACGCTGGGCACAACACACACAACCACACACACACACACACACACACACACACACACATTGACATGAAAGGCACTCGTAAATGATTTTGTATGAGCAACTATTAAAAAGTTTTTGCAGCTCCACAGCTCAACAAGCCCAAGAGTTGCCCAAACTAGAATAAATACATACACACATATGTATGTATGTGCATATGCAATATACATATGTCATGTAACTCAATCCAGCACAGTTCGCGTTGTGGGCGTGGCTGGCTAAAAAAGTTGACTCAAAGTTTTAAAGAGAAAATTACAGAGCGGCGTCAGCTATGAGCGCAATATGCATAAGAAAGATGGCCAAAAGTTTTCGACTTGGGCCCGAAAATGTGACAAAAACAAAAAACAAAAAAAAAAACCAAAAAAAAAAAAGAGCATTTTCAGCTCGGGCGAAGCCCGGCTCTAACCCCGAATCTTGAACCTTGCAAGCGCCCAGCTTGCCGCCCACAGCAGTCATTTGGGTAATGAACTGTTAGCGCCGTACAATCTGGCCAAGAAATCTGTTTTGAAATTCCTCGGCCAACGCACAGTAAAATGCAAATAAAGGACAACAAGGACAACAACAACAATAACAGGGGCAACGACATCGACAACGATACCAAAGATGACGACGATGATGAGCCTCTGAGCAGCAGCTTGAGGCTGAGCATCAGACTGAGGATGACTGCAAAGCGTTAAACGAGGCAATCTGCGATTTTATTACGGCTGCGGCCAACCACGCCACCTACCGAATGCCAGAAGGAGAGGGCGTGGCACATTCAACGGAAGCTGTGTATACAATTTAACGAGTCTCGAGTCTTGCGGTCATCTTCTGTCTGATACTCTCTTAAAGTAATATGCGAGCTATATCATCGAGCTTGTCGGCTCAGAAGCAGACTTTCACGAAAACTTAACTAAGCTAATAATAATGATGATGATGATGATAATGATAATAATATTTTTAACAATAATAACTTAATAGTAACAGTAATATTAATATTAATGAAAATAGTACTAATAATATTAGCAGTGAGTAATACAAATGATGATAGTAATAATAATAATTATAATAATAATAGCACTAATAATAATAATAATAATAATAATAGTAATAATAATAAATATAATAATAATAATAATAATAATAATAATAACAATAATAATAATAATAATAATGATAGTTCAGATAGTATTATTAGCACTAATAATAGCAATAATATTTACAATAACTATAATAATACTAATGATAATGATAATGAGAATAACACTTTGTTTACTTAGAGATTGATTTAGTGTATTGAAGCCGCAGTAATAACAACAATGAGCAATAATAATGATACAAATTACCATAATGAGTAATAGTAATACTTATAATTACAGCAATGAGCAATACTAATAATATTATTAGTACAACTAATATATATAATAATAATTTTAACAATATTTCTAATAACTCTAATAATATCAATGATAATGACAATGACAACTAATATATATAATAATAATTTTAATAATATGACTAATAACTATAATATCAATGATAATGACAATGAAATTTAGTTTCATTAGCAATGAAATAAGTGTATTGTCGCCTCATTCGGATGCCTCGATATTGTTTAACTCAGGAAATTTCCGTGCCGTTTTTATTTGCACATTTCGCTTTATTTCTTCGTCCTTATTTTTGTTTATATATATACCTATATTTTTACCGTTACTTGAGGTTTAGCCGCCCTCTCAGCTCTCAGTGTGTGTGCAGCGTCTGTGACTGTTGCTGATTTTCCTTTTAAGCTTTCTGACGCTTTGCTTCACTTGGCAGATTGTGACTGCAGGCAGGAAGTAGCACTGTGGGGGGTTGGGGGATGGAGTTGGCGTTGGGGTTGGCATCTTTGTGTTTCTCCGTCAATTGAGTCGCGTTATGATTACCTTGACTCAAGCAGTGCAATTGATTTGCTTCGTTTGCCTGGCACAAATCAATTTGACGGCAGCCGTAAACAGTTTATGGACGCGTCGTGTCCTCTTCAACAAGTGGCAGCCACATTAAATTGCCGCGCATTATTCGGGCGGGCTTGGAGCTCAGAGCCGCACGCACAAAGCCATTTAGAATTTAGCGCGCGTTTCAAATAATTCATTGAATGTGGCACTGAACTGAATGAAAGACTAAAGCCGAAGGCGTCGTATGAACCAAACGCATTAATAACAATTTATTTCCGTCATGCCAACAACAAGCAAGCGGCAGGAAGCAGGAGGCAGGAGACAAGAGGCAGGAGGCTAGGCGCAAGGATAGTGAAGGCGACATTCCGCAGAGTCGCGCCGCAAGGCAAAAAGGCAACGAGGCAGCAAGGCAGCAAGGCAGACAACCAGATAGATAAGTGAGGCAACTGGGCTGGAAACTGCCTGTAGATGGAGGCAAGGCGACAAATGTTCGGGGTGGGGTGTGGCACACACAAACAACAAATTGCAACAGCAGGCGCAAAAAGTACTCGCACACATTATCGTGCCCACTGTCATAATTTTGACATTGACGAATTGCCTTTAAAAGAATATCAGCGAACCTAAAAGCTGTCTCACTCTGTGTGTATGTCTGTGTGTGAGTGTTGTGTGTGTGTATTTGTGTCTTCTGTAAACTTATAATGAAAGGCACTTAATAATAATTTACTACAAGCTAAAATGCTGTTGCCCAGCGGCATATTTGTTAGAAGCAACAACAAACTGCCCAAAGCCTAAAAATAAATTGTTTAAAAGTCAGCTGCCATTGACGCAGTGAGTGATATAGCTAAAGAAGATACAGTTTCTATATAATATATATATAAGTAAATATTGGATAAATTTATATATATGTGCTAAAGGCTGTAAATCCACTTTGCAGCTTTAGCAAGTTCACTTGAAATGAAATTGAATTGTTAAATATGAAATCAAAATCTAAAGAAATTACTTTTCTCTATCAATAGTTAAATTGTTTAGCTATTAAAATATATAAATGCAAACAAATATTTATATTGAAAGTAAAGAGCTTAGTATTGTTAGCTAACTTCTCGATTTTGAAGCACAAAATAAATTTTAAAATATTTTTAAAGAAGCCAGCGACAGTCTTTGTAGCAAAAAGCAGCCATTGGCTTGCCTTAAGGCCAATCACAAAAAATATTTCTATTATTTATACCAATACAAATTTACAGCAAACTCGAACTTAAATAGTTCTTAAAGTGTTTACACAAATTGTGCTAATAGAAATGTGGCCTGAGCGTGAAATGGGATACAATATTTGAATTACATTCTATTTTCAATTAGCAGCAGGCATTTCGAGAATCCTCTTTGGCTGTCAATGCCAACAACACCCACACAGAGGGGCCAGAGCAGAATAAATACTACATGAAATTGAGCCAGAGAAAGAAGCTAAGATCCAAGCAATGTAAGCATTATAAATAATTTAAAGCCATAATATAATTAGCAGTCGTTTGATGGAAAACAAGGCGCAGCAAACAGAGGAAAAATAAATAAATATAAAAATATAAATGATAAGTAAAATAAAATGACAATGATAATGAGCAAGAAAATTCGAGGCATGCGTATGTGTAATTAATTTGCGCTCTAATTAAAAGTAAATAAATTGTTGTCAATAACAACATGAAGCAATAATCATCGTTTAGGTTTTAATTATTGTTAGCCCTCGCCCGCTGCCCTGTGTCCTGTGTCCTGTGTCCTCGCAACTTTGCTAATGAAAACCGAAAAGTATAAACGAAGCACTGAAAATGTTCGAATGCATAATTAAAATCACTGCGCATTCCATAATTTAAATAATAATAACAAGCACAACAATGCCAGAAGATGGAGCACAGATTACTATGTCAGTTGGCCCCCCCGCCCAGCAAGAAGACAACCAGCTTGGACACTGACAGGGGGCGTGGCATTAACGGCAGTCATGGGCAACCAAAAAACAAAAAAAAAAAAGAAGATACTGCAGAGGCTTAATGGCCGTAAAATGCTTGCCAAGCAGAGCGGTCAGACAAGGTTAGGCCTGGACGCACACTTAGCATTGGGATACAGGCACACGGTGGGGCTTTGGACCATAAAGAGCACACGGGTCCTGACCAGAAGTCCAAGTCCGTGCGCTTATGATAATAACACAATTATGTACTTACATAATTAAAGTCGTAAAAGTGCACAAAACACAGACGAAAGAAAGGCAAAAAAAAAATAAAAAAAATAAAAAACTCACACATACACATTCTCACATACATATTTATGTATATATATATACATATAGACTCATCAGTCCGTTTGGCTCGACTTTGATTCCAAAATAGTTCTTGAGCTGACCTGCCAGACAATTTGAATGCTTAAATATGCACGAATGTTTGGATAGTCGTAAGAAAATTAAATCCAGATTTGTTAACAAGTAAATGAGTTTACACTGCTGCCATCCACATCAATGTTGTATATAAGAAAGATCTGTAAATTTAGTCTAGTTAATGTAGGTCATATGATTTCAGACTCGATTCGATTACTGGCTCAAATTCCAATGCTCATTTATCAAATTCAAATTGTTCAACATCAATAATTGTATAGAACTGTCACTTGCTGCATTCCTCTGATCTGGCAGCAGATCCACCTCGAGCTTCAAATTCGAAATGATTTTATTGCAGCTTACAAGCTGCTCAGGCATGAACATGGTGAGCATGAGAGAGCATTGAGGAGTTTACGACCAACTCCAACATCAACACCAACGAGCTCTTCGGAGCGACGATCAGTTCAGCAGAGAATCATCTGAGTATTCAGTTCTCCCTAAGCTATTGTAACTCATACATTGGAGTTCAGCACGCTTGCTACAGCGATCGCTCTCTACAAGGTACTCAGGCATGAACATGAGGAAGCATTGAGGGGTTTACTACCAACTCGAACTTCAATACCAACGAGCTCCTTGGGCGACGATCAGTGCAGCAGAAGATGCTGCAGCTCAATCATCTGAATATTAAGTTCTCCCCAAGCTGGTGTAACTCATGCAGCGAAGTGCAGCATGCTTGCTGCAGCGTTCGCTCTCTACAAGCTGCTCAGCCATGAACATGAGGGAGCATTGAGGGGCTTACTACCCACTCGAACTTTAAAACCAACGAGCGACGATCAGTTTAGCAGAAGATCATCTGAGTATTCAGTGCTTCCCAAGCTGTTGCTAACTCATACATCGGAGTTCGGCGTAAAGCGCTGTAACTCATACATTGAAGTCCAGCATGCTTGCTACAGCGATCGCTCTCTACAAAGTGATCAGGCATGAACATGAGGAAGCATTGAGGGGTTTACAACCAACTCGAACTTCAATACCAACGAGCGACGATCAGTGCAGCAGAAGATGTTGCTGCTCAACAAAGCGCAGTAGCTATAAGGTATAAGGTGCTCCCTCATGTTAATACATGAGGGAGCATTGAGCGGTTTACAACCAACTCCAACTTCAACACCAACGAGCTCCTTGGGCGACGATCAGCGCAGTAGAAGATCATATGAGTATTTAGTTCTTCCCAAACTGTTGCTAACTCATACATCGGAGTGCAGCAAACAGCTAAAACGATCGATGATGAGAGCGTGCCAACAGGCAACTTCTTCTTACAACTTCACTCTTTCGCTGCTCCCACATACAATGCAGCATTTCAAATGTCTGTAATATAATTCTTTGACATATTTATCATATATATAATATACTCTAGCTATAATTCTATATTTCTATATTCATACAATTTGGCTTGCTAATCGAACCAAGTTAAAGTTAGTTAAAATTGCAATAACATTGTTTGCCATAATTATAAAATTTGTTATCAAAATTTAGTTATTGTTTCTAATTTAAGCATAAATCTCAATTAAAACTTAACTTATGTCTAACTAAATCAAATTTGTATTTAATTTTATTTTCAACTTTATTTTTACTTTTGCATAGAGTTTCGTTTGTGCTCTTAAGTTCGATTTCTATTTCTAATTTGAATATCAAAAGACTTTTAAATTCATAACAAAGGCCTTTGTTATTTTTTTTTTTTGTTAAGCTGTCATATACCCTGTAATAATTGTAGAATGTTAAAGCAGTTGATTGAATTTAACAGAATTATGTTCAGTTTAGGACTCCAGTGAACTGCCAACATATTCTACACATATACTTCATCAATTCCTGATTGGACAAAGCATTTGCTGCAGCAGAGTTCAACAAGCAATGCTTTGTAAAATGCTAGGCAATGTGCTAGGGTATGTGCTTTTCCCTCTCTGTTGTCTTTGGTTTTTTTTTCTACTGTTTGCTATTGAAGTTAAGGGTATTAATATTTTATGCTTATGTGCATAACAACGGGAACCAATGCCAAACAATAACAGCACAAAGGCAGAGAATGTAATAGCAGCAGCAACAATGACAACAACAACAGCAACAACAACAACAACAGCAACAACAACAAGTGGTTCCTTACCAAATGCTACTGACAATGCCAACATGAAGCTGACACAGAGCAGTTGGCCAATATCTGTGCCTCGACAAACATGTCTCTGTGTGTGTGTGTGTGTGTGTGGGTGTGGGTATGGGTGTGGGTGTGGGTGGAGATGGCTGTATTACAATTGACGAGCCACACGCAGACTCTAACTTTGTAAGAAGTGTTTTGTGCACTTGAAAATGTTTTGTATATCTGTATCCTAGCTTTTGTATCAGCATTTGTATTCCGACTGTCTTGTACTTGTCTACTTGTAGGCAGCCAGACGCTGCTTAAAATGCAAATGAGATTCGCTGCTGAGCCATCGAGATGGCTTGGTAGAGGGTAGGGCCAAAAGTCTAACCTAGTACCTCTAGCTAAGTGAATGATTACGTTGGCTACACACGTCGTCTAGGCTATATAAAATACCATATTCATTTTGGTTCAGATACATATCTGAACTGCTAATGGACACGTTTGGGCTTCACTTGAATAGCTGCAAATGTACTTGCTGTAACTCTCTCACTCTCTCTCTCTCTCTCTCTCTTCCTCTCTCTCAACATTTATGTTAGTGAAGACAAGTCAGAGCTGAAATCCTCTTTGGTTTGCTGCAAAAACTGCATTGCAAATGCCCAATTCCCATATCCTGCTTCGGTTATACTCATTCAACAGCAGCAACAACAATTGGGGCAGTCATAAAAGTTCATGATTTACAACAATAAGCCGCTTACAATATGGCCATAAGATGAGCACCAACAAAAGCATCAACTGGGGCCAACCACTTGAACAAGAAGCATTGCCATATAATATTGTCAGGACTTTGGTGAAGTACCCAGCAACAATATTAAGGTACTCGCACCACCCACACCACCACCCACACCACCCACACCACCCCACCACACACACACGTACACACAAGCATATATTACGAGTGCATATATATTAGAGTGAAATTTTAGCTGCCAAGTTAAGTATAAAGGTTCCATCCATCGCAGCTGCCAGCTCGACTGACTTTTAAGGATACTATGCGAGGGTCAATGCAGAAGTTGGCAATGTTATCAATAACAATTGAATGAGAAATTGATGATGCTTAAGCTCTTGGCAATTGGAAACTGAACTGTTTATATACAAATATATATATTTGTATATGTATGCAAGGTATTTTCTGACTCTGACTTATTCCAACTTCAACTTGACATGGGCTATTGCCATAGCGCTATCACAGACAACTTTTATATACCTCTTAATACACCCATCAACAGTTTACACATTTACTAAATATCATGTAATATTTACATTAACTTCAGCAACTTTTCATTCACTTAACTGACGCTTACTTTGCAAGCAACCCACGTAGGCAGGTGAGTGCTTTGCCGTGTGGCAAATTTTTATATTGTTATTTTACAATATGTAAAACATTTATCCGAAATTTTGGTAATGCGTAAGCCGGGCCATAGAGTACACAGGAAATGGCAGAGGATATGAATGTTGCCGCGGCAACAAACGACAAAATCTTACCGGCTTGCATATGAAATTTGTCAAAAGGCTACAGTGAGGGGGTTGAGGGGGTTGGGGAGTGGGTGGGGCACTGGCT
This sequence comes from Drosophila nigricruria, assembly GCA_037075265.1. Classification (NCBI taxonomy): domain Eukaryota; kingdom Metazoa; phylum Arthropoda; class Insecta; order Diptera; family Drosophilidae; genus Drosophila; species Drosophila nigricruria. Next base: position 18,917,931 of record JBAMCI010000107.1, read on the forward strand.
AAGGTCCCGAGTTATTGCAGCCTTTGAGCTGCTGAGGTTGTTTTTCATCTTATTAGAGCAGCTGACGCTGGTCTCCAGCTGCTGGCACCGCTGGCAATAAAAATTGATTGCCCCTGGAGTCGCGATTGTGAGGCGCATAAAATCAACGAAGGTTCGTTGGCCATTTCCACGCAATTCGCACAACAGCTGTGCCATTAAACTGCCACTGAATCGGCCCCCCATGCAGCATGCAACCAACCAGCCACAAAAACAAACATTCGAGCTGCGAATCGGTTTTTTATGTAGTTGCATGTGCAACAAATCTACAAGTACCATTTCAGCGCTAGCAACCGGCGAACGCTGCGGGCTGCTAGCAACTCTCGCTTGTCCATTAATAACAAGCAAAACACACAAAGAAAATCACTGACATGTGCCCTTATAAGTATGCTACATATTTCAGATCCTCTCGACAAGTATTTTGCCCGCTGAATTGGTAATGAAGCCAAGTGCGCGGGGCAAACAATATGAGCTGGGATAACTTTTCAGTGGAAACTTGCACATTCGATTAGCTATCAGTTGGCTAGGCAACAGCTCAGACATGGGAGATGCTCAAGCTGCGAAACAAAACAGTTTACAACTTAAATATATTCAACAAGAACTCATCTGTTTCATGCTGAAATTACTTTACTTTCCCAGTCAAAAGATGGCCAATTAGATTTACAATTTGAGCATCTCTGAATTTCCATTTCTTTTCGAGAAAACATATGCATAGCAATGGTCTGTACTTGGTCTCATAAATGCAATCAGCTCGTGGCCCATGGCGTTGCGTAGCTAATTTTCTTTGACTGAACGCCATTTGCATGGGCAGGCAGGTCGGCAAATGGGAAATTTAATAAGGCTCAGACATGCCCACGCATGAGCCTCTAACAATGTTACATTCATAATAATAACAATAATGATGCTCATGGTAAAAAAAAATAGGGGAACCTACGCAACTGAATAGAACACACGCGCGCCTGCGGACCGCTTCGTTTCGATTTCCGGCCCGTGCGGCATTCGCATGTGCGTAACAAACTCAAATTGTTGTATTAATACACAAATAGTAAATGCGACGATAATATTTGATTTGCGAGGATGTAGACAAACTAGTTACTCACGACTTGAGTTGTAAGAATTATTGAAATATGATAATAAATCATAAATGGAAACATGTAAGAAAGCTCTAGTCGGCGGTACCCGACTAGGAGATCGCCTGAACCTTGCGAAGAGCCAATCTTCCCAACATGCTATGCTTATTTTACAAATACAAATATTGAGAGCCACACACACACAGACACCCACACACACATGCATACGCACGCACGCATAAGCACGCGTTCTGCTGACTGCGCAGTTGACGCAGCGACTGCGCTTGGGCTGCAATATGACTATTGTATGGGAAATTAAATGTTTAACAACTTTTTTTGTGGATGGACTTTCCTAATCAAACTTGATCAGCGTGATAATGTCATTCATATGTGTGTCTTTGCCAAAGCACAAGTCTCTAGTATTTGAAATACGAGTTTTACAAATTTGGGGCGAAGGGGGCGTGGCATCTAGAATCCAAAAATGGAAAAATCTCCGCATTCATTACACGGATCTACACAGTAAATTTAAAGTCTCTAGTTCTTACGGTATGCTTAGCGGAAGAAAAGTTATCGATTTTTATCGATAATAAGGAAACGGGATGAGTTATCGAAAATCTAAAAAAAACTCGTACTGCGTAGGCTATACACGAGTATACTCTGAAAATTTCAGATATCTAGCTTTTGTAGTTGACGAGATTGCTGCGTTCATACGGACGGACAGACGGACAGGGCTATTTCAACTCAGCTCATCGAGCTGATCAAGAATATGTATACTTTATGGGGTCTGCCACGCCTCCTTCTGCCTGTTACATACATTTTTACAAAACCATTATACCCTGATTTCCCATTTTCAATGGGTATAAAAACAAGTAAGAGAGCTCCAGCTGGGAGTGCTTAACTAGCAGATACCCTGACACTTTTTAAAGGGGGGTTTTGGGCATCAACATAATAATTTTTATTTTATTTATTGATTTAGTTCAACTACAAAACAAAACAAATATTTATTCATATTTTTTGCTCTTTTATAACCCATCCACATAGCAGACAGTTGAAGCAACCTGACAAGAGCATATTTGATATGAATATAAATTTATAATGCTGCCATCTAATCAAAGCCTTACATATGGGAGAATGCCAACTGCTTGAGTTTGTTGAAACCCAGTATTCAGTCGATCAACTTTGTTTTGTGTTTGGAAAAAAACAAAACACCGAATCTCAGTAGACTGTAGAAGTGAGGCCTGACAATATATGTCTATGCCCTCTGACCAAATTTTTTCCCATTCAGTTTTAAATTGTGAGCTCCAAATATTGTCGTTTGTTGTAGATTTATTTAGTTTTGGACTTACACGTTTGTTAATCAGTAAAACTCACAGCAATTTTCGGTAGTATTTTGTGCTAAATTCATCATCGGCTTTTCAGTTTCCAGTAGCAATCTGGCAACGAATTGTGGCCTTGTTGGCAGGAACGCGGGAACATCTAAATACTTGACATGTCAAACTCCTTTCACTTGAACCTAACAGGAATGCAAAAGAAGTTGGCTCTTAGATCATTGCATTTCCCGTTAAAGGAATCATCGCAGCTCTACTCGATCTTCAAGAACTCCAATGGCAAGCTATGCGGCCTGCCGGCCTATCCATTGGTCTGCGGCAACAAGCCTAAGAAGCTTACAGCCAGCTCGTATCGTGACTTCCTATCACTGCCAACCAAGACAAGGTCGCTAGAACGCAACCAAGCCAGTACCAATACTCAGGTCCTGAAGTCGTGTCTGAAGCAGCCAAATGGACCAAAGCGTCGCAAAGTCGTTCGGTTCAGCTGTGACGTTTAGCGCTGCAACAAAAACAAAATTGAAGAAACAATCGAATGTCTGGAGGTGCTTGTTGACGCATGACCAGACCAGCTAATTTGAAACGCAATTTTTAAGCAAAATTTGTAATTATTTCTAAGGGAAATTTGCACATTTTAATTATATCAACAACACACAGTCAATAGACGTCCTAGTTCGATTGGCTAATCTACTTGGGGGTATATATTGGCAAAGGCTTCTGCTGTCTGTCACATTGCCTTCTGGTGTCAGCCCCTTTTCAATTTAATATACTGTTAAATATCATGCAGGAATTTTAGCATAGTCTTCGTCATTCGGTTAGCCTCGGTTAGCTGCTGCTGCTGCCCTCGTCGTCCGACGCTTGTTTACGATAACTTTTGTCGTTTCTTTTAGCTTTTCATTGCTCGTGCCCTGTAGCATAATTTCGCTTTCCAAGCGCATATCCGGATAAGTTCAATGGTTAATAATGAGGGCGAACAAGGGGTAAAGGGGCGACGGCGAGGGCGAGACACCAGACCCCCCGCAGCGTGGGTGCTGGCCCGAGGATTAGGAAACGCTTCGTGCCAAAGTCAATGCGGGCAAGCGGATATTCGTAACAAGACCTTGCTGCGCACAACAGCAATGGCATCGTGGTAAACAAATAAATAAACTCTAGCCAGGCTGCTCTAACTGGATGCAGGGTGTGGCCAAGGACTGTGACAGGACGGCCAGGACGCGCCATGCACGTTTCGACATTGTTGTGCGCCTTTTGAGCTCCATTTGCCGAAAATGAAGCCAACGCCGAGTGAAACTTTGAGCTAAGCCAGTTATAAATCCCTTAGCCGCCGTCGCCGTCAAATGTTTAGACTCGCATAACTTGTAATTAATTGACAGTCTGCGGTCGAAATTCTCTGACAGTTTTATGGCACTGAATTATCAAAAAAAAAAAAAAAAGCAAGAAAGTAAAATAAAATATACTTATGTATATTGTGCATAGGCAAAGCGAAAGTCACACCAAACGCCATGCCATACACAATATCGCCTTTATGACAGATTGGACTTGATGTAGGTAAAAGGCTTGCCTATGCCTATGCCTATGCCTCAGCCTCGGACTTTGCTTTTGCCTTTTCCTTTATTCGACCAGGCAAATTTGTTGCGGCGTTGACATTTTCATTGCACAACATGGGGCGCAGGGCAGCTCAGCTCGAACTGGGACCAATAAAAAACAATAAAAACATTTTCAATTTGAGTGTTTTCCTTCTTCCTCTTCGTTTTTTTGTCGTTTTGTCAAACTTTTCTCTTTTTTTTTTTTGACAAAGTTGAACAAAAGTTGGCCAAGCGTAGAAATCGCTGGCTGCTTGACGCTGCCCAACCTCAACTACGGCTCGATACGCAGCTAAAGCGCATTTCTTCTCACTGACTTATGGCCAAAGACTCAGCAATTAAGCCCAAACTTAAAAATCGATAAACGATTCATAAGCTGTTGATGCCAAAGAGAGAAAAGCATAAGATCTATCAGTGTGCGTGAATCAAAGAGTTTTGAAAATCTTTAAAGCAAAGTATAAAGTTCTCTTATGATTGATTACATCGTTGCTCATCTAAGCAATCTCTAAAGTGGATACCTTGAAATACAGGTGAACATATTAAATATTGTCATTCGTTGTGCATGTAATATTAACACATATCATTCACATATAAACAGTTCGTATCAAAGTGTTTTCCGAATATCATTGTTAATCACGGAAAGCACACAAAGGAATGTTAAAGATTTCAGAAGCATCATTGAATCGCTTGCCACATGACGAATCAAAGTTCACATTGTCTGTGTGCTCATCTGTATGTGTGTGTGTGTGTGTGTGTGTGTGTGCATGTCAAAGCAATTTGTTGAACCCAAATAGAAATACCAAGCCAAATGGCACGTCACTTCTACCCTCTTCAGCGGCAATTCGGCTATAACGTATACGTAAAATATTCATAAATTGCACATGAGCCAAACCCAAATGAGATAATAAGCCCTCTCGCCCAAGAGAGGTTCGGGACGGGCGGGGCGGGGGGCAAGGACTAGGACTAGATGCTATCTGCGTGTCCTTATGTTCTGCTTGTGTCTTTTTTGTGTCTCGATTCTATCAAATTAAGCACACACACACACACACTCACTCACACACATTAATGATATTATTGACGACTGATTGAGTTTGACTGCCATATAAGTATACACTCACACACTCACTCAATCACACACTCACTCACACACACATTGGTAGTTTCGCGTTATGGTAATCGACTTTTAGGCGTAAATATTATAAATCGACACAATTATCATCAGCCTTATTGTGGGCATAAAAAGGCAGCTCAATAATAACCATCGACTTGATGATTATCCTGGCAATCGTCATCATCATCGTTGTCATTACGAGCGTCGTTTGTTGTGCCACTTGTTGCCAACGTCTTGTCAGTTTTATGGGCAGCAGACATTCACTGAACTGCCACATAAATTATACAAATTGTCGCCAGAAATGTCTATAGCCTCTCGGCGACATCATAAATACCGCATATAATTGCCAAACTGAACGACCGACCGACCGACTGGCTGACCGACAATAACTGACCGGCCCCATAATGATATATGCACCGACCATAGCCATTAGCCATATCCCATGACTGAACTACTTAAGCTAAGAGTTTTTCGACCCTATAAGCCTACCTGCTGCTGCTGCTTGGCCCAAAGTGCTGCCACTTCAGCCACTTTGCCAAGTGGCAAGCGGCCACTGGGAATCCCAATTCACAATTGGTTTACCCAGCGCCACTTCATTAGCTCGCCTCGAATGAATGAATATAAATGATAATCTTGTTGCTCTCTTATTTAGACTCATAAATTCATTTACAATATTAACGCAGCCCAAATATTTTCGACTGCTCAATATTATACATATATATATATATATATATATGTATGTGTGTATATGTAAATATATATCCATTTCCATTATTTTAATGGAAACTTTTCTGCTTTACAAAGTTTTGTAGCCTGCAGTTGTATATGCATATACATACATATATATCTTAAACATTTTTACCAAGACTCTACCACCCTCTCTCTCTCTCCCTCTACAACTCTGTTTTTTGTATAATATCTGAAATAAATTATTATTTTTATATTTACATAGCTGATATCTAAAACACAGCATAATATACATAATAACAACATTTAATAAAAATATAAATAAAAACAAGTAAGAAAACTCTCATCGGGAGTAACTGACTAGCAGATACCCGGACCAGAGTTGAACTCACATCGTCAACAAATCTAAACTACATAAAGTAGCTGCTGATGATTCAAATACTATTCAATCGCAATTGCAATTCAACTTTGAATAGACAATATACAATATAAGTTCAAAAATATATAAAAGCTTTAACAATTCTTAACTTTCTTGCGCTGCCGATGCTACCTTTCCCAGTTAGTCGCTTTTTTACAGGGTAAACCGAAATGCAGTCGGTTACGTTGAATTTGATAGCTATCGATGCCAAGCAACTTAAATATACAGAAGCACACACACAGAGAAAGAAAGAGAGAGAGAGAGAAAGCAAGAGGAAGACGGCTAGGAGAAAAACATGAACACGTTGAGTATATCAAAAAGTTGCAACACTTTATGGCCCATAAATATTTATGTGTGTTGTTGTCGTTGTCGTGGGCGCACTTTAAAGCCCCATGTTGCAAATATTTTGGCAGCGAAATAGAAGCGCAGTTGACAAGCCATGTTAACGAGTTTCAAATTGGCCCACACACCATCAAGCGTGCTGCCATGCAGCCATGCAGCCATGCAGCCATGGCCATAGCCAGAGCCACAGCTACAGCCACAGCCAGAGCCGCAGCTCCAGCCCGTAAGCCCCACATTGTTTGGGCGCCTTGCCATGAACCGCTGCAGTTGCCATTTGCCAGTTTCTAGTTGCTAATCAGACCGTTGGGGTTTTACCAGACAATGGCAATGTGAATGCAAACGAACCGACAGCTCGTTGTATAACAACGGCCACCCACACACACAAACACACACACACAAACACACACTGAACCATTCCGCGAACCGAACCTAATGAGATAACCTGCTTATTTTAGCCAAGAGAGAAATAGCAACTACAAACTACTATCAACTCGAGCTTGTTGCGTGGCATCCATGAGATATATATATATATATATCATATATCATTTCGATAGCATGGATACAAAAGGTCACGTTTGAATATTATTGAGAAATGGTTTTGGAAAAAACTGTTTACATTCGATTTGATTGTATAATAAAGGTTGCAAAATTCCAGTTAAAAATGGTTTGTTTGCCAGCAGCTGGGGCAACAGCAACTGAATGAGATTCAAATTTGCTTTTCAAAATGCTAAAGCAAAAGTTCCTTGAACCACATTCAGCGCATGGGGCGCATGGGGCGCATGGAGCATTGTCTATGAGCAAGACACGCCAAGTAGCTTAATGCTTTAACGGTCTGTTGCATTCACTTTGATCTGAGCACAGGTACACAGAACGCACACAAATTCATAGACAACAACAGCAACGCCACCCACAGGACACATGTGACAACGCGTAATTTTTAATAAAGCAAAATGTTAAGCCCATTCAGGCTTCAATACTCACCCCAAGCTCCACGTACATCGTATATATGGGATAGGGCAGGGCAATCACCATACCAGTTAGCCAGGTGGCACAGCAACAGACGAAGCCAGGTATGCGCCCCTTGAGCGGATCATTCAGCCAGCGCATGCGATCCCAGGCAATCAAAATATGAGATATCATGGCCACATGTATCGGTATGTCCTGTAAGTCCAAGAAAGCACAAGCGCACAAATACAGTTATAAATATATGTGTATATATATGTAGGTGGATGAGAATGGATGGGGAGAGACAGAGAGAGAGAGAGAGAGGGAGGGAGGGAGAACTGTTGCCCCTTAGCTGTTCTTTTTGCTTAGGCTCGGGCAACCATTTTTCGGCCATGTGCGGTGATTGAAACAAATTTGTTTGCCTCTGATTGTTGTTGCAGCAGTGAAGCACGTTGGGCTCGCTTCGTTGAGCATTCACAAACAGACACATATGTATTCATATATATATATATATATATGTATATGTGTCCTGGCAACCTGCAGACATTTGCCCATCTTGTTATGCTTCAATGCGAAATCCCAAAGATTTGCCCGGCTATCCATTTCGGCTAGGCCTCTGCTTTGTTTATTTATTTGCTTGAGTTCAGATTGGATTTTGTGACAACACCTCAAACACACACACACTGGTACGTGCGCGTGTGTGTGTGTGTGTGGCTACATCATATATTTAACAGATTGTCTAGCATTTAGCAATGGTCAATCTATTCATCTAAGTATGCCCAAATACAAAGCGACATAAAGCATGCATCAGTTGGCCTAAACCAGACTTATAACACTTGCTGCCAAAATGTTTTATACTAACTTCATTTGATAAACAATCTTTGGAAGAGGCAAAAGTCTAGACTCTGGCTACCTGATAATCTATGCAATCTAAAAGTTATTGGACAGAGTATAAGGCAGTCGGTTCTTGAAAGAGTTATCGATATATGTAAATATATGTTGTTGGTATATCATGCATGCTTAAAGCTATTAATAGTGGACTAATGGCATAATATATGAGTCGACATCCATAAGAGTACGACCTGCTCTAGGTTTTGATTGTGGCCGAAAGGTTTCTAGCAGAACTCTTGGCTTGTATTACATTTTATGTGCTAGTATATATATAATACGTATATATCCTTATACTCAATTTAAACACCAGAACAAAAGCATTTCAGAGTTGACTGCATTCGATTTACATTCCATGTCGATTCACTGCGCTCTGACACCCAAAACAAACTCAGCAAAGTGCAAGGCAGCAATGACATTAAACAGAATCATTGTCGCAAATGGAATGCGCATTTATCTCGAATTTGAGTGGAAATAAGGAAATTTAAAGGCTCATCGAAGTAAATTGCAATGTTTGCGGATTGTCTGCGGCGCCAATGGCATTAATCAATTTCGATGGGCTCAAGGGCACGAGGCAAACATACAAATCCAGCTCACTCCATCTCTCAGTGAGTGTCTATATATATATATATGAATATATATATATATATATATATATAAGTATGTGAAAATGCCACAAATATCCGTTTACATGTGTTTGTGCGTCTGTCTGTATATGCGCGCTCTATTTGTCGCCCATTGTGATAGCAATCAAATCGAATCATATCCGTTGCTTGACATTTTGTCCAACTTTTGTCCCAGCTGCTGCTGTAGGTGTCCGTAATTCAATCTCAAGAATAGCAACTTGCCTCTAAATGCTGCGTCCCAAAAATAAAGCACATGATTTTTTGTTCTGCAATTTGGAAGGACTCCAATATAGGAGTCTCTTTATGTAGCTATTATCAGTCCATAAACTCGAATATACTATATTATATAATACTCTGATTCTTAATTAAGTCGAGCTATTCTTGAGCAGACAATGAACTTTAAAAGCTCAATTATTAAGTGCTTTCCACAGTTTAAGCAGATAGTGCTAGACTAGAAAATATGCTGTCCTCTATCTGTATGTATTGTTCAAGTTTCTCTCTATGTAACTATTATCAGTCCATAAACTAGCGAGTATAGTAGAATTCTCTGATTCTTAATTAAGTCGAGCCATTCTTGAGCTCTTAACATTTGCTTATAGAGCAGACAACGAACTTGAGCTTAAAATTTCGTTTATCAAGTGCTTTCCAGAGCTCGACCTCTATCTGTATGCATTCTTCAACTTTCTCGCTACAAATTTCATAGTACTCTACCTCATAATATATAGACTTTAATAATGGTCATAATATCCCCCAAGCACAGACTGACAAAATGAAATAACAATAATAAAAGCAAAATTAATCGATTTATCGAAAATTCTTATTTTTCCTGCAACATTTATTTTCGTCACACGCTGAGCTGAAGACGTTAAATAAAAGTAAGAAAACAAATTGAATGAGAGTAAATTTTATTTTCGGTTTACACACACGCACACACACACACGCACACATACACCTACATGTGTATGGATGTACCTGCAGCTGAGAGATGTGTCAATCATTGTGGCTTTGACAATAAGATGCGGCTGAAGCTATTATGTGGGTGTTGCCAATCTCTCGCAGAGCCAAGGCGTGGACTGGCGGTGACGTTACGGTCTTTTGATTTCCAGACGTGTCCTTATCGGAGAACAACATGCCAATTAGACTCAGCTGGCAGCCCTTTGGCTGACGCGTGAGCGTATAAATTGAATACAATCGAATTTCATATCTATTTTAAGTTGAGTTCCGAAAAAATATACGCATCAAGCTGCTTAAAATAAACTTAACTTCCTGCGAAGAGCAACAACTGAGAGCAAGTAGAGTTCGTCAGCAGCAGCAGCAACTGCATAAAGGTTTACAGTTTCTTTGATACGAACTTCATGGCAATTTGATGAGTACCTAATTAGTCCTCAGAAATTGTTGGCTTGAGTGGGCAAACGCATGAGTTATGACTGCTCAAACGTTGCAGCACTTGCGGTTACCTCAAAAGCAAATTAAATGTCGTTCGGCACTCAAACCGAAGCAGCAAATAGCTTTAATTTCATATTAAATATTTGCCCGAGCTCACAAGAATTTGCTTCGCTTGCGGTTGATTTTGATTTTTTTTTTGTGAGTTGTGAAGTGCATATTTGGTTTATGCTTTCGATGTTGACTTATAAAGAAGAAGTAAGAGTGCGGCAGTCGGGAGTCGGGCGTCGGGACTCCCGACTAGCAGATACCCTGCGAAGGGCTGATATTACAATCATTTCAAGATTCTTTTATATGTATATACAGAGCAGTATGAGCCATACTATGGGAACTTCAATTTTGAGAGCATGATCGATAAACTGGAAATGGGCTGAGTTATCGGAAAAAATGATAAGCTCATACTGCGTCTGGTATTGAGGAAAACACATTTGAAATGTCAAGTCTCTGGCTTTTGTAGTTTACGAGATCAATGCGTTCATACGAACGGTCGGATAGACGGACGGACGGACGGACGAACGGGCGGAAGGACGGACAGACGGATAGACGGACGGATAGACGGACGGATAGACGGATGGATGGACGGACGGACGGACGGACAGACGGACAGACGGACGGACAGACGGACGGACGGACGGACGAACAGACGGGCGGGCGGACAGACGGACGGACGGACGGACGGACAGACGGACATGACTAGATCGACTCAACTCCTCGTCCTGATCACGAATATATATACTTTATATGGTCTGCCACGCCTTCTTCTGCCTGTTACATACATTTCCCCAAAACCATTATACCCTGATTTCCCATTTTCAACAAAGTCAGAGTATTAAAAAATATTTTAATTAAATATAATGGAAAACATAATCCCTGGCAGCAAGATGAACGAATATGTTTTTATTTGCATCATCTAGCACATGTATATTCATGTGAATACATACGTGTCCCATAACAAGACTTAACAAAAATTAAAAATATTTTATTATATGTATTTCGGTAAGCTTGTCGCATTGTCAGTGTTGGTTAATGGAAAATAAAATATGTGCATTTACTAATTACTATAATGCAATATAGTATATTTTTTCAGCTTAATATAAATTATTAAACTTCCGAAAGTCTTTTAACTGCAAACTCAAACAAAGATTTAAATGGGGCAACTATCTTAAAACTTTAGCTTCAAAGTGAAAATGAAATTAGTAGAAACTGCACAGATGGCGAAAATCCCAATAATCATTTGAATTCATTGTTTGCACTAGGTTCATATTTTAGTGTCTTATTGGCTCTTATCTATTTCTCTCGGACCGTGCTCCACATTGTTTTCAGCTACACAGGCAAAGCGCCCCGACGTCCCTCTCGCCTCTCGCCTCTGGGCTGCGCTTGCCATTGTGCAAAGGCCAGGCCAGAACCGATAAAGCAGACTGCGTTAAGTTTATTAACTTGTCATAGTGCCATGAGGTTTATCGGCTCATCTGGCCCGCTGGCAGCTTTACAGCCCAGCCCAGAGAACCACTGAGAGAGAGAGAGAGAGAGGTAGGGCAAGAGGGTATGGGAGTTGTACTTGGGAGCTACAATAGATAACAATGCTCATGAGTAAGTTTAATTAAAATTTGCTGGAGCCAACGAGCTGGCCAGCTGGATGGCTGGCCGGTTGTCCGGCTGGAGCAATAAGTTATATGGACTCACCTGCAGCATGGGCAAGAAGAAGCAGAGAAACTGCCCGAATATCCAGTTCTGGAGCAGCATCACCATCAGCGAAACGGGCAAGACCAGAGCACACTGCACGAAATGGCAGAAAGCCAAATTGATGATGAACGCATGCGTGACGTCCTTGTAGAGTCGATTATACATGATGTACACAATGATAGCAATGTTCAGGATTACGCCCAGCAGGGCCAGAGTTGCGTATTGAATGAGAAAGAGCCAATAGACCGACTTGATGCTCGCCTTCAGTATCGGCCCATTGACGCGCTCCATGTCCTCCGTGTCGTTGATGTGGCCGGCCAGCAAGTGCGCTATCACCATAAAATACTTGTCCGGCACATCCTTCCACTGGCTGGAGCTGGCCGCCATTTGATAGTCCTCGTCGGCAGCCGGTTGGCCGTGAGGCGTGCCCACATGATGCTCAGCGGGTGGCATGCTTACCACCTGCAATTGAATACAGAAAGCAGCAGCAAAAGAGAGGAGAAGAAAGGTATCTATGAATAGTTTACATGACTGGCAAGCCCACTCCTCACTCCTCCCTTGTTGAATCTGGCACCAGGCAGAGGAGGAGGTGCAGGAGGTAATTTAACAATAGTTACGTCCTGCCGCTTAGCGTTGGCAGGCAAAGTTGCATTTGTTTATTGAGTGTGAAGAAGGGCTAGATGGAACATGGTTCGTTGTATCACACCTGGCCAAGCACACCCGACCAAACAATCGAATGAATGCAGCTTAAAGGATTTGCTCGGCTCGAACAGGGGAAAATGACGTCTAATACCACAATTTGATGATGACACAAAAGTAGATAGACAAACATGGACCGAGGGCAAACAAGCTTTAAATCGAATTGGTTTGCAACCTTAAGTCGATCCCTTAATTAAACTCGTCGTCCGAAGAACAAAGTAGTGAGACAATAATTTACATTTTAGTAAGACTTAGAGATTTTAATTTCAATTAATATACTGTAATCATAAGCTGACAATAAAATAATTAAAATGAGATGAAAATAGTGTAACATATTTGAAATGTATATTATAGCTACAGAACTTCTCTTCAGCTTGTGGCACTCTGTTTGTTGAGCAGCTTAGAATTCCTAAGTAGAATAAACACCACAAATAAAGCAAGCAATGGAGACGATGTGACTATTTGTATAAGCCAACATAATTTGTTGTAATTCAGCAATTAAGAATCAACTATATACTAGACTATAGTTTTACAAAGGTTTTCGACGTGCTGATATGTATTTATAATAGTTATTATGGATTCATAGGCTATCCAGTTAAGGTTTATCAAATATTAATTTCTGACCAAGATATCGCCTCATAGGGAGACCCTCACGCTCTCTTAATCGGACGACACCTTGGTCAGAATTGAACAAGGCAGCTGTTCAGTAAATGGACTGAAGCTGAAGAATTTCTAGCAATTTCAGTCTAATTTTGGATACTGACTCAGCATATGAAAAGCCTTTCTAGTATATCTCGATTCTAAGCTACTCAATCCTCCTGTTCGTCCTCGATATTCACATTATAATCATATGATTATAGACAGAGAGAGAGAGAGAGAGAGAGAGAGAGACTGAGAAGACACAGAGTAATCGAGTGTGAAAGAGAGAGAGAGAAAGAGAAAAGGGCTGCTACTCTCTCTCTATACTCTCTCTCTCTCTATACTCTCTCTCTATACTCTCTCTCTATACTCTCTCTCTCTCTCTCTCTCTCTCTCTCTCTATACTCTTTCTCTATACTCTCTCTCTTTACTCTATCTCTATACTCTCTCTCTCTCTATACTCTCTCTCTCTCTATACTCTCTCTCTCTCTATACTCTCTCTCTCTCTCTATACTCTCTCTCTATACTCTCTCTCTCTATACTCTCTCTCTATACTCTTTCTCTCTATACTCTCTCTCTCTATACTCTCTCTCTCTCTATACTCTCTCTCTATACTCTCTCTCTCTATACTCTCTCTCTATACTCTCTCTCTCACTATACACTTCACATATTTTCAATTCGCCACTATTTGCATCTTCAACCATCATTGAACACAACTTGCTTAACTTACGCTGCCAGCACTCTATAATATTATGTTGACAAAGGCTTTGTTAGTTCAATCATGGAATCGTCTAATTTATGCAATTTGAGACACATGAACTCAAGAAGAAATATGAGAGAACCAAGCCTAAATGCTTTTGTTGGTTTTTCTTTTTATTATTATTATTATTATTATATTTTCTATTTTATGGACAAGACTAGACGGGGCTGACTGAGAGTTGGCGACAATTTTGTCGGCTGGCTGGTTTGAATGCAGCCGATGGCATTACGTGTATAAAATTTCTATTCATTCATTTGACTCATTGTTTGGCCACTGTTGTTGCTGTTGCAAGTTACGCTCAGTTTTCCTTTGTTTGGCATTTGCAACGGAAATTGCCAAAAGCATTGCAAACGGCAATGCATGCAACATAATATGGAAATTGAAAATCTCTATGCAACACCGAACGTCTGTCTATGCATATATGCACATATGTACACACACATACATACATACATACATACACACATATGTATGCTATGTATATAATCATGGCTGTCAGCTGAGCTACCTGCTCTATAGGGCTGGCTAGTCTGTCTGTCTGTCCGTCTCTATTGAACGGCTGGCAGACCAGACCTGCACAAGTGCCGAGGCCGCGTATAAGGATGTACAGACACATACATGTGTCTAGACACTAGACGTGAACATGCAACACGAAAGCTGATGTGAATATGAAGTATAGAAGTTAATATACCCTGATTATAACTAGCCAGTTTAGTTAATTAGAGATATGAGAGGCATGTGAAATAATAATATCAAACTGATTGATAAAATTTGTTGAATGCAGGATTTGATCAAGATATCAAATATATATGGGGCTGGCAAGTTAAACTAGAACTGGAACAGGAACTGGAACTGGAACTGAAACTGGAACTGGGAACTGGAGCTGGAACTGGAACTGGCGACTGTAACTGTAACTGAGAGCTGGATACCAGAACTGGAAGAAATCTGGAACTGGAAGTAGAACTAGCCAGTGGAACTAGGAACTGAAACTCGATATAGAGCTGGAACTGAAACTTAGAACTAGCAACTGAAACTAGACCTAGAGCTAGAGCTGGAACTGGAACTGGGAACTGGAACTGAAATTGTAATTGGAGCTGCAATTGGAACTGGAACTGAAATTGGAGCTGGAACTGGCGACTGGAACTAGAACTGGGAGCTGGGTACCAGAACTGGAACAAAACTGGAACTGGAAGTAGAACTGGCAAGTGGAACTAGCAACTGAAACTGAAACAGGAACTGGCAAGTGGAACTAACACTGACAACTGGAACTGGAACTAGAACTAGCAACCAGAACTAGCAACTGGAACTAGCAACTGGAATAGCAACTGGAGCTGGAACTGGAACTGGCAATTAGATACTAAAAGTGGAACTAAAACTGAAACTGGATCTGGGAGCTGGAACTGGAACTGACATCTGGATCTGGAACTTGAACTAGCGACTGGAACAGGAACTAAAACTGGAACAGGAACTAAAACTGGAACAGGAACTAAAACTGGAACAGGAACTAAAACTGGAACTAGAATTGGCAATTGGATACTAGAACTGGAACTAAAACTAAAACTGAAACTGTAACTGGAACTAAAACAGACAACTGGAGCAGGAACTGATAACTGGAACTAAGAACTAAAACTGGAAACTGAAACTGTAACTGTCTTTAGTATTTAAGCATCGAACAATATCTTGCTTTAATGTGGACACATAAATCTATATACATATCTTAAATTTAGCTTTCAATATGTGACAAGTTATGTGACAAGTTACCTGATACACTTATAATACCCGCTCGAGGCGCATTAAAATAAAGCCTACAGCGACGCAAGAATTTCAATCTAGATGGCTAGACAATAACAACAACTGGCTTAACACAGCACACGCAGTGGCTGTCACGTATGTAAGTGTGTTGGTGTGTGTGTGTGTGTGTGTGTATTGGCCAAATAGCCACAGCAGTAACCGCAGGCAAACAACACCAGCAACAACAGCAGTTGCCCCACACAGCCACCCGGCTCTCTCTCTCTCTCTCTCTCTCTCCCTCGCTCTCGCCCGTCTCTCTGCCCGTCGACATTTGCCAGTTGTCGGTGTTTTTCTATTTTGCAAGCTTCCGCTTTTTCCGCCAGCTTTTCTCTTGTTATACCCTGAACCCATTGAAAATGGGAAATCAGGGTATAATGTTTTTGTGAAATGTATGTAACAGGCAGAAGGAGACATCGCAGACCCCATAAAGTATATATATTCTTGATCAGCTCGATGAGCTGAGTTGAAATAGCCCTGTCCGTCTGTCCGTCCGTCCGTCCGTCCGTCCGTCCGTCCGTCCGTCCGTCCGTCCGTCCGTCCGTCCGTCCGTCCGTATGAACGCAGCGATCTCGTAAACCACAAAAGCTAGATATATGAAATTTTCAGAGAATACTCGTTTATAGCCTACGCAGTACGAGTTTTTTTTAGATTTTCGATAACTCATCCCGTTTCCTTATTATCGATAAAAATCGATAACTTTTCTTCCGCTAAGCATACCGTAAGAGCTAGAGACTCCAAATTTACTGTGTAGATTTGTGTAATGAATGCGGACATTTTGTCATTTTTGGATTTTGGATGCCACGCCTACTTCGCCCCCAATTTGCAAAATTCGTATTTCAAATACTAGAGACTTGTGCTTTGGCAAATACATACATATGAATGACATGATTACGCTGCGCAAGTTTGATTAAGAAAGTCCATCCACAAAAAAAGTTATTAAACATTTAATTTCCCATACAATAGGCATATAGCAGCCCAAGCGCAGTCGCTGCGTCAGCTGCGCAGTCAGCAGATCGCATGCTTATGCGTGCGTGTGTATGCATGTGTTTGTGTGTGTGTGCGTTGCTCGCAATATTTGTATATGTAAAATAAGCATATAATGTTGGGAAGATTGGATCTTCGCAGGGTTCAGGGTATCTCGTAGTCGAGCCGTCTCGACTAGAGCACTCTTACTTGTTTTTCCTCAATGGCTTTTGTCTTATTTCTTTTTCGCTGGTCTTTTTTGTTTTTTTTTTTCTTTTTTTTTTGTTATTTTCCTTTTTAAGCAGCAACTTCCGTTCAATTTATTGTGCCTAATTTTTCTTCACTTTCGAAAAATATTTGTTTGCGAACGAAGCTGTTGTCTGGGCCCTTTAACGGGTGCCGCGGGCCTGCCAAAGCCAATTATTTTCAATTCAATTCAATTTAATTTTCATTTCCAATTTGCATTATGACAATCGCGTAATGGAATGAATGATATTAACTGAGCCGAGCGCACTGAGCACTCGATTCAGTATCAATCCATGGCACCCTGTATGGCGCAGACATGTCCATTCGAGCTGTCGAACATTCGAATAAGTTTCGGCAACAAATTGACAAAATAAGCTTCAATAATACAAGCCAAACACAAAAGCTGATTTTCATATAAATTAAAGCAACGAACTTTCGTCATTCAAACTTCAGTTTTCAAGTGTATTAAAAGCTAAAGAACTTAGCCCAAAGCCAGGCAGATAATTGTAAAAAAAAAACAAGATTTCATTTCAATAGCTCTCAGATCTGCATATGTCTGGTCTGCTGATAGAAGAATTTTTAATAACTTTGAAATGAAAATCAAATATATATCATATATCAAACAGAATATCATAAGCATAATTTAGTAATAAAAGAAAATTTATTATGCTGCCTGAGCTGCCTTCTGGAGCTGGAGCACCCTATACCAAGCGCTGGGACTGCAGCGGCCGCTCGGTTTGATGACCCATGCACTGGCAACTGTTGGTGCGCTTAATTTTATTTGAACATGCCCGCAATGCTCCTTAGCCGCCGCATCCCTTGCCACTGCCACTGCCACTGAATGCACTCACCACCATACGGCACGCTGCCCATCCCCTTTGTTCCAGGGCCCAAGCAAACAGGCATCAAACATTAGTAGTTTTTTGCCCTCTGTTTGGTGCCTGGTGGAGCTTATCTGTGCCACGTTTGGGGGCACACTCACACACACACACACATCGCACATTGCACATGTGCCCCAGTAGAGATGGGCCAACTCAATGTTTCCATGTCTCAGTCTGGGCCAGTCCAGGGCTCAGCATTTCTTTTGGCCAGCACGTTTAGTGCACCCTGTGCACCCCGTTATGTGCCGACTGGCTGGTTGGGTTTATTATACCCTTCAATGATTTATGCCCCACTGACAGGGCGCATTAGGGGCACAGGGTGTTCCCCACGGGGGCAGGCACCGTTCACCGTGCAACATGCAATGTGCAATGTGCAACGCGCTGTATGCAACTATCGCCCCAGTTTCGCTTCAGCTCTTTCAGTTTGCTCATCTGCATTTGCAACGGGCCATGAAACGAGCTGAATAGCGTATAATTTTCTCTCACTTGTTGAGCACTGCACACACACACCCACACACACACACCCACACACACACACACACCCAAACACACACAAATTAACCCAATTGCTGTCAATTTGGATAGTTTGCTGGAAAAAGTTCCCCCGACACTCGACGCACAGCTGAGACATTTATAATTTTATTAACTAATTTGCGAAACTTATGTGATCTGCCACACTCCCCAAACTTACTAACTCAAGAGAGAGAGAGACAACTCTCTCTCCCCCTCTCTCTCTCCCCATATCTGCCTCCCTCACACATTCCCTTTTTTATGTTCAAATTTTTGCAATTGCCTCAAAATGTTGATAGACTGAGATGCGGCCTGCGGCTTTGACGCCTTTGGCAAAACTCGCAGCTCAAGCTTGTGGGCTGCTCTGTGACAGAGTTAAGAAAATTTCAGCAATTTTAACTGAAATTCCAAATTATTTTTAAGCTAAAAACAAATTCAGAGTTGTTAAGAAAACCATGAAAAAAAAAATAACAAAATTATACAAAATCCACAGTTGCTAAGCAAAAAAGTTCAAACTAAGCAGCTTATAGAATCTCTTTTCATACTTTTCAGCGACAAAGTTATGAATCACTTGGCAATTTCATCAACTAACAGCTAAAATATTGAATGATAATGCAAACTGCACTTGACAATTTCCATAGTGAAGGCCTCTTTACTTTTAATTACACTTCAACATATATTTATATTATTTATGTGATGAAATTTCAGCGTAAAACAAAAAAAAACAAGTAAGAAAGCTCTAGTCGGCAGTACCCGACTAGGAGATCCCCTGAACCCTGCGAAGAGCCGATACTCCAAACATTCTATGCTTATTGAACATATACATATATACAAGCAATACATGCGCACACATACACACATACACATACGCATAAGCACGCGCTCTGCTGAAGGCGCAATTAGCGCAGCGACTGAGCGTGGGCTGCGCTCATAGGCTTTACTATGGGAAATTAAATGTTTAATAACTTCTTTTGTAGATGGACGTTCTTAATTAAACTTTCAGAGCGTGATTATGTCATTTATACGTGTGTATTTGCCAAAGCACAAGTCTCTAGTATTTGAAATACGGCTTTTACAAATTTGGGGGGAAGGGAAGGAAAGGGGGCGTGGCACCCAAAATATAACAAAAACCAAAATTGTATAAACTCTACATTATACTAAATACTAAATTTGGAGACTCTAGCTCTAAAGATGTGGAAGATATAAATTTATAACCGCATTTTGATAACGTTTTAAATCGATAACTTTAAAACGATCAAATTTATCGATTTTTTGAAACAAACTTGATCTGCGCGTGCTATACACGGATCTACATAAAAAATTTCAAGTCTCTAGCTCTTATAGATTCTGAGATCGACGCGTTCAAACATACGGACAGACGGACGGACGGACGGACGGACGGACGGACGGACGGACGGACGGACGGACGGACGGACGGACGGACAGACGGACAGGGCTAAATCAACTCGGCTTGTCACCCTGATCAAGAATATATATACTTTATGGGGTCTGCCACGCCTCCTTCTGCCTGTTACATACATTTTAACAAAACCATTATACCCTGTTTTCCCATTTTCAATGGGTTCAGGGTATAAAAAAAAAACTTATTTGCATTTTAATTTAAAATTTCGATAAAAGCAAAGTGCAACAAAAAAATTGTTAGCGAGAATTAAAGTCAGAAGCTCGTTTGATGCGCTCCCCTGAATAATGGCCAAAATGAGAAATCCATTAGCCAGTTGAAAGTTCGCGCGCGCGAACACAATCAACTTTTGCCAAAGCCAAAGCCAAATCCACTTCATAATGCGGACAGACGTGGTTTTTTGACTCTCTCTCTCTCCCTCTCTCTCCCTCTCTCTCTCTCTCTTTCTATCTGTTTTTGTGTGATCCACAATTCGCGCAGATTTGCGGCGGTGCATCAATCACAGCCACTTAGCCTGACCCACAGAGGGCAATGCGTTGCGCCATTTAGTTGGCCATTAGATTAGATGGCTACTATGCACTGTTGCCATCAAAACAATTTGCCATACCACCAGCCACCCACTCCCACTCCCTCTCCCTCTCTCTCTCTCTCTGTGTGTGTGTGTGTGGCATGTGCCATTGCTGCTGCTGTTTTTGGCTGACTTTCATAGCCAACAAGAAGTCAAGTAATTAATACTGATTCCTACAACAGCTCACTGATGCGGAACATCGCACACTAGACGAAGGTGCTACTAACGACAACGACAACAGCAACAACAACAACATGCCATGTGACAACAACAACAACAACAACAACAACAACTTTATGCGTCTCAAGGCTAGACTATAGAGTAGACCCAACTGAACTTCTTTCAATCTCTCACCTGTCGCACAGGTTATTCGCTCGTTTAGCTTACTCATCGCCTATTTAATTGTTTAACACCAATTTTATTTGGCTGTCAAACTTTGCTAATTAAGCAGCTGTAGTCGTCGGCAGATTTACAGCGTCGCACACTTAATCGAATCGCAACAGTTCTAT
The DNA here is from genome assembly GCA_037075265.1 of Drosophila nigricruria. Classification (NCBI taxonomy): domain Eukaryota; kingdom Metazoa; phylum Arthropoda; class Insecta; order Diptera; family Drosophilidae; genus Drosophila; species Drosophila nigricruria. The sequence continues at coordinate 18,939,071 of JBAMCI010000107.1, forward strand.
TCCCGACTGGCGCAAAACAACGAACGAGATCTTTCAGCAAAATAATGAGAAATTAATGAAGGAATGTCTCACGGCATAAACTGAAAAAGAAAAGAAACAAAAAATAAAAGAAAAAAAAGAAAAATAAACAAGGCAAACAAAGTTCTGCATAATTTTGTCAATTTCAAGTCAATTACCATTTCTCTCTCCCTCTCTCTCTCTCTCTCTCTCTCATTAAGTCTGTCTAAGCCATTGACCCAGACAGCTCCTAATATAAAGACAACATCATATACTTAATGAGTTCAATAAACAATAACTAATGAGAGAATTTTAGGTATTCCCTTCGAGTTCAGTTTTGCCTATTATCGTTGCCAATTAAACGCATTAAGCCTTTAATTGGTATAAATTAAGTAATTAAATTGGTTGACCATCAAGTACGGTTTATAACGGTAAACATATATGTATGTATGTATTCTAAAGGGGGTTTGAGCCATGCCCATTGTTATTAGATTTCGAAAATCCTGTATATCAATTTGCATTTTAATTAAATTGTGTAATTTCTGTGCATTTCTGAGGGGATTTTGTTGCCCTTGGCAAGCCAAATATATGTGTGTAAATGAAAGCAGCGCGGGTAGCTTCAGAACTTGACAACAGATCTAATCACTTTCGGATTAAAATCATTTAACGAAAATAATAATTATAATTGCTGAAGCATGAACATGTGTGAACGGCTCTAACATACGTGAGGAAAGAAAGGATTTCGACGAAAGCAATTCTTGTAGCGACTTTTTGCTTCTTGGTGAAATGTTAAAGCTTGAACAATGGATGGGACTTGTTATAATAACCAACGATCGAGCGTGGACACATATGTACCATGGCAATGGCTATAGGTAATTATGTAAGAATTCTAAATTAAAGGCGTTGCTCATCGGAGCGACAAAGAGTTGAGCCACAAGATGTTGTCGCTCAATCATTTGACTCTTCGGGCCACTCTGAGTATTTTCCAGTGGTAAAATTCTCAGAGAAAACAAACAAAGTTCTTCATAAGTTGTTGTTACTCATACATCTTTGTAGCTCCTCTGATTCTTCGAGCCACGCTGAGTACTTTCCAGTAGTGAAAGCTCTTCAAAAGTTGTTGGAGCTCTGCACGGCAGCCACTCTGAGTATTCCCCAGTGATAAAATTCTTAGAGAAAACGAACGAAGTTGTTCATAAGTTGTTGTTACTCATACATCTTTGTAGCTCATCTGATTCTTCTAGCCACTCTGAGTATTGCCCAGTGGTAAAATTCTCAGAGAAAACAAACGAAGCTCATCATTAGTTGTTGTTACCCATACATCGCAGCTCTGCATGGATCGCTGTAGCTCACTCATCTGAGTGCAACACTGTTCACACTCATTCAATTGCAATAATGATAACAGTTGCAAAATACAAAATTATTTATAGAACATAGTAAACAACAGCTACTTATACTAGCCATTAACCTGAGAGCTAGCTAGACATACTCAGAGACATACTTGATAGAACTTTCTGAGCAAATACTTTTTGTTCTGCACAAAAACAAGCAAATGATGCTCAGATCTCACCTGCTTAAAAATTAACCTACTCAACATGCAACATTTCACATGCAACTTATAGATTGAGCCTCGCATATTTGCACAGCTGGCTTCGCACAAAATATTATGCTATATTTGAATGATATGCAATTTCAATGATAATGGCGAGTTTTCTTTGCTGTTTGCCTGCCATTGCGTGAAACTCAATTAATTGCATACATTGCCGGGCTTAATGGGCGTATACGACTGTCCGTCCGTCGGTCCGTCCGTCCGTCCGTTTGTCTATCCGTCCGTCCGTAAGTATGCAAAATAAAACACAAATGCGCCAGCAACAGGCAACAACAGACAACGCGAACTGATGCGAATTAATTGTTCGGCAACACGCAAAAGCTTCGCTGCCAACTGTCATACTGTATGGATGGCAACATATTTAATTAGCAAACAAATGATTTTCAAAAGCAGCATCAGACGCCACCCACCACCCCCAGCTTAACCCATCGTCAAACAACAGCTGAGCCATAAAATTAACAGAGCAACCAAATTATTCGGCCATAAAATTGTCATGAAATATGCGCGTCAAGGCCTATTAGGCTCTGTCGCTTTTTGTCAAGGTAATTTTCTGCGCTGTCTATTCACACACACACACGCACACACACACACACACACACATACATCCAAGTGCAAACATGCTGGTTGACAATTGTTTAAATGAAAATCGCATCTAAAGCAACTGCCTTCAAGTTTTGCCGGCCATAAATTAGCGCACAGTAAAAGCCATTGAGACGAAAGGCAATTTCGAAAAGTTTTTATCAGCTGCTTTAATGGTGCGCCCGGTGTACCCCCCAACCTCCCCCCCCCCCTCGCCCACACTACTGCAGCGTTCCCAGCGCCTGCATTGACTGATTATGGCAGGCAAATGAGCGAGTCAAGTGGCAAACCAGAGAGGCGAAACCAAGTCAAATAAAGCAGCGATGCGAGGCGGGCGACAGCTACTCGAAAACAGCGCAAAAGACATTGAAATTGATAAGCCGCACACAGACACACAGACACACACACACACACAGGCACATACATACATCTATACAGACAAACAAACACTTAGTCCATAGCAGCGACAGCAGCACACGCACTTAATGTGATTTGTGCGTGTATTTGTGCATTTTATGTTTATTGTTTTCGCTACACACACACACACACACACATACACACACACACACAGAGCCCGTCACACGCACACATAAACGTGTAGCATACTTAATAGCGCTGCGGGCTGCTCTGCTGCCCTGGCCCAGCAGCGACACCTTTGACATTGCCATGAAATTTATCCAAGCAATGCCATAAAGCATGAAGCATTCGATTCATTCATCTCTAAGACTCGGCCAGAAAACGCCATCAAATTTATTGTTATAGTTAAGCTAGTGTCACAAAGACATAAATAAGATAGATTTAACATTAGCTCCCGCTGCTGCTCTATAAAACTAACTCAGCCAGCCTATCGGACTAGTTGGCTTTTACACTAATTTCAACATTTCGAGCTGCCGTCAGAGTAGGTTTTTGGCTCAGATTACGTTTCAATAGGGCCGTATTCAAATCATTTCAGAGAGTTCCAAATTGTAAAAAAATAAATTCCACATTGCAATCTTTTCGACCATACAACTTTCGAAAACACAACACAAAAGATAAAACCAAAAAAAAAACAAAAAAAAAAAAGAAACCAAAAGCCCAGAAGAAAGAACAAAATCGGGAAATTGTTCTCTTATTATATATATACATATAGCTAAAGATAATGGATGCTGAAGAGGAAGCTCTGCGAAATGAGAGACGTCTAAATGCCTTATTAACGATTCATCGACAACTGGCGGACTTGTTGGAATTTGTGAATCGACTTGGCGTCTCATTGGAATCGCTATCAATAAGCACCGTACGCTATATAAGGGAACAAAATCTACAAACTAGCCAACAGCAAGAGCCCACTGAGACGACAGAGGCTACAACAGAGTCCCTGACAAAGGGCGTTGGCGAAAGCGATGCTGAGAAATGGGCCAAGAGGAGTTGAGGCTAACAAAATTGTGATGTGATGTGGTAAAATTGACATTGAGACGCATTATATATAATTATTCGATAATACATGTGGCATATTCTTCATCATACTAAATCTATTAATAACTATAACTAGTAGGAATTAGACTTGGAAAAAGAATCGACCAATATCGAAAAAGCGAAACACAAGATAGGCTAGCTATATTTATACGATTATATATTATGCATAGATTATCTATCGTTATCGATAACTACTTGTCTAGGGCATATTGTTATATCATGTATAACGTTATGGACGTAAATCTGTATAGCTACAAAAACTTGAACAACTTTTTCAGGTGTTGTTAACTGAGATGAGATTACCATTCATATTCATATTCCCATTAACAATAACCCATAAATGATCTTTCAAGATCGATAACTGGCCTAACCAATTGCTTAATGACTCTCAAACCACTCAAGGAACTTCTGAGTCAGCCTTAAAGCTAAGCCATCTCCACATGAGTCTCTAGCAAAGTGTATTCAATCTTCGGTTTCTTCATTGAAAACATTTCCTTTTTACCTTTTTACTGTTCTTTGGCCTTTCTCTGGCTTATGACTATAAAAAATATTTGCGCGCACTTTGTCTATCCATTTTATATGGATATGCATGTGTGCGTATGAGTACGTGCCGCTATTTATGTTTTACCAATTGACTTTTAAGGGCTTGAGACTTTAATTTCAGTTAACAGCTACAAACATACACACACACACACAGAGGAATTTTTATGGCATTCTGCTGCCTTCTGCGGGATTTGTCGATTGAACTTGAAGCCACAAGAAGATTTCCAGATGTTGCCATTGCTAATCCATCTCTCTCTCTCTCTCTCTGTACAGCTCGTTCCGTGTGTCTCGCTCTCGAGCACTTTATGAGCATTTAATTTTGAACATATTATCCTTGAAAATTGGCATCGTCTTTCACTGTTTGCCTTTCAGCCACTTATGGTTTATGCAATGCAGAAGAAGTAGATTCAAGATAATGTGACAGTCTAGCTTGACTTCAATTTGGGAATACCTAATTGCAATTGTGTAGGCTTGCAAGGCTCTGCTAATAACTCAATTTTATGCTTCTTCTCTTAGCCTTGTAGCTGGTCTTATAATGCTTCAACTAAACCACAAAATGTGTATATACTAGAGCAGTTTTTTATCTTCTCTATCTCATCTCTATCTATCTCATTCTATCCATTTCAGCCCAAAGTAGACTTTCAATGAAACTTTCTTTTGCTCTGCACATTGATGCCATAGGAACCATCTCTCTCGTCACAAGTTCTGATATTAAATACTTTTTTTTTCTATCTTTGTACGTTTGTCAAACTTTATCGACATCCCGTTTCTATATAGTTTAGCTCAATCTGCTAGAGTGTAAAGGTTATGCCAGACGCTGTCCGTCCAACAGCCGCCTCTAATAAAGTTTTTCCGACTCTGACCTTGGTTAAAGTGTTTGAATTTTCATGTCACGCTCAAGCAATTCATTTAAATTTATAACTAGAACAGTTGGCCAGTCATTGCCTCTCCAGTTACAGTTGTGCAATCATCGAAAAGTTATTTAACCTCTCACATGTTGATCGATCTTAATTTATAGATGTCAGCAGAGTTAAGCTCACTGCCATGGAAAGTGCCTAGCAAATTGTACGTTAAATAAGTTTAACACGCGCTGCGACCACAATCACGTTCGACTGCAATTAAGCATTTCTGTTGCATAAGAATGAATGGAAAAACTATATAATATATTCACATTTCTTACTGCTGCAGTCACAGATATATAGTGTGTGCATATGTGAACGAGTCTTCGATATAAGGGGCAGTCGTTGGCGGGGGCGGGGCAGCCAATTACAGATATAGTTCGGTTCGCTTGTTCATAGATAAGCTTTACCCTAATTGCGCAATTAATTCATTTGAGCGTATACAAACCGCAAAAAAAAAAGAAAAACAGAGAAGGAAGCTAGGTGTGTGCCACCTGCCGCCTGGGTATATGCAAATAGTTAAGGGCACGGTATGTGGGGGTTAGATAGAACGGTGTATGAAGTCAAGCTAATTATTTTAATAGTGCCAATCAAGCCAATTTACACACTGAGCAACAGAGCAGCCATCGCAATTGTCGTCGGTGTCAGCGCAACAGTTGCCCCGTGCACCCGATCCGGCTGCTCTGCCCTGGCCCCACCTTTTGCCCAAATGGGGAGCGTGGCTATAATTGCATACTTTTCTGCATAAGTAGACAGACAAACCTAACTTTCCTGCCCCTTGTCTGTCCCTGTTCCCCTCTACCTCTATCTCTCCCTCTCCCTCTCCCTCTTTCACTGTTATCTCTGCTCTGTGGAGCATTTATGGCACTCAAAGTAATTACACTGGCGCTCTCATTCATTCTCATTCTCATACTTATACTTATACTTATACTTATTCGCACTCCCAATCTCATTCCCATTCGCATTACTATTCCCATTTCCATGTCCTTTATGTGCTTAAACTCATTCTTATTCCCGTTCCCGTTCCCGTTCCCATTCCCAATCCCAATCCCGTTGGCATTCTCCTGGCTCGGCTGTTGCCAGTGCTTAACGCCAAACCCTGAGCGGAAATTGATTTTGCAAGCCGATGGCTGATCAACTGCCTTGCAACATTCACAGCAGTTTAAGCATTGATTTTTTCTATACTCTCACACAAGAAGTCGATTAATGCGTTAATGGATAATCAGAATGCGCTTGTCTACGACAATATTCAATTAGAGGAAATTAGATTTGAACTATGAAAACTTCTTTAAGATAAACTGAATATTAACTAACTAAAGGGTAGGGTATATAGAAAATGTTGTTCGTATCGATAATGATTATCGATTATCGATTATGGATGACAGCGATAGTTCTTCATATACCTTTAATAATGGATAGCAGCCAACTATTCATGGCTTCAATCTTAACTTGAAAGAAGTAGATTAGATTCGGTTTTTGCTAAGAGCATTCAATAGTTTTTAAAGCCGATAATGATTATCGATTATAGATACTAATGATAGTTCTACAGATACCGATGGATCACAGTCAGCTCTTCATGGCATCAATCTTTACTTAAGATCATTTGATAAGTTCAACATTTACTTTATGGCAAGAGCATTCGATAAGTTTAAAAGCCCATAATGACTATCGATTAACGATTCTGGCTATAGTTCTCGAGATATCGTTAATCAAGAATGACAGCCAACCTCTCACGGATTCAATTTTAACTTCATTTATCGTGTTTAAGCAATAGATAAGTTCAATATTTACTTTTTGGCAAGAGCATTCGACAGCTTTAAAAGCCAATAATGACTATCGATTATCGATTCTGGCTATAGTTCTTGAGATATCGTTAATCAAGAATGACAGCCAATCTTAACTTCATTAAACATTATTAAGAGCAATAGATAAGTTCAACATTTGTTTTTTGGTAAGAGCATTCGCTAGTTGACTTAACTTCTCTAACTTTTCGTTTAATTTGATTTTGCTGCTTTGCTTTTGCAATGCTGCTTCTTTATTGAGTAACAAGAAAACTATAAAAGCGCAAAGACAGCGACTGAAGCGGGTTGCCCAGTGGGCTGGCGCCTCTACAAATTGACAAGTTTCAACTCGAGTATGCAGTCAAAGAGCACTGGCGTTGGCATCGGCCTGCGCTTGTGTTTGCCTCCGTCTAAGTGTATCTATGGCCATGTCTATGGCTCTGTCTCTGTCTCTGTGTCTATGTCTATGTGTCTATGTCTATGTGTCTATGGCTGTGTCTATGCGACCGTTGAGCCCAATGCTGCAACGCCTTGTGGCACGCCCACTGCTGCAGTGGCACATGGCAGAGCCGCTCGTTTTGCTTGCTTTCTCTATAGCTTCAGCTTCAACTTTGCTCGACTGGGCCGAGCCGAGCCGCCCGTCTTCGGTCATTGACTTGCTGGCGCGCTGCGATTTTCAACAAATCAGTAACACCCTGTCCCAGCCCTAGTCCCTAGCCCCAGCTGACTTGCCCGCCCACGCCGCTAGCAATTGTCAATAGCAACAAAAATTCAAAGCGACATGAATTTCATACCAAATTGTCGAAAGCTGACTGTCGAGCAGTTTCTGAAGAAATGATACCAAACACTCAGCATTGATTTTGGTCAATGGCCTGTGGCCAGGACTGGTCGCGCGCGCCTGCTCTCCAGTTGTTTTATATCTATTTATGCTAAGATAAAGACATGACCATAATCAAATCGCTAAAGCCAGACCACCAAATACTAAAAGCTAAAAAGTAACGACGACTCTGTCTTTGGAAATGCTTAACGGTGCGTATGATTATTTGCGGCGCTGGACGCAAGTGCCACTAAATGGGGTCGGGCGAGACCCGAAAGAAAACTTGACTAATTGCAAATTTGCGCAGAAATTGAAATTGAAATGCCTGGCAATCTCATGGGGGCAGTGCCTACCACTAATTGCCGACCCGTCTCTAGAGACGGCCATATTGATTTTTGGCCGCTGCACGGAATCCTAATCTAAGCCAAATGTCAGCCCACATGCTCGCCAAATTCATTTGCATAAGTCTCCTCTTGTTATCGCTCAAATTTTGATTCGGAAATCTATGACAGCTGTAAGCTGCTTTTTGTTGTATTGGGAATTCGCCAGCTGGGAAGACGGCCCAGTCGAATCGGTTTGAACAATGCGAATGGACCAAGTTTACGCCCAGCTGGAATTTAGAAGTAACAATAACTGCTAAACTCACAGTAATCGACTGAATTATTAAACGAGCGAATAGCACACGGGTTAACCACAAAATACATTCAAGACATCTAATAAGAATTGTATGAGTTCATATAACTGCAAAACTTACACAATCTGCAGGCTGTTAACAGAGAAGCATTTTGAGTGGAGTAAGCATTGGAAAGGTATCTAACTTTAGCATAATGTTTGAGCCCTTATTAACAGTTCATATGTTAAGTAAAATTCTGTATAATATAAAAAAGTCAGTTAACATTCTGTATAACATATGAAAGTCAATAAAGAGATATGTTATATAACATATGTTATTTAACATACTGTTGAATATATATGACAGGCAACATATGTATGTTAAGTTAGTTGCATTCTGTCAATGAAGAGGTATGTTATATAACATATGTTATATAACATTCTGTAGAATATATATGACAAGCAACATATGTATGTTAAGTTAGTTGCATTCTGTCAATGAAGAGGTATGTTATATAACATATGTTATATAACATTCTGTGGAATATATATGACAGGCAACATATGTATGTTAAGTAAGTAACATTCTGTCAATGAAGAGGTATGTTATATAACATATGCTATATAACATTCTCTAGAATATATGACAGGCAACATATGTATGTTAAGTTAGTCACATGCTGTACAATGCATGTTAAGTAAGTAACATTCTGTACAATACTTGATAGTCCACATATATTAAGTAATCTTCTATACAATATATCAAGCTCAACTTTTAGCTCTTCTTAACACAAAAAAGTTAAGCTAAAGACATTGTGAAATCGCGTTTACATTATCTAGTCACTGCAATGTGCCCGTAAGATGTCATTTACGAATGTCAAGCAACAGAACCGTAAAGTTTCTGATTAAAAATGCTGGAGAATAGCAGAGAGAAGAAAAGTTGAAGCTTTTGTAAAAGTTTGACTAAAGGGTATTTGATCGCTGTCATACCCTTTTTTTTCTTGCATTGTCTGTTGTGAGTGACAATCATCTGACTGGGCGTTTGTCACTGTGTGAGTGATTCAGAGCCGAGTTTAGTGACTGTGCGCTTGGCTTTTGACCTGGGTGCTAAGTTACCTTGACTTGGTTTCCAGCTCGCAGCGCTGCTCGCAGCTTGTTTTCAATGCGCTGACGCTTCGATATCCTTGAACTTAGTGGGGCAACAGCGGGCGGACGGACGGACGGGCGGATGGACGGGCGGGCGGGTTAGAGATGCCAGCGACTCAGACATTTATGTACGCAAACGGTGCGAATACTTTTTGTATAGGCTGCTGGTTTGTTTACGCTTTTGTGTTTTGGGCCGTAAAACGATGAATGTCGAACACATTTGCATTTTTGGGGTCAGGCGGTAACAATAACAAAAGCTGCGAGTGCGCATTTTTTTTTGTTTTTCTTTCTTTTTTTTATCATGGGTTAAGCGAGACAAGGACATGGCATGGAGGATAGCTTTCTGCAATCTCATTTAAATTTTATCTGCTGCGCTCATGTATTAGGGCCGGGTATATAAGTCACCAATTTGTCAGATTAAAAAAAAAAAAAAAAGAGACGCGACATAATAAATTGCGCCGAATTAATTGCCAGGCAAAGGCAAAAGTGAAGATGTTGCCTAATAAATTGCTATTAAAAATGAAGTGCGCCCGCTTCAAGTATAAAGCAGAGTGCGAAATGCGTCGCCAAATTAACGATGGCAACGATGGCAACAGCAACAGCAACAGCGACAGCGACACTGTCTATAATAAAATATATAAAAAGGAAAAATAAAGTAGGTGACAGGGTTTTAATTTGCTCATATATTCATTTTAAAGCCCGCCAGCAGACGCTGCGTATGCGTTATGCGCAAATTACATAATCATTGACACCGACACATGACAGCCTGAAAGGCTGACAGGCTGACAGCAAAGCATCTTGGGCACCTCAAATGTGCAGTGGCGTTCGGGCAGCCTGAACTGAAAAAAATTCTTTAATTATGCTCTGAAAAAAACTTTAAATAATTATACCACAAAGTTTTTTTCGCCAAGCAACCTTTAATTCTCTCTTCTCCTCAACTATGTATTCTGTATTCATTATCTTCCATTGCTTTAAAAAATATATTTTATTCATTTCTGTTTAAATTAAGTTGCCTAAAAGGTAGCATTTATTTAAAAATATTTCATCAAATATATATATTTATTTTTTTTTAAATAAATGAAACAAGCAAATCTCTATTTTAATGCAAAAGACAAGTCAAGTGAGAAATTCCTGTTTAAGCCGATTAAGCTGAATGCATGTTTCCATTTGCTACAACAATTTTTACAATTGTTAAGCCATTCAATGCTCCAGAGCTTTGTTTTAGTAAAATTTAACAAAAACTGAATAGAATATAAATATTTGCAGAGCTTTATAAATTTTTCAAATTTAACAATCGAAAATTTATTTAATTTTCAAAAGGTACAAAAATAAAATATATAAAATTTTTGGAATTTTAAAAAATTTTAAAAATTTTATTTGATATTCAAAAGCTAAAAAAAAATTGGAAAATTTTATTTGATATTCAGAAGCTAAAAATTTTTTTTTAGATATTCAGAAGCTAAAAAAAAAGGAAAATATTTTAAACAAAATCTAAAAAAAATGGAAATATTAAGCAAAAATTTTTATTTTTATGTACCTTTAAATCTAAATTAAATTACCAAATAAAAGAATTGAAAATATTTGAGGTTAAATCAAAATATATAATATTTTAAGTTTTTCGAATTTGATTTTAAATCCTTTCTTCTTGATATTTAGAAGTTAAAAAAAATTTCATATTTTATTTGATATTCTGAAGCTAAAAAAAAAAAAATTAAAATTTTTTTAGATATTCAGAAGCTAAAAAAAAATGGAAAATATTTTAAACAAAATCTAAAAAAATTGAAATATTAAGCAAAATTTTTATTTTTATTTACTTTTAAATTTAAATTAAATTACCAAATAAAAGAATTGAAAATATTTAAAGTAAAAAAATTGCTGTAAAATTTTAAATTTTTCGAATTTGATTTTAAATCCTTTCTTGCCTCTCAAACTGAATATAAAACCAAATACTTAAAGGTAAATTTAAAATTTGGACTTGAGCAGCTTCAAAATTTACATCGAATTTACCAAAATTTTGCGGCAACTAATCCGATTCGCGTAATCAGAAAAGGCAATCAAGAGTCTGGCTTTTTTCCGAGAAGAGCAGTATTCAGGCTTAATGAAAACACACACACATACATATGGCCGTGTTAAATATATATATATATGTGTGTGTATGTGTATGTAAGTAGGACTATGCCCATTCATTTAAATTTCAGTTCAGTACTCTTGTCTGATACTCTCCAACAAAGTGCGTTGCGTGAGGTTTCATTTAGTTCAGTGGCCGTACCTGAAAGTGTTCTACGAAATTCGCTTTTGATGCGTTTGAAGTGCTCAAGTAGGCAGCCAGAAAATGAAATATTGAGCAGCAACAACAGCTGTAGGGCTGCCAGAGCAGCCAAATTGGACAACCCTTCTGGCGCGTCATGCCCAGACTCAGACCCGGTCCCAGTCCCAGTCCCAGACCCTATCCCTGTCCCAAGCCCAGCAACCCAATCCCAACACCAACCCCATTCCAGTGTCCCATTGACATTCCCAATTCTAAACCCATTTCCTCAGCCCATCTTAGGCGTGCGTCGACTATTGATGAAGCTAAAGCCGCTGCTGTCGCACAATTGAAAACAGTCAGCGCGTGCGACCATCTCGTTGGCTTCCCGAGCGAGCGGGGACTTGCGGTTGAAATTTACACCTGCGCAACATGGCCCGCAAAGAGGGGCGTTATAGTCACGCCCAGCTGGGTGTGCGCGAAACAAACAGTTTGTAAGTGATAAAAGCAGCTATGGGCGATAGGAAGCGAAGCTGGTGCCTGTTCTTGTTGTTTGTCAAATGTTTTCAAAAAAGCATTCAACGCAATTTCGCTAAAAGTGAATCGATTTCTACAAGCTTTGAGCCAGGCTAACTGCACAAATAGTCAAATATGTTCCATATGCTGAAATGTTGTTCAAAAACCATTGACTGAGATTCAATATCTGTTTTGTGCCATGTGTTAATTGAAAGAATATTTTGAGAGCTTTCTCTCTACCAAATTATGAAGAGGCATTTGCGCTTTTGGGAACAGCTGGATTCTTAGATTCAATGCGAGTTGACTTTGTGTCGCGGCTTCGGCATCAGTTTTAAGCCCATCAAATGGCTGGCTGCCATCATTTTTTAATGCCACAACGCTGTTATTCATTAAGTTTAATGAGTTCATTTGAATTAGAATGTTGGCGAGGTGAGGAAAGGGAACGGGAATGGGAACGAGAGCGAGAGCGAGAGCGAGAGGCGAGAGCTAAAGCGAAAGCACAAGTAAAAGCAAACGATTTGCGGACGCCAAAATTTTAAAAGGCTTGAAATTGAAGCAAGGCTACAGGCTAATTGCCAACCAACGAGAGCCAGCCAGGCTCAGCTGCGTTGCGCGCTAAAGCATTTTGGCCAAGCCGTCAGCAGTCATAGGGAGCTGGCGAACTTAAGATGCTAAATGAAACTGAGATGGCATTTCGCAGAGCTGGGTGAGCTGTCGTAGCTGCCATGCGACTAATTCAATTAGCGTAGCTAATTTTGGCTCTATTAGCTGACAAGCTGCCGTTCGTCGTTCGCCGTTTGTCGTTCGTCGTTCGATGTGCGATGTGCGATATTTTTTGCCGCTCAGTGTTTGCAAATGGCAGCACTCAACACTTTCATGCGCCAGTCTGCGTACCAATCTAATAAGCCAACTGATGATTAACATCAGAGAGTCCTTTCAGCTACATCAAATGTCCTCGAACTGTCCTCCCAGTTAACCCAGCTGACAAATGGCTGCCAGAGTGCTTCAATTGCTGGCATTTATATATATATATATATTCACATAATATACATCTTGTAATATTTTATGAATAGTTTTTGCCAGCAGCAAATGGCATAAACTTAATTAAGAAAGAAAAAAATAAAATAAATTATGATTGCAAGGGCCAAACACTTAGTTGACCATTTAAGGCACTAATATAAGACTCTTAAAGATATTATAAAAATGAGAAATATTTTATTTAAATTTTAAACTGAATAATGATAGTTGATAATGTAACAGGCATGACATTTATTTGATATACTTTCCCTACTCCCCACTCATCTCATCAACTACAAACGTGAAATTGTAAATCTATATGCTTATATACCATAAACAATCTCTTTTTTTTCCATTTTTTATTATTGATAAAATCAAATGACTGATTTTCATGCTTTTTTTACGCGTAATTTGAATACCACAAAAGTTTAAAAAAAAAATATATATATATATATACTCTAGAGAGTCCTTTGATGCTTACACACATTATGAATATTTCGAGCACACCTTTACCCATTTCGCCCTAATGAAAAAAAAATGTGTGTAAAAAGTTTTCATATGCTAGCAGAACTTTGGCACACAAGCGGATGTCGTTATTACGCACTGAAAATTTCATTAAGAACGAAAGTGCATCTAGCACAAAAGTAATTCAATAATTAATTTTCCATAGTAATGCCCATAATGCAGCCACATGAGTGCTGTAAGCGACGAGTGTGCTTGTGTGTGTGAGTGGGTGTGTGTGTGTGTGGGTGTGTGTGGGTGAGTGAATATGCTTTTATGCAAGTATGTATTCAAGAAGTCTGTTTCACAGACATTGTAAGTCATTTTTAAGCAGTACTCCGGGTATTTGCTAGTCTGGCACTCCCAACAAAAGAACTTTTACGTTTTTTTTCTTCTCACAACTGCATAATAAAATATAATGCAAAAAAAGCCTCAAAGTTTCAGTTACTCAAAGTTAATTTTTAATATATATTTTTTTAACATTTTTGTTGTCTCTCATCTAGAAGAGACATTAAAAAGTTTATTTATGGAAAATTGCATTGGTAAATCATACGCAATGTGTGATAATAATAATTATAATAAATAATAAATTAAGAACGAAAAAAAAAAGTAAATTTTTTTCCACACTCTCAATTTACATATTCAATTCCGAATTGTTTTCAAAGTGTTTTTTATGGAGGCATGGAGAGAACTTTATTACAACAGCAACAAGAACATTAACAACATTTTTAATTGACAACCTCAGCAACAGGCATTTAAATTGCAGCAGCAGCAGCAGCAGCGACCGCCGCAGCAGCAACAACAAACAAGATCAAAAATAATTTACACACGCAGAGCAAAAAACTTCCACGGGCTAAACTTTTTACTCAGTTTGCTTTTTGTGAATGTAAACACATGTATAAATACCCTAACCAGCTGAGCATAAGGCCTAGCACAAGCTGTCTGACACACTTTATATATATATATATATATAAATGATTTATTATGCATTGATAAGACTATATAAAAACCGAAATCAAACTAGACAATTGATTATATTGATAACGATATCTATGCGTAAGCTACAAATTCCAATTGGTTTGCTGTGGAGATTCCATACTTCGAACTATGTAGAGTAACCTCAGATACAGTAAACTGCTAGAAAGGCTTAGTCCTAGCCCTAGAAATCAGAATTTTCCATTTTACAATTGACTGCAATTGACTATAATTTCGCAGAGTATTTACAGTTTCACTTAGCCAATTATAGGCAGTCACTTCTTTTTTTTCATTAAGCAAATTTCATAAGGTAGACGTGGGCACACACACACACACACACACACACATACACACACACACACACACACATATGAGAGTGTTTTTATGGCGCGTGTTCTTTGCCGGCAACAGAAGCAGGCCGAGTGGGCCTGTGGATTTTTTAGGTTTGGAACTACCTTGATGTCTAGGTAATCGTAATGGCCATACATATGCAATGGCAACGGCACGAATGCCCGCTGTCTGCCCTGACGTATTTGAATAGGGACTATGCGGGGGGGTGTGGGGGGGTGAGGGCTCGTAGCAAGAGTCGGCGGGGGGTTAAATGGTTCAACCACGTGCTGCACCGAATCGATTAAATTTCCTTAATGTCAAACCATAAATTTTCAGTTGTTTTACCATTGTCAACGACCTTTCAACCCAAGACAAACACACACACACACACACACAGAGAGACAACAACTACATATAGCTAAAAAGTGACAGACCCCGAGCACAAAAAAAAAAAACAAAAAAAAACAAAAAACCAAAAACGAAAACGAAATTATGTCTAACATCGCCTGGTCCCGACTTCCAGTGCTGAGTTAAGTGCCATATGAGAGTATAATATAAGCTGTATGTCTGTATATATATGTATATATATATATATATATATATATATGTATATGTGTGTATGTATGTATATGTAATTTGTTTTTTTTTTTTGTCTTCCATTTGACTGTGTGTGTATTACCGTTATGCTTTGTTTATCTTTTCGTTTCCTTCAAGCGATTTTGTATGCAGTGATTTTGTTGTATACCCTGTGCTCATGGCTAACAAAGGGAAGCATGATCTTCGGATATGTTATGTAACTGTTAAGTGTGGAAAGTCGATTGAAGTTTATATTCTCTTATGTTATCTAGCAGCTGGAAGAGTATGGAAGGAAGTTGAAGTACTGTAACTACAGAGATCAATCACAATTTCTTTCATTGGAATTGAGGCAAAAGAGAAATAATAATATACTCAAAAGTCTATCAAAAAATCCTACATAGACCTATATCCATTGATATCTGCTAGTCTATAACTCCCCACTGAACCACTATGACTTGTATTGTTTTTCTTTTTAGGGCCTCATATGACCCGGCGAAATGAGAGATTTGTGTAAAGATTTACGCGCTACACAAAAATGAACTTCTGTAAATTTATGTGCATTGCAATCGCACACTAACACTCTCACACATTGTGTGCGTCTCTCTCTCCCGCTCTGTATGTGTGTGTGTGTTCTCCATCGGCAGGCTGGTCAAATGACTCCACTAAGTAACTAACGCTATTAGCCGCTTACACTGGAGAATCGGCCCTCGTCCTGCTCTGGCATTTTTATTGCTGCATTCCTCAAAGCGGCATCAAAGTCTCTCGGCAAATCTGTGCTTAAGTCGGCTTTGGAGTTTGAGCTGCTTTTTTCTTAGTGCTCTAAATATATATATATATAAACATCTGTATATATAGTGTATATATATATATATACATTTAAGAGACATCACCTTTGCCCTTGTGCTCGTGCCACTATTAATTTCTGACCATGTTTGCAATGCTCTGCTTGGAATTAAAACAGCATCTATAGCAGCTTATCCACACAACAGCAATAAGTCGACTACATTCCAAGCAAATTGTCTTTAAATGCTTGTCAATCTCTGACTGAAATTCTCTGCCAACCCAAAAGCTACAAATGAAAACTGTATTTGTAAGTGGAAATGTCTAAGGTAAAGGCAGTTTAGCAGTTCTCTACATTTGAAATCTGTGCACATTTTGGCTCTATTTCTGCAGGGCAATTAAAGTTGCCCACATTTTCATTTATAAATTCTAAGAACTGTATTTGGACTGGCAAAAGACTGGCATATACTACGTTTCAAGTTCTAGTTTTAGTCGTAAATGTAGTCATAAGTCGTGCATACATATAGTTTGTATGAACAAAGGCCCAGTAATTGCGTATGTCTAAAAAGTGTAGCATACTTTTGAGCGCGCCGCTAAAGTAAACTTAAATTAATTGAAATTCTCGTATTTCTTTGATGTGATTTCATTTGTAATACAAATTGAAGTATTTAGATTGTTTGCAGTAGACAAATACAGACTTTGTCTGTTTATAAGCTTTTCTGTCAAACATAGTTTGCACATTATATTCCTTGATATTTTTAAAGCATTGTAATAACAGATGTCTAAGGTAAAGATAGCTTAACAGCTCTCCACATTTCAAATTTGTGCACATTTTGTGTCTATTTCTATAGGATAATTATAGCTCTCCTTACTTTCTATTTAGAGTATAAGCAAAGTGTGGAAAGCTTTAAATTTCTTAATATTTCAGGTAGAACTTGCAAGATCTTCAGCTTTACTTCGATTTTCATGTTTAAAACTTTAATCAAATTCTTTAATCAATTTCAATGAGATTCATATTTGTACAAAACTAAACACTGAAGATCGTAAATATATTTTCTGCAGCTATAAATCGAGCCTAAGTTTTGATTCTATGAACGAAAGCCCTGCAAATCGTATGCCTAAAAAGTGTAGCATACTTTTGAGCGCTACCCCAAATTAGTTAGGATTCTCGCATTTCTTTGGTGTGCATATTAATGAAGCCATTTTAAATACAAATTTAGACTTCTTCACAAAGCATTTAGATTATCTATTGTCTACACTTGTCGACTGTATAGGCTGTTCCGCTAAACAAACCCTTGTCACTATATTCCCCTCATATATAACCATAAAGATCTAAACATTTTGTAGCCTGTTGAACTTTGAACAAGTATTACGCCATCGGCTACGGCCGTTCACAATCAATGACCGTAGCCAGCCAGCCAGCAGCTGTGCTTATTTCCACACAAAAAAAAATTACCAATAAATTATGAATATTTGATATGCAATTTGTCAGGCTAAGCGCGAGTAGATACAGATCCTGACACCTGCGAATGCTTTCAGCCAAATTTCTTGAAGCCCATGCATATTCAATGAGTTCATTTTTTTAGCCATTGGCTTTAATAGAAATCCATACATTATGAATAAATGACTCAAATTCGTACTGCCTGACAGCAGACACATCATAAACAACATCTGCGACCTGCCCCAATTTTGTTGTTCTCTCTTTCCAAATGAAATACAAAAAATGCTGGGAAAATTGATTTTCCTGCAATATTTTGTTTTTATTATTATTATTTTTTTTTTGCATGCTTTTTGATTTTATTAACTATTTCTTGTTTTGTGTTATCGCCGCGCACATTTATTAATTAAAGGAGGTCAGAACTTTGTGGGCGATTGTATTTGCCAGCTCAAATTAGTACAGTATTTAGCGCGCACACACACAGACATGGACACGGACACAGCTTGGCCACAAAAGGCAAATAAGCGGCCAATAAAAATATTATTAATATGCCATCGACACACACAATTCTCGACTTTTTGGCATCCGCCTTGCTGTTGTCCGCAGCGGTGTCGTGTCACATGGACAAAGCGGGAAATTAGCAGCGGACCACAACAACCACCACCACCACCACCACTACCACCACACACACACACACAGGGCACATATCAGTTGGGTGTGTTTTGGCCATAAATTTATTAACTTAGTGTCACATTTATAGCCACATTTTCCAACCAAACGCCAGCAGCAATAATCGTGCGACCCACCCACGCACCCCAGCCACAGCCACAGCCACACATGAGCAGCGGCAGCAACAGTTTTCACTATATATACCACGGCCACGCCCCCCTGCCCTCAGGCATTGACAACAAATTGCTTTAAAATGCACTTGATAATGTCTAATTGATTGACCGGCTGACCGTGAAAATTCTGGCATTGCTGGCAATTTATCAAACGGAATTTGAGCACAAA
The DNA here is from genome assembly GCA_037075265.1 of Drosophila nigricruria. Taxonomy (NCBI): domain Eukaryota; kingdom Metazoa; phylum Arthropoda; class Insecta; order Diptera; family Drosophilidae; genus Drosophila; species Drosophila nigricruria. Next base: position 18,957,892 of record JBAMCI010000107.1, read on the forward strand.
TATCGCTCGAATTGTTAGCTTGACTGATAAGGCAATAAAATATGCCATCAAATTAATGTTACTCCATCTATATGAAATGTCATTCAAAAAAAAAAATGATTAAAGTTAGAGTTTTTTGATTTAAATTGTTTCCCAAAATTTAATTTTTTCCAATATTTCCAATTGGAATTTATAGATAACTAAAAATTGTTTTTGCAATTGCTAAAGTTTTTAAAATTATAGAAAATCAAGAAATTAAACAATCAAAATTTAATTTTGCAGCAATTTTAAAGAGAAGATAATATATAAATACCAAAATAATTTATTTTTTAAATATATAAAAATAAAATTTTAAAAAAATTAATTTTAGATAAAAAATATTTTAAAAATTAAAATTGATAATAATTTCACTTTTTCTTAAACTTAAAAAAAAAACAAAATTGGCATGAAAAACAACAAAATTCAATCAAAAAATTAATTTTTTAAAAATCCGCGAAAAAATTTCACGAAAAAATTCAATAAGACAATATTGCTGGAAAAAATAAAATTTTAAGCTGCTTACAAATGGCAAAAAAAAAAAAACTCAATTGAATGAAATGAAATTGAATTTTCTAGTTGCACTTGAACTCATTTACTTTATCATAGATTCAACTGGAAGCCAACAGCTAAAATCCTTTCTTCTTCTAAAGGTCTATTCAATAATTCATATGCAACAAATTTCGAATATATGAAACAATTGGAAACGTCTATCAAATGGGCTAATGTGATATTTGGTATTCAGATTGTGGAGCACCTGTTGTCCACTGTGCTTATCGGGGCACACGTTGCCCCATTGGCACAAGCTACTGCTGGACAGGTTTTTTTTGTTATTATTATTTATTATTTATTTATGAATTTTTTCTATATTTTTTTTTTTTTTTTTGTTGATTGTTTATGATGCTTATCGTGTGAGCAGATGTACAATAGAAATCAATTTCCCAGCTTGTGATTAATGCGTCAATATGCGACGCTGATAAGGAACGTGCAACATAGTAAAACAACACAGAAAACAAAAACTTACATTCGTTACACACCAGAGCCGCACACAATTTACAACTGTTAACAACAATTTTTGAACTAGGCGCGCCAAAAGCGTCGCATGCTGCACGGCGCAACAGCAACGGCAACAACAACAGAAACTGCCAAATAACACTAGAAAAAAAAGTTTGTGATGTGATGTGTGAAGCTCAGTCGGAAAGGCTGTTCCGTTCGCTTCCTAAATGCTGGGCACGAACTAACGGCAACGCAGTCCCGCGACCAACTGAGGCGTCCGCAGCGACAGCAGCAGCATTTAAGAAGCAGCTGAAACAGTTGTTGCCTCTACGAAATGCGTGTGGGTAGCGACGAACGCTGGGAGAGTGGGACAGTGGAACGATGGTATCGGGCGGCCAACCAAAAGGAGCTGCCGCACACCAGCAGCAGCAGCAGCAGCAGCAGAAGCAGCGACGGCGTCAGCTGCTTTTCCGGCAGCGGCGTTTTGTAACGGCCAAACACGGCTGTTTCATTCAATGTCAGCCGAAAAAAAAACAAAAAACAAAAAGCTCAATAGTCGTGAAAAGCTCAAAGCTTTGGCCATCCTGTTTCTGGCAGCTGGCAATGCCGTGCACTAGGGTGCAACTCTGAGAGTCACTGACAGAGAGACAGTGAGAGAAAGAGAGGCAAAGCTTTCATGACAGTCGCTCTTGCTGCTGCTCTGTTTACGTAAATGCGTGGATGACAGAGAGTGCGTTAATCACGAACTGGTTTAAGAACCAGAACCATTAATGAATCAGTTTTGAAGTGAGTTTCAATATAAATTAAATATTTCAGAGTTCAAAATTGTGAAAAGGGCGTAAGTTAAAAATTAAATCATTTCTATATTATTCGAGCTATAGTCCTACAACTTTTTTTAAGATTGAAGCTGACTTTGTTTCGGAACCGATGGAAAAACTATATTCTTGGAAATTATAAAATCTGCTGGGAAAACTTCATTGACAGTCATAGCTAGGACAGTTAGACGATCCACCCCGAGAAAAGCATCTCATTAGTGCTATATATCGAAAACAAAACAATTATATTGATCATATGGCTTAAGGTCTAAATTATGTGAGCTTTGTATTTAAAATCGATTTACTTAGAATTTATTCTTTCTACATTGAGGATCCTTTAATATCAGTACTTTCACTCAAACCCATTCGGCCACACAATGCCTTCGATGAAATCCAAAAAGGATGCGACACGTGTGTACAGACCCGGCGTGGTTGTTGCACACCCGAAGCCCGATGATATGACACCCATAATGCTGTACTTGTTGTTCGGTTTGTCGCGTTCCAGCACCAACGGGCCGCCGGAGTCACCCTGGCAGGCATCCTTCTCGCCTTGAATAACGTCGGCCGCACACAGCAGCGTATCGATGATGCCCTTCTGCAGATATCGCTTACTGATCGGCTGCTCCGCAAAGCTGTCGTTGCACTGATCCAGCGGAACCACCGTAAGCGGTGCACGCAACAATATTTTCGAAGTGCGTCGAGCTACAAATTGAAGCAGTTAGATTAGCTATACGGTATTAAGTAAATCCCCATAAGTGATAACGTACTGGTCTTATTCATTACTCCCCAACCCGTTACGTAGAGCTTGGAGTTTACCGGCGGATCAACTGGATCCGTTTCCAGGCACGCCGGATATGTATAGTCACTCAGCTTCGCCTCTTCAGCCAGCTCCAGTATGGCAATGTCATTGTACTTGCTGGTGCTCAAATATTCCGGATGAACTTTGATGTTTGTCTGTGGAGGGAGCTCAATGTGAAATCTATGCAAGCTTAGCGTATATGCGTGTCCCTTACCGTTACATTAATGTCTTGATAGTGAGCGCCCACTTTTTCGATATCCACAGTGCCGAGGCGTACGTAAACGGGTATCTGATCCAGACCATTGACGCAATGAGCAGCCGTCAGGACATGGCGAGTTGAGATCAGCGAGCCACCACAACCAAATTGAATGTTACCCAAGACATTAAACGCAATCGCCGCCATATGCGGATAATAAGTTGGCTCCACCGGAATCCCATCCAAAATGTGCCTAGTTAAAATCTCCTCCAGTTCACGTTTTTCAATCAAGCGACATGCTGCCGAAGACAATAACAACTGTAAAGTCTCTACATAATCTTGACTTGAATCTGCTGGATGTTCGGGCGAAAAGGATAAGTCTGATGACTGAAGTTACCAACCCAACGGAGGTAAAGGCAGTTTCCTAAAACTGTCTAGTACTTTCATGCTTTCAGATACCTAGTAGGCAGGTAGGCAAGTAGAACCATCTTTCCACATACTTCTCAAGCAGAAGTCCTATACCTAAATGCAGCACGAGTCAGTACAGCTAAGCTTGTCCAGTGGACTTGCAAAACTTGCAGATTGCGCGAGACAATTATCAATTTTCAGCCCTGGTTACTAAAGCATCCCTTCTTCATTTCATTACCATTCTCAATAATAGCTTCAAAAATGTAAGAAACTCTACATAAAAGACTCTATAAACTATCCCAAATACACACCTTGCACAGATGGCCGCGGTACATCGTTACGGCTAACGGGATCGGGTTGAACAGGTGATTTCGTTGTGGTATCTTGCCTGGAAAACACAAGACAAGAGATTATCGGTTATCGGACTATTCCAAGTAGTGAAGACTGGTGGCAATCAATGTTCAATTGGAAATGCATAAATTGCAGCTGTGACAAACCAATTCCATTCATTACTGTTCGCGTCTATTTGGTTTTCTTGAAAGCGAACTGGGTTTTCTGCGGCAGACTGCCAAATCGGTCGTTTATCGGTCGAAAATGTAGGCGCAGTATTTGGTTTTGGTCCTGGCCATTCGCGCATAGCTTCATCTGGTCCATTGATTGCATTTTGCCGTCCCTGGGTGTCAGTTTGATGTCCGATCGTAAACGGTCTGTTTATGATTCTTGACTCTCTGCTTGGAGCAGGCCCCCGGTGCGGACGACCGCCATGATGGTTGGGACGTCCATTGTGTACAGTATTACTAAATTGATTATGCTCATGTGGAGGAGGTAGACTTTTCATTGGTCGTTGGTCACTTATATATATTTGAGGGCTCAATACGTAATATCCTCCTGATACATCTTCATCGTCCGTATTAGTTGGCGTGGGCGGTTGATGGAAGCTTTCACCTCTGTCCTCTGGCGGTATCTGTGGCTTTTGCTTTCCACCCATCATTTGGTTGAAATCATAATAGGGCAAATCGGGATTCAGTGTTGGCTTCGCTAAGTTTAAGTTGTTATTTGAAGGCGTCTGCACAGCTCTAGGTGTGGTTCTGCCTATAGATGCAGGTGTGGTCATTTCTACATTGCTATTGGGACCCACATTCTGCCAGGCAGACTCTTTGTTGTCCGGCGTCGTGGTTGCCAAATTATTCACAGAGCTGCTACTTGGGCTGCTTGGAAAATTAGATAAACAATGTTAGACGCCCAGTTTCTTTGACCAGCTAAAATTATGGAACGAGCAACAACATTTGGCACATAGCTTTGGAGGGACGGACAATAACAAAAGCAACAATAAAAGCGAATTCCCATCCATTATTTAGACACTCTTACCGCTGATCATCCCCGCAGCATTCGGCGATCGGACAGCAAACGATCTCCTCGCGGGTGTTCAGGCCACAGGTGGGTATATCACTGGCGGTCAATGTCTTGGTTTCGATATACTTTCTGATGCGCGGCACGCATTTGGATGAGCCCTGGCAGACACCAGGCAGATTGCCCTTAAGCATGCACTGATCGCCCTCTGCAAACAGAGATGAAGTTAATACGAAGCCTCAAACTAAATGAGTCAACTGAACACCTTCGAGTGCTTCCAAATGTGGCAGACCGCACAGCATGAGACCATACAGCAGCAGGCTAAAGCTGATGCAACTACTCCGACTTGCCCTCATTCTTCTGGGCGAGAGCGGCGCCATGATCACCATTCACTGAACGCTCCTCAATCTGCAGTAGAGTTTGATGTTGAGATGAGATGTAAATGATATATAAGTATATTATATATATATGAGTATATTAAGTATATATAAAAGAGTGAAAGGGCAAGTGAGAATGAAAATAAAAGCGAGAGAGCGTGAGAGCTAAAGCAAGATAGAAGAGACAGAGAGAGAGACAGAGAGAAAGAGCTTCAACTTAGAGCATCAACTTTACTACACATATTTACTATATAATAAAGATTAGATTAATTCGAAAATAATGAAATACATTTGTTTATAATTTGAATATTTATTAAGTAGGCCAATTAATCAAAACATTTTGTTTATTTCACAGATAATATTGCGCGACTATTTGATTTAAATTCCCCATTGACTTGGCTCTTAATGTCCGATTGGAATGAATTTCACTCAATTGGGAATTTGTCATTGTTACGTTCGTTTATTATCAGCTGAACCTACCTACAACAATGCAGAATAATCTCATTGCTGTAGCCAGGGAGAAACTCAATAAACTCTCATAGACCTGAGCCATATGGAAATTTTTCAAGTTCTTCACATTTAACTGTGATTCTTCTTGCTAGACCTTTCTCCACAGACAGATTCTGATTTAAAAGGTTTTATTGACACACGCATATTTGACAATCGGAACTTTCCATACCATGCCGGAGCGCGCTGCTATAGGGTTTATCTAATACTCAATTGATAACGTGATTCCGTACAATAAAAACAATAGACAACAAAACAAAAGATACGAAAATGTGCTACATTTGTAGTACAAGTTTTAGCAAATTAACAAATTATCTTTCAAATCATCGGCAATTTCAGTGCTTATAGAGTTATCTTTAAGGTTTGACTCCTCCAAAGTTGCCAGAAGAATCATAACATAATTAAAGCTGCATGATATCAAATGAAAATATGTGATGAAATTTTACAAAATATATTGAAATGGGAATTTTAAAAATTTAAAAAAATAATATATATATATATTTAATATATATATAATACTTTAATTATATTATATATAATGAAATGTTTGAGACAGAGAATTTTTATATTAAAAACAACAGATTTATAAAATTAAATGCTTGTGATACGAATGACTTTTAATTTAGGCTTAATAAACATCCATATGCATATGTATAGGTATATAATATATATTTCCATATATAGAGTTCGACTTTATTTAAATTTCAGCTGATCTATATACTAAACTTTGCTAAAGTCACGAATGAAGCTCATTTAATGTGATCAAACTGATGTCTATAAATATATATTTTATTATTCTGACATGCGAATAAAAAATAAGAGAAAAAAAAATCTAAATATATATAAATAAATATACAAGTATATATACCAAATATATATATGTATATATATATATATATATATATATATATATATTTATAATATATTGCTGCATTAATTTGAACAGCTTTTGGCAACGCAAATGCTTTTAAATATACGTATTTAGATGACATATATAAATTGATATATATTAAAATATACATAAACATCTTAGTTTAGCTATAACTCTTAAACTAAACAACATATTAATATCATTTTTTATGTCAAATAAAGTTAATTATTGAGCTAATAAAACTATATTTAAATTTTTATATTATTTTCTGGCTATTGACATGTTTGATTCGTTTCCGAAGAAAAAACTAGATGGGTTATATGAGTATATGGGAATATGGATTTTCAAAAAAAAAGAACCGTTACAGCTGATCATTACTGTTGCCATTTGTCATTGGGCGAACATGTAATTATCATACGGAACATGAGGGCAGCTCGCATCGCTCATAATGATGATGGACTGAGTGCATTTGCCGTGCTTTCATTGATATTAATAATTAATTCTTATTTAAATTGTATATCTTGTTGTTGTTATTCTCGTTGTTGTTGTTGTTATTTATTATCAGACAAACCTTTGACACACGCAAGTTGAATACTTTTTTGTTTTGATAACAACAAAATTGAGACAAATGCAACAAATCACTCCGGTCGTTGACTTTGTCTTATATGTTGTTTATTCTCGCTTCTTTGCAATCAGTTCTGCCAGCACTTCGCACAAGACAACAAAACAAAAACAAAAACCAAAAAAAAACACAAACAGTTGATCTTAAAATAAAATGTAAACCGGTGGCAGGCGTTGTACGGCAACGCTTTACATGGACTTGACTACTTTGAACAAGGCGCGAGGCTCCGGCTGCGGACGACCTAACAGCAACGCGACGCTTCGCCAACTGAAGCCAAGATCAGATTCTAAACTGCTCCATAGCTGAGCGGCAGTCGTTCAGTCGAGAGCCGACAGCTAACAGCTGAGAGCTGCCAGCCGAGAGCCTTGAGTCCGAGATCTGCCAGCTGAGAACCGAGAGCCGAGAGTCACTGAGGCGAGATCTGCCCGCCCAGAGCCGAGAGCCGCAAGTTCTCGTTTGTGTTTTGTTTTGTTTGTTTGTTTTTTTCTTTTTTTTTTTTTTAGCTCTAAACCGGTTTTAACAGAAGCAAAATACGCAAGTCTGAGCACAGCAACAGGTTCATAAATGAACAGCGGGTAAAAACTCAATGAACTATTTAAGAGTGAATTCAGCTAGAAAATACCCATGCTAGAGACATACATATATAGGGACTTTTTGCATCTATTATGTTTCTTCTTCTTATAGATACTATTTATTCTATGTCTATGGCATAGTTATTGCGTATATCTGACATCTAACTATGTAAATTTACTAAGTATTAAGACTCTAATATATATAGAAATATAGTAGATATAGTAAAATATAGGAGATATATATATACAGTTTGTCAAGAAACACTTTACACACTGAGAAAAAACTAAATTTTTTGACTTTAGATGCAAAAATAATAACCTTATATTCAAATAATCGAAATTTTTTTGATGCTAAGCTGTTTAATGATCAATTTTAAGTTTAACTATCAAAAACACATAGCAAAACTTAAAGTGTGTAACAAAATAAACAACAAAAACTAAGATTACTCACTTTTCAAGCTGTCAAGAAACTGTTTACACATTGCGTTTTCGGATTCAGTTTTGCTCTAATTCTTGGAAACAACGGTGCCCTTCTGTGATCTATGCTTTTTGTGTCTCTTAATACATGTTTATTTTTGCATATCTTTCAATTTTGTTATGAATTTAGGCAGAAATATCATCTAAAAGTTAATTACATTAATTTTTATAATGCCTGGCATAAGATTACGCTTTGATGTGGCCCAACTAATTTATTATAATCACAAGTTGGGAAAATCTGTTTCAGAATTAGTTGAAGAGTTATCTGTTTCTAGGAAAACAATTTACAATGCCAAAAATCGCGCGGAAAACGAAGGCAGACTTGAAGAAAAGGGCACAGGTGGGCGTTAAAGCAAGGGTTACAGTCAGACAGACCGCTTAATTAAGCGGAAGATTGACCAAAATCGGCAAATATCAGTACGGACACTTGCCGACGACCTTAAGGAAGAATGGGAATCAGATGGGCCACTTAAAGCAGTACTCTAGGCCACCATACGGCATAGGTACACTTGAAGAGTTCAACACAAGAAAACGCTGTTCGATGATTTACCGATGAAAATGTATAAAAGCGATCCGATTTCGCTGTGAACATGATTAGTCAGTTGGCAGAATATTTGCAAAACTTCATATTTTACAAACAAACAAAAGAAATGCAGTACTGTAACAGTTGTAACCAAATTTAAGCCTTTTTCTTCATATACCGATGAAAGCAGCGTTTTCTTGTGTTGAACTCTTCAAGTGTACCTATGCCGTATGGTGGCCTAGAGTACTGCTTTAAGTGGCCCATCTGATTCCCATTCTTCCTTAAGGTCGTCGGCAAGTGTCCGTACTGATATTTGCCGATTTTGGTCAATCTTCCGCTTAATTAAGCGGTCTGTCTGACTGTAACCCTTGCTTTAACGCCCACCTGTGCCCTTTTCTTCAAGTCTGCCTTCGTTTTCCGCGCGATTTTTGGCATTGTAAATTGTTTTCCTAGAAACAGATAACTCTTCAACTAATTCTGAAACAGATTTTCCCAACTTGTGATTATAATAAATTAGTTGGGCCACATCAAAGCGTAATCTTATGCCAGGCATTATAAAAATTAATGTAATTAACTTTTAGATGATATTTCTGCCTAAATTCATAACAAAATTGAAAGATATGCAAAAATAAACATGTATTAAGAGACACAAAAAGCATAGATCACAGAAGGGCACCGTTGTTTCCAAGAATTAGAGCAAAACTGAATCCGAAAACGCAATGTGTAAACAGTTTCTTGACAGCTTGAAAAGTGAGTCATCTTAGTTTTTGTTGTTTTTTTGTTATATATTTTTAGTTTTGTTGTTTTTTTTTTTTATTATTTAATTTAAAATTAAATATTAAATAGCTTAGCATTTTAAAAATTTCGTTTATTTGAATAAAAGACTTTTATTTTTGCATCTAAAGTCAAAAAATGTAGTTTTTTCTCAGTGTGTAAAGTGTTTCTTGACAAACTGTATAATGTTGGTTAGTATGCAAAAAAATAAGTTTTTCTTAGCTATACCTAAAGTACAAGAACATAAATAGCAAATTTGGTATTCGTAGCTCTTATAGTCTTCGACCTATGCTTAGATATGCGTGGAAGACTTCATTTTTTGAGTAAAAACGAAATATTTTTAGCTACATAGGGACAAGAGCTTAAACTTCTGTTACTTATGGTATGTATATATATATATGGAATATATATAGCACATATATAGAGCAGAAGTTAAGTCACTCTCTCAATCTCTCTGGCTCTGGCTCTACTTTTTATGATGCTGATGTACCTGACAGCCGAACAGACGGACAGCGCTTCAGATTAATTTTTTTTTACACATTGATTTTCGAAGGTCGAACGTTCACACCTCTTTCTGTAACTCGAAATCAGTATGCCCACTTTTAACACTTTCAATGGGCATTAAAACCGGCAGCAATAACAACAAAAATCACCATGATTCAAGGGAAAAACACAGTCAGCGTCGAAACTCAGCGCAAGTGCGAAATGCTAATTTGAATTTGCTTTTGACCCAAGTGCGTAACGCTGCTAACCTATGATAAGACAAATCTGTGCTTATCAAATTTACTAAATCAAACAAAATCGATAGACATAAACTAGTTCATCGCACCGACTGCACGATGCTCGCTCGCTTGAAGTTAGAACTTTTATAAATCTAATTTTGCATTTAACCTACGCCGTATCGGTAGTCTATATTAAAATGATAATGCTATAAAGTCGTAAAGTTAAGGCGCAAATAAATTTAAATAAACAAATTGTAAAAATACCAGAAATACCAATATTTAGCAACTATAGACCGAACAGAATCAGTTAATTAGTATGAACAAAAATACCAAAACAAACTTATCTCTCTCTCTCTCCCACTGTCTCTCTGTCTCTCACTTTGATCTCTCTCTCTCTCTATCTCTCTCTCTATCACTCTTTCTCCCTCTCTCACTCTGTTTCACTCTGTCTCACTCTGTCTCTCTCTCTCTCTCTCTCTCTCTCTCTCTCTCTCTCTCACCTCTCTCTCTCTCTCTCTCTCTCTCTCTATTTTTCTCTCTTCCTCTCTCTTCCCTCTCTCTCTCTCTCTCTCTCTCTCTCTCTCTCACCCTCTCTCTCTCGCACTCACTTAGATCTCAAGCCTTGCTCTGGCTAAATATAATAATAATATTAAAAAATAATTTAGTTAGCTGGAAAACCAGTTTAAAATAAATGTATATTGTGTTTACCTCTCTATATACTACGCGCTAGTACATACTAGCTATTTAAAAATACATATTTAATATATGTATATGTACGTATAAATCGTATAATAATCACATTTGGAAAGGAGTTTGCAGCACAAGTGTTGCAACTGTTGCAGTGGAACGAACAGCTTGTGGCCTAAAATGAAGTTTTACGTCCTTTCTGGCTATAGACGCTTTTCCTTCTGCTGCTGTTCGACAAAGTGCTGGAGTCGTGTATTCAGCAGACTCGTATAGTACATTGTCTTCGACTCGCAACTGGCGGCAGTGGGCGTGGCAATGCCCAAGACACAACGACTGCCGCTGGGGCGACGCAAATGTAGCACGCTGCCCACGATGGCGGGGCATGGAGCACACGAGCTGGAATTGCTGGCAATCAGAGCGTTGGCATGAATGGGCGCCAGGCAGAGATGCGCTGCTGGCACGTCCTGGGCGACAGTCGAAATGGCAATATCCTTGCATGCGTCCGTGGGCAGCAGACGCATCGGCAGCTCATAGAGCGGACAATCGCTGGCTAAGAAGGCGCATTGTGTTTAGCATGGGAGTCGACTCAAGCAGTTTAAAGCACAGCTTACCATTGCCCTTGGCCCAGGCGGTGGCCAGCAGCTGTCCGCTGATCTGCAGGCGTGTCAACTCGAACTGGGTGCACATGGGAGCCAGGCTGATGTATGGAGCAATCGACTGATCCACGGCCAAAGGTTGCGTTAAACGCAGCACTGCCAAATCGTCGCGATAAAAGGCGACGCGCTGCAAAACAAAGAAACATGATTTAGAACAGGCGAGAAAGAGGGAGACAAAGAGAGACAGAGAGAGAGATATATATATATATATGTTACGCACATCTATAACAGCCAAGTAGTCCTCCTCATCGTCCACATCGCGCATATCGGCCACACCAAACACCGCATGACTGGGCCGCCCGCAGCCAGCGGCGCTGACCAGCAGCTGCGGCGTCAGAACTAGCGCCGAGCAGCGATGCACATACCCATCGTGGGCGGCATTGGGATAGGCCAGCGCCGCCATATGTTTGTAGTGGGGCAGCAGCTGCTCCGCGCTGGCAATGGCGCTCTCATCATCGATCGATGATCTCGTCTCTGTCTGCGATGCTGTCGACTCTGGCAGACAGATGCGCATGGCGGTGCCCACCTGACCGCGCGGCACCGCCGGCAAATTGGCGGGACAGCAAATGATCTCCTCGACGGTGCCGTCACGACACGTCTGCACATCGTCATCGCGCAGTCGATGCTGCAGCAGCAACGGCTCCAGGCTGCGGCAACGCGAAATCGTCTCGCAGCTGCCCTCGTACAGGGGCGTCTGACAGGCGGCACCCGACGAGCTGGAGGTGTCTGGAAAGATGATGCTGTCCCGGCTGGGTGGTACTTGATCCGCCACCGAACGCTGCACATACTCGCGACTTGTCTTGAATATGCTAAGCCAGGGTGGAGATGCGGTTGTTGGTGTTTCAGCTACAGCTGCTGTTGCTGGTGTTATAGTTGTAGTTGTTGTTGTTGTTGTAGTTGTCGTTGTCGTTGTTGCTGAGTCTACAAGGGGGCAGCAGATCTTCTCACCGGCTATGGTGTAGCCGCAGTTCAACACAGACTCAACTGACAGCCGTCCACTCTTGATGAACTGCCCCAGCGTGGAGCACTGCTCCGCCGGCTGGCAGCTGCTGCGATAGTCACGAGTCGGACACGGATCACCCACTGCATAAGTCAAATATAAGAGAGCATTAAAACCGATAGACTGCATATGTGTGTGTGTGTGTGTGTACGTACCCTGGAGGCTGTAATAGCCACAGCATCCGTTGCTCAAGCAGAGCCAAAACAACACTGATATCACACCGCACACTCGTGCCATGCTCCGATCCGACGACAACGAACTGGACAGGCGCGTCGCTCGCGCTCAACTGCTGCCGTTCTCCCACTGGCCAAGCTCAGTGCTCGCCGCGACGCCAGCCGCGGCAGAGCCACTGACTGAGGCAGCGCAGTCCGCCCCGACGTCTGCTGGGAAACTGAGGAAGTGTTTCTCAGCCGCAGATCTTCCAGCTTTGTTTTCGATACAATACACAAACATTTGAGCTATAATTTGCATAATGATTAAACAACAAAGCATGAATCAGAGCGATTATATTCCAGACTATTTGCTATTTGCTCACGGAGAGTGTTTGTGTATGTATTTGTAGAGTGTATTGAGGTCTACTTTTGCCTTGCATATTGAACTCAAAGGATTACAGAGAGTATATGCTGATATAGACACAACTGTATATCCATATTCCATAATGTTTTACTATATCATATGTGCGATAAATCGAAAGTTAAGTTATCTTATAGCAAGAATGTTTTCTTCTTTTGCTCAAAGAGTCTCGGAATTCAGCCACTACATCTATGTATATATCCTGCTTCTCCCTGATTAAGTCCTGACTCGGACTTCAAATTTATCATATTTTCCTTTATCTTAGCAATAATGATTAACAGCTTAAATATCCAAATATCCGGTTAAAGTATGTGCTTAGGTATTTCCAAATTGTCTGCTGAGCTAACTTTTAAAGGGAAGATCCCCAAATAAACAAATAAATAACGAAAATTTCTTTCATATAATTTGTAAAGCTATCAATTTTTATTAAGCGAATTTAGTTGACTTGTGACCAATTGTTGTTGCTGGTCACATGTAATGGTCGGGGTTCCAGTCTGGGGGCTGTGCATGATCCGGATTTGGGGTGCCCTGGTCTGGTGCATTCGGACGAATGGGCGTTGGACTTCGTGGAAAAGGAAACAGATTACCCATACCGGCGGATAATGGATCCAAATCGCCGCGTCCAACGTCGGGCATATTATATGGATTTATCTCGAAACTGTGCGGCACATATGTGAGCGGACGCCGATCATCGGCCAGGGGATCTGTAGTCTGTGCTGGGGTCTGGCTGGTCATTTGCGGTGCGCTTGCCTCACGCACATTTGCCGCAAATACCGGATCGCACAGTTCTCGGCGAAAGCGTTCAACAATTGCACCAGCCGTTGGCAGTGTCTTGGCAATGCTGCCCTTCAAATCGGCCACGAGAGTATCGGGAGTAACGCAGAGATTGGAAACATTCTTGGTGTTCACGTCCAGCAAATTGACAATCAATGCATCCTCAGTAATATGGGCCAGCAGTAAATAGAGGACCTTGTTGTGCACATATCTCAGCGAGTACTTGGAATTATCTCCGTTCCATTGATCCGGCAATAGTTCACTGCCAGGCTCATCATCCGGCAGACTTTTGTCATCCCCAATGCCAACACAACGGAAATTGCAATGCTTGGTCAGCAGGAAGTGGGCAAGGACCATCAGTACATCCGCCTTCTTGGCAATCCGATTCTCCACAGTTCTAAATAGTAAATCCCAGCCATAAAAGAAGTCCGAATTTTGCGATTCCCCAGCTGCTGTCGAGGTGGGAGCATCCATTACGATCAGGAATTTTGAATTATGTTGAGAAAAATTCTTCAAATGAACAAACGTATATGCACAGAGCTAAAGCACATAAATGAAAACATGATGCTGTCAAAGCTATCGAGCCAGAGCAGCGTATATAAACAACAAACGTAGAGTTCCTTGAATTCCTTTTCATTTATATAAAATGTTAGCATATTTTGAGTTTACATTTTCATCCGACATAACAAAATATCTTTGATTCTAGACATTGGTAACAGCATTTTAAACATATTCCACATACCACGGTCAGTTGACCAAACCCTAAGCGTTGTGATTCCTGAATGTGGGTTGACTGGACAAAGTAGAGAGGCCAAATAAATCCTTGAATGCGCTGTTCACAAATATGGTATAGAAAATTGGTTTGTTGGTTAAAGTGCACTCGTTTGTAGTGGGCGTGGCAATGCCCGCCACACATAAACTGCCATCACTTCGCTCCACATGGAGAACACTAGAGGTGGCCGTCAGGCAATTCGTACATCCATCGCTTCTAGTGGAGCTCTCCGACATAGCTCTCACACAAAGGTGCGTTGAAGTCGTATCGATTCTGGTCACCGGACGTTTTAGCTCTGGTACTCCGCAGTCGGAGAGTCTCTCAACCCGTGACTGGAACAAACCACAGTTGGTCTCTGTAGACCAATCAGAGGCAATCAAAGATCACATATATCCATATTAGTACTTACCATCATCCTGAGCAAAGCCCACAGCATATAGCTTCGGCTGTCCTCTCAGTTCGTTTTCAAAACAAAGAGAAGCCATGCTCGCGTTTTCCATTGCCGTATTAGCAAAGTTAATAGTCGAGTGCAGCTTGAACAGTGCCAGATCGTTGTTTCTTTGCACGTTTTGCGTCTGTAATTAGATGTTAATCAGATTTAGGAAACTTTGACTTTAAGATGATACCCTGTACCCAATGCCAAGCATAGATCGACTCGGCTGTGGCAGCTGATAATGATTTGATGATGCTGACTGGGTGAACAGTTCATGACTAACAGTACCTCCAACTCAAATTCCAGATCTTCATCAGAATAGTCTCTCGTATCGCTTACGCCCACTACAACTTTTTGCGGCTTCTCCCTTTCCTTCTTGCCCACGCACCCGCTTGTGGCCAGCAATTGATTCGACGATAGAATTATCGCCGTACAATGGTAGACAAACCCGTCATAATGGTTGTTAAAGTATTGAAGGGACGCCAGATGCGGAAAACTAAGTTCCTTGCTGATTCTGCAATATATAGAAGCTCAAGTATCAAAAAAAAAAACTTTAAATAAAACAACAAATTTACATACTTGTTATCTTTGCCGGGCCAACTATTGGGACAGCAAATCATTTCCGGAGAGTTGGCGCTCGCGTAACGGCAGGTGGGGATATCGTTCAGTTTCACCTCTCCAGCCTTATAGGGCTTATGTAACACTGTGCAATTGTAAGCGAACTCACAACGGCCTGTCGAATTGTCCAATGTCCAGATGCATGGATCACCCGCTGCATTAATATATTTCAACTCACAAAACAATCACAGACAAGAACAAGAGCTTAGGATTTACGTTGTTTCTTTTCGGGAAAACCATCCACTGCTAAAGTCGTTATCAACAGCATTAAGGCCAACGTCATGAATTGAGCGATAGTAGACATAGCTATATATATATATATAGAAATATATATATATATGTATATATATGCAGAAAGGTTCTCAATCTCAATAATACGTCTGCCTGGGTTGCAAGCTCCCGCACAAATGAGCCCAAGTGAGCGACATATCTGCGATGAAAGTGAGTAAAGCAATGTCGTTACTCTCTAGACAGTATATATATATGCTTATCATTCAGACCTTTCCCCTATTCAAAAGCAAAAAAAAAAATCAAGCTCAAGCCGGGAATGGCCCACTAGGAAATGAAATCTCCTCTCTCCTCTCTAAGGGAGGACGGTATCCAAAGTCTGTGTATCACAGGAAGTCATATAGTATTTTTGAAATCTCTTCTATTATGATATTCAAAGGACACTTAATGAACTTCAATGAATAATCGTTAGTAAGAAAACGGAAAGCAAGTCCCTGCGCTCATACGAACAGACAGACGGACTCAGGTCGTTTTAGCTTGCGCTCTGATCAGGAATGATCACCTTCACGCCGATCACCTTCATTGCCTTGAATTTAGGGTATGATCTCCTCAATGAACTAAGTAAAAACAAAATGATGTCGTTCTTAATCTACAGCACTCACTGCTCAATTTATTAATATTAACATTTGGATTCAATTAAGATTATAGATTTGACTTGCATGTCCTTAAATAAAGATATTGTTTACTGATTTTATGATATGCTATTTATCACGATCAGTTGATTCATCCATTACTGGGTGGATTCAGGCAGACCCAAGAAATCCTTGAATGCGCTGTTCAGAAAGATGGTATAGAAAATTGGATTGTTGGTTAAGGTGCACTCGTCTGTGGTGGGCGTGGCAATGCCCGCCACACATAAACTGCCATCACTTCGCTCCACATGGAGGACACTAGAGGTGGCCGTCAGGCAATTGTTACATCCATCGCTTCTAGTGGAGCTCTCCGGCATAGCTCTCACACAGATGTGCGTTGAAGTCGTATCGATGCCGGTCACCGGACGTTTTAGCTCCGGTACTCCGCAGTCCGAAAGTCTCTCAAGATCTGACTGGAACAAACCACAGTTGGTCTCTGCTGACATAATGGGAACAGTTTGAAAGGCAATCATAGATCACATATATCCATATTTGTGCTTACCCTCATTCTGAGCAAAGCCCACCGCATATAGCTTTGGCTGTCCTGCCAGTTCGTCCGTATGGCAAAGGACAGCTATACTTCCATTCTCCATTAGATTATCACTAAAATCAATGGGCGTATGCAGCTCTAACAGTGCCAAATCATTGTTCAGTTGCTTGATTCCCGACTGTAATTATATATACATGAGATAGTATAGATCGATAGTTGTGAAACAACAATACCTTGACTTCATACTCCAATTCTTCATCATAGTATACTCTCGGGTCAGTGACACCCACAGCAATTCTGCTGGGTTTCTCCCTCTCCTTCTTGCCCACACACTTGCTTGTGGTCAGCAATCGGGTCGGAGACAAGATAATGGCTGTGCAATGGTAGTCAAAAGAATCCAATGATTTGGATTGGTATAGGATGGGGACCAGATGTTTGAATTTTGACAAATCCCTAAGGTGGGAAATTGGTTAAGATCTGCAGAACGAACATGTAGACCGGCTATTTACGTTGGTGTTGAAGGATGTGGCGTTGGTGCAGTTGACGGTGGCGGTGTTGATGTTGTTGGTGGAACGTAACCCTCAGGAAACTGATCCGGACAGCATCGGAGCTCTTTGCCAGTCCTCGGCTCGAAACCACAAGGAGTTAAAGAATTCTGTTGATCCTCATAAGCGTTCCATGTGATACAATCCTTGGGTAACTTGCAAATACCTTTATTGTCCAGGCATGGCATATACTCTGTGCAATGGGATTTACAAATAAAATAAAAACTTAAGAGCTGTGTACTCAACTAGACAATGCAACAGCATCTACACACTGTAGTTGCCGATTGAGTGAAAGTCTCTTTATACTCGTTCACAATGTGATAAGAGTATATTAGTTTCGTGTAAGTCTGTCCGTCCTTTTGAGTTCAAATCAGAGGATCAAAGATCCTCCTCAGATGAACCTATAAGTTAAAAGGCTTATCGATGGATATTGATTTTTTAGTACATTTACGGATATTGTGCAGTCGGTCAGTGCCGACTATCACAATTTTACGACTTCCTTAGTGTACGGAACCCACCTCTTAGTTGGCGTATGTTCGACGCACAACTATTTGCCAACGGAAGGAATACGCAGAGCATGATCACATTGAAGGTTCTCATTGCCATTTCCATTGTTCTAAGTTCAATTGATCCACTTCTGTAGCGCACGGGATACCAAATGAAACTGAGCTCAGCTCACTCGCTTAGCTTACTGCTCTTAAATTTAAAAATCACTCAACAAATATACTCATACATACTTTATGTATGATATTGATTATAATTTATTATTATATGAATGCGTCAAGTTTGAGAGCGCAAAAAACTTAAGTTTGATATATAATAGTTTGATATATATATAGTAACATATATACAGACTGGTATATACTACTTCAGCTGAGTATCTATTAGTCGGATACTCCCTTTTAAAGACAAAGAGTACTATAAACAAACTGATTTATATACAGAAGAAGCTTCCTAGCGATGGATCGATGTAGCATGCATACAAATATATATTTATTGCTTTTACTCAGGGTATCCACTGCATTTCTTGCTGATGATGATGATCTCCGTAGGGGTCTTCCCCAGACAGGAAAGTAATTTAACATGTTCATAAACAATTCAAATGACGCATTATTCACTAAGTTGTTAGCGCCACGTGTCACGATCTGCATCACCTTATCTATTAGATCAGAGAAGCAGAGGGTCGGCGGCATAATGAACGACCAATTCAATTAAATGGGGGCTGCATTGGACAAACCCAAACGTCAGACCCAAACAACGTCTACATGCATCTGTGCATGTGTGCGTATGTACGATAAGCCAGTGATATTTTCGTACCCATAGAGCAAACCAAAATCAGAAGAAGTACTATATACAAGTAAAAACAATATTCAAGCTTCCGGATGAGTGAGCCAAAGAAAAAAAAAAACTTGTATAAATGTTTATCGAAAGAGTCGTGTCGAGTATAACTGAAGATAATTTCTGTAAATTTGCTTGGTTTTGTTTTGTTCTCATGTTTTTTGCTTGGTTTCATTGCTTTAATTCAAAATTTAGCTCTATAATACTTGTCCCTCTGAGAGAAGAAATGGGATGGAATATGGCATTAGCGTTAGCGTTAGCGCTGGCGATGGCGATGGCGATCACAGTTCAGTTCCAAGTTGATGATGCTGTTTTATTTGCTCTCAATTTGCTCTCTAGTCTAGTAACCATAGAAGAAGGCTTCATATGAGAAGGTGCGCGTCTGATTGCACACCAGCAATATGGACGCCGAGCTCTTGCCAATGCCACCGGCAATGAAATAGGCACTCGCATCATCGGCCGATGTGTCCACATAGATCTCGATGCTGGTTAAGGTAATGGCGCTGCCGCTTTTCGAAGTATAGGTCATGTCCACCTCGATATCCACGGCGGTGGTGAAGCTCTCGTCATCATAGTTGTTGACCAACAGCTTATCGCCTAATTGTGGCGAGTGATAAATGGCGAGTGATGAGTGATGCATAATGAATCATGAATAAGGAAAGGGTAGTGATGAATAATGAATCGTGAATGGGAAAGGAGGAGTCATAATGATGAAGGAGTCATAACGAGTAGTGAATAACGAATGAGTAACGAGTAACGAATGGCGAGTAATGAGTAACGAGTAAGGAAGAAAGAGAAAGAGAAAGAGTAATCCGTTTAGCGAGCTTTTTCTACTTGGAGCATCTTCTATAACTTACCTGATATACGCTCGCCAGCACTGAATACAATATTGCCCTTGGCATGCTTCACCTTCTTAAGGGCGATCAGCTTAACGTCCGGATTGTTCGTCGTATATCGAGTCTCGTCCGTGACAGGCTTGATGGGTGAGTAGACGAGATCGGTGGCGCGTTGCGATTGCGGCTGCGTCTGCGACGGCGACTGTGACTCCTGCTGCTGCGTTGGCGCGGCGAGTGCGCAGGCGCTCAGCAAAAGTAACGAGACAAACACTCGCTGCATTTCGACAATGCACGAAACACCGAAAAAAAATTTTCAAAAAAAAAAAAACAAAGAATTCACGAGTGTTGGAGTGAGAGAGAGAGAGAGAGAGAGGGGGCGAAAGAGAGTTGTGATTGGTTTTGTGAATTGTGGTTTGTGGTTTGTTGGCTCCGCGCTCTTTGCAATCTAATTGGCGACTGTTTTGTGCATTGGCTTTTTATACCACACGCTCTTATCGGCGGTCAGCGTTAGATAAGGCAGCAACTCGACGACTGAACGATAAGCCGCATAGCTTTACAGTATTGGCCATGGTTTGGCTTTATATTTTCTTCTTTTTGTTTTTGTTATGTTCCTCTTGTTTTTGTTTTTGGGGCAACTAATTGGCAATTATTTGCTCAGTTTCTATAAATAGGCCAACACTTGAGCGTTAGTAATTTTAGACATGCCCTAACGCCAAATGGATTTAGCCAATTAATTTAGTCCCAAATCAGTTCGCTGCGCGTGGCCACAATTTCCTCTGCAGGTCTATAAATAAATTCACCTGATCGCTGGAGCATGTGATAGGCACCGTATCGTACCGGCGTCAGTGTCAGTGTCAGGGATCCATATGTACATATATTAGAATATTACTATTTGCCTAATCACTTGAGACTGGCTTTAACTTCCGTCTCCGTGTTGGGCACTTCAAACTGTTTGCCCAGGTAGCTGACGCCGTTTCCCTTATCGAGAATCAACAGCAAATATTATGAACAGCTAACTAACTATATAGTGCATGACTTATTTATCGTATTGCGACAGCAAAAATAATTTCCAATTGTCATTCAGCGACCAAACACTGCCAACGATAAGTCTACAGCCATGCGAACAAACATGATATTCTCAACCGATGACAAAGATGATCGTAAATGAATCAGCAGTTCTTAGGAAATTTGACAATCGTCAATTGGACTATATATGCAATGAATGATGTAGAATAAGTAGGAAGCCTAAGCCAGTCATAATGCCACTTCAAAATATAGTGAAGTGTATATATATATATACATTCCACATTTCTCATCTCAAACTTCCATAACTTTCTAGAGCACAAGTTGTCTTTATACCTTCAAAAATATATTAGTGTTTTTCTTTTCTTTTTTATTCATCAAGCCCCCCGTGGACGTAGCCTTATGCGTATCTTATCACTCAATCAGACAAGTTGAAGCTGAAAACAAAAAACTTGAAGTAAACACTACAATTTTCTAGCTGATCTGTTTGAAGATCAGCAAAACTCAAAGCAATGTCTGTCTGAATTAGCGAGAAATCAGTTAACAATCTTTCGACATAAACAGATTAACATATTAATATATGCTATTTATATAAATGCCTATATTTCGCAGTCTTTCCAGCTTATCGATAACAGGTCTAAGAATACAAAGCTGCTAAGTCCATCAAATTGAAGCAGTAAACATTTTATCGACAGCCCCCGTTAGTAACAAATAATCCACAAGAAAATAAAAACAAGAAAGAGTAAGAGTGGTCGAAACTGCTCGACTAGGATATACCCGGCAGCCTGCGAAGAGCTGTTATTTCAATCATTGTAAGTTTAGTTTACTATGGTTGGGCTTCAGCATGGAGTTATTTGTTGAATAACTTTTCTGGTAGATGGACTTTCTTAAACAAACTTTAAGCGCTTGATAATGGCATTCAAATGTATGTATTTGCCAAAAGACCAGTATCTAATATTTGAATTATAGGTAATAAGTAAATGGGATAAGATATCGAAAAAAGATAAAAACTCGTACTGCGCATGTTATACAAGAATACGCCTTTTAAATTTCAAGTTTCTTGCTTTTGTGGCTTACGAGATCGCTGCAGATGGACGGACGGAGGGACGGACGGACGGAGGTATGGAGGAACGGACAGGCGGACGGATGGACAGCTGGACGGGCAGACGGACATGGCTTATCTACTCAACTCAGCGTCCTAATCAAAAATATATAAATATTTTATGCTTCTGCCTGTTATATACATTTTCACTAAACCATTATACCCTAAATTCCCATTAATTAGGGTATAAAAAGTATTCAACAAATTAATACCGTAAAAATACGTATTTATCTTTTGATACCCAAAATATTTTTCAGCATTAATCTACTTTGATAGGTAAATACTATATTGTCTTTCTACGAAGTTAAATTTATCGCGCATATATATGATTAAATATTATATTATATGTATATATATATATACATAAACTATTAAAATATAAATTCTAACTATAGTTCATTAATCATACTCAGAGATGTATAAATCATATACATATATATATATTATGTAAATGTCTGGCATATAAACCCATAGTTTAATTATATTTCCGTCAAGCATTTAGTTGAGATTGTTACCCAGGGGAGAGAGAATTATAATTATCGCTCTGGATGATTAAAAAGTTAATGAGACACTATGCGGAGGGTGTGATTTGGCTGATGTTGTTCTAGGCGCGTGTTTTGCTGTTTCGTATTTATTCGATTTTGTTTTGCAATCGTAACCTTGATACACATAGTATTTGCGCACAAAAGCAAACAATCTTATAAACGGGCACTTCGAGAAATAAGAGTTGGACTGGCGATACTACTAATAGAGCTACCCTATACGCATAAAATGAGCTATAAATGATATCAAATGTGATAAGTGTGTTCAATTTGTTGCTTTTTGGAATAACCATGTTATATGCTTGCGGGAATATCCCTAATCAAAATTAAAAAGCTTGTTTACAGATCAAATGCGATAGCCACAGCTACAGGGTATCTTCTCGTTGTGCACGCTCCACTCATTTGTTATCAATAAGAACAAAAAAGTTGGGCATGGGAATGAAATATGCATATATTATATATTTGCTATATAATAATTTGATAATTTGAACTATATTCGCAAACTAACGGAAATTATGTCGGGATATATCTCTGTGCCCCTTAGTATATAGCAATTGAGAAATATGGCAAACTTTCTTGATAACATATATCAAAACTCTAGCACGTCATACTGCAGACGTCAAATTTGACTGGAACAATCGTTGCTCGATCGTTGATCGATAACGATAACATTTCTATGCATTTGCGCACGAGCCAGAGAAAGTTTCGGTTATCTCGGAAGGAATTGTATCTCTCCAAGACCTGAATGAAGAAAGTTTCGCTTATCAATTTTAATTAACAGCCAACAAAAAAGTGCTATAAATATATATATAGACCGTTTTATGACTCAATCACAAGTTTTTTCCTTGATCTTGGCACTACAAACATCAGAGCTATGGCAAGTCGCGTGAGCTACGATTCGAAAGAAAAAAGAAAACAAAAAAAGTTCAATTTATGTGCGTCTAGATAATGTCAAAGCCATTCGGGCAGTACGCTCGGAATATCCCTGGGCTTAAGACTTATTT
This sequence comes from Drosophila nigricruria, assembly GCA_037075265.1. Classification (NCBI taxonomy): domain Eukaryota; kingdom Metazoa; phylum Arthropoda; class Insecta; order Diptera; family Drosophilidae; genus Drosophila; species Drosophila nigricruria. Next base: position 18,981,229 of record JBAMCI010000107.1, read on the forward strand.
ATGAGATCGTATACCTCTTCGAAGTGCGAAGCGCGTGAGCACTTTCGATTTATTTGGCTTGGCCGAGAGATATTTACGTAGGCGCCCAAAGCAAAAAGAAGGCCCCCCCCCCTTGAATGCGCATACAATTTATGGTTAGTAGTTCATTAATTGGGTATAATATGATTATTCTTTGAATACCAGAAAAAAAAAATAAACAGAGGGTTAACTAAAATTAGGGCTCAAATGCTCAAGGCTCAGTTGGCTTAATCGGAGCCGAAGTATTGCGCCTGGTAGGAGAAGTCCTGGGTCTGCTTAGCCTCCAGCACAATCGATATGAAGCGCTGGCCAATGCCGCCGGCCACCACAAAGGCATTGCCCTCGTTGTTATCCTGAGTGCAGATCAGCTCCACAAAGGTGACAATGGAACCGGCGCCCGACTCCGGGTACGTGATCTGCAGGCTAACATCCTTGCGTGTCTGATAGTGGAAGACGTCTGCGCCCTGGGCGACCAGTCTGTCGCCTGAAAGTAGATGTCGATTGATTAGCTTGATCAGCATAACAGAAGCGTAGCATACTTTGTGGAGCTATCGCTATGATATGGCTCAACTATCGCACTTACCGGAGATGCGAGCGCCGAGCGTATAGCGCACCGACTGGCTACGCTCGTTCGCCCTAGTGGGTGGCTGCTTCACCAGACGCTGCACCTGTAGACCCGGATGCTGGGCAACGAAATCGCGCACGTTCTTGACCACAATAATATCGCGATGTATATCGGCGCCGCGAGCCACAGCCGCCAAACTATCGGCCGCCAGGCAACCGAAGATGGCCAACAACAGACACAGGCTCAATTTGCACATTATGCGTGAATGGATTGAAAAGGGTTTTCGAGATATATATATATATATATATATATATATGTTAAAGTTCCAACTGCTGCGAATGGTAATCGCTGAATGAGCTCTTCCATGGCAAACTCTTTATTATTTATAGCAGAGCCAATTAAGTGGAAGCCTTTGATTTCGGTTTCATTGAATTGCGCGCACACACGCCCCCTCCCAGCGCCTGCTGTTGCTGCTGCCGTGGCCCTTATCACACCAATTGACAATTTCCATTGACAATGTTTTGGCCAACAACAACAACAGCAATAAAAGGCAGAATTGTTGATAGCCCCACGTTCGGTGAATGCCCTTCTAGCGCCACAATCTAGACTATTCCAGAACTGATTTATTATGTTTTTCTTTTATAGTTGAGAACTATCTCAACATATTTTTTTTATAGAACACTTTGTATAATTCCAATTTGTATGAATTTTAATTAACATATGAAATATTAAAAATATATATTTATAAATTATATGTGAACTTTACTTTGTGTTTATATATATATATTAATAAATCTTTTGCTGATTCATCTTGTAAAAAAGAAAAAAAAAAAAAAACATCTAATATTCTTTTCAAATTGTATTGTCTGAGTCGCGCTAGTACTTTTATGAACACATCTGTATATATAGGGTGGGGCAAAAGTAATCACCCTATTGGAAAACTCTATAACTTTTGAGAATTGTTATACAAACAAAAATGAAAACAATTATTCCTCGTTCTTACTGAGTCAACCGATTCTTGGTTTATCCATTTATATTCTGCATTTGTTTACTCCACAAAAGTCAAAACCGTATTGATATTTATCGCCATTGACAAAACTTATAGCGTTTTCCTATAGGGTGATTACTTTTGCCCCACTCTGTATATTTATATTAATATTTTACTTAAATATTAGCTTTATTATTCTATAAATTTGATAAGGTTTTATATTTCTGTTTTGATCTAATATAGTAAGCCATTCCTCAAATATTTGTAAATTATTTTAAACTTATTAAAGACCTTAAAATCATTTAAAGATAATTATAATTATAAATTTTATTTAAAGATCCTATAGTATTTTCTTGTAGATCATATAAGATGAACTCGTTTCCTAAGCGTCAACGTTTTCTTACTAATTACAAATTTAAGGTTTTTAAGAATAATTGAAATATATATTAAATAAATCTAGATTTTATATGGATTCAAAATTCTACAAATTTATGTCCATAAGAGGAACTTCAAGTTAGAATCTTTATCAGCGGAACCTTTGACCTCTTACCTAAGAAGTTGCTGTTCTACTTTTGGGATAAACTAGTGATTCTAAGCTTAAAAGATCTTTATCTATAGATCTTCATATATATAAACATATATTAAAGTGATCCCTCAAAATAATCTTTACAAACTTCATGAGAAAATGTTAGAACTCTTCGGAACATGTATTTACCATAACAATGGTAGGTTAGATAAGACATGTTCCCCAGCCCAGCCCAGTCACTTCAAGTCAATTAAATTGAACAATTTTGATGATATTGTGTTCCGCTCTCTGCCGCCACAATTGTGGGGCAACGGACTCCGTGTAGCAGGCCAAAATAAACGCCAGCTCTTCCCCATTTACGGCCGATAAGTAGCGTCGAATCATAAACAACATAAACAGCACCTGACAATTTGACAGACACTGGTACGGTAGCTTTCTAATTAGCGATAGGATTGGCGCAATATCGTTTCTCGCCTCTATGATGGCGAACATCACAGGTGCCCAACTTCCAATGGCATTCCAGCACCATATCTTATTTTACTTTGTTCTATTTCAGCGCGTTTCGCAGAACCCTATCGAGGCGACAGCGCAACCCTTGAGGACTTCCCTGGAATTAAAAACCACCAAGTGGAATCTCATCGTCTGTCACAAATTAGCAAACAAGATTAGGCAATGGCCATAGATAACAGCTTGTGTTATTGATCAATCCGTCAATTCATCAAATTCTGACTCATCGACTTTTCAGTAAATTAAGAATTGGGTAAACAGATTATTATAGCATTTAGGGTACTTGCCAATGCCCTACCTTTTAGGTTTTTGAAGAAAAGTATTATATTATGTAGTACGCTAGAAGAAATTACTTGCTCTCCCTTGAGAGAAAGAGAGACTAAAAAGGAAAGAGAGAGAGCGAGAGAGACGAGAGAGAGAGAGAGAGAGAGAACAGAAAGTGAGGGGGAGGGGAGAGAGAGGAGAGAGAGGAGAGAGAGATGAGTGAGAGAGAGAGAGAGGAGTGTGAGAGTGTGAGAGTGTGAGAGTGTGAGAGTGTGAGAGTGAGAGAGAGAGAGGGACTGAAAAGAAGAGAGAGTGAGCGAGAGAGACGAGAGAGAGAGAGAGAGGGAACAGAAAGTGAGGGGGAGGAGAGAGAGAGGAGAGAGAGAAGAGTGAGATAGAGAGGAGTGTGAGAGTGAGAGTGAGAGAGAGAGAGAGAGACTGAAAAGAAGAGAGAGAGAGAGCGAGAAAGACGGGAGAGAGAGAAAGAGAGGGAGAGAACAGAAAGTGAGAGGGAGGGGAGAGAGAGAGGAGAGAGAGAGGAGTGAGAAAGAGGAGTGAGAGAGAGGAGTGAGAGAGAGAGAGAGACTGAAAAGAAGAGAGAGAGAGAGCGAGAGAGACGAGAGAGGGAGAGAGAGAGAGAACAGAAAGTGAGGGGGAGGGGAGAGAGTAGAGAGAGAGGAGTGAGAAAGAGGAGTGAGAGAGAGGGCAGTGAGAGAAAGAGGAGTTAGAGAGAGTAGTGAGAGAGAGGAGTGAGAGGAGAGAGAGGGAATAAAGAGAGAATTGAGAAAGAATGGAGAGAGAAAGGAGAGAGAGAGATAGAGCAAGACAGAGGGTTAACAATAGAGTGAGAGAAATAGAGAGTGAAAGAAAGAAAGCGTAAAAGAAAGAAAGACCGCCAGAGAGAGACTGGCAGACAGAGACTGACAGTGAGAGACAGACATAGAGAGGTAGACAAACAAAGACAAACATACAAAAAGAGACAGACAGAGAAATATATAATACAATAAAAACCCATTAATACTAACTGACTTCATGAGAATCACATAGAAGTACTTCATATATATTAAACTTATATATGTATATATTCATCTACACTATATAACAACTATCAAAGATCTAGACACAATATCTTAACTACAAGAATGTACATATATAAATTCGAATATATCCATATAGCTTTTTCTTAAGAGTTCTTAAATGATTTCTCTCTCTCTCTCTCCCTCTCTAATACATATAAATATTGCGTTCATCTGATTAGCATATAGTAATACAATTAGTGGATAGTGTTTAGAAAACGTTTTCATTTATTATTTCTATTCATTATTCAGACTTATAACTCTAGTTACATTTGAATGTAAATATTAATGTATGTATATTTTGTATATATGTATATATACGCTATATAATATATATTGTATATATGCATGTATATGAATGTATAATAAAAATTACATTTAAAACACACAGCGATTGCGAGAAAAATGCGCGTGCTACAAATTGGATATTCCAATTGGATAGTTCCAATCTATAAACGTCGTACGTAACATATATTAAATTAAAATTAACAAAATCAAAATTCAAAATCAAATTTGATTTGAAAATAAAAAATAATAAAAAGAAGGGCAAAAAAATTCTAGTTATTAATTGGCAAAGTCGCATAAAGTTAGGTTCTATAGTAATTTGTGGAATGTGGCAGCAATGATAGATAGTTAGTTAACAAAGGCATATAATAAATACATATATATATATATATATATAGAGATATACATAGTTACATGGAGTTATAATAGGCATACATATGTACTATAGTATTACAAATAATTTTGCTGATATTCATAAAAATGTCCTGGCAAGGCTACAATATTGCGAACGATCTGATAAATATATATAATATATATATTTATATTTATATATATTGCACATGATTCGCTCGCTTCCTTTTTGGGCAGCGGCTCTGCTCGCACTCATGCTAAAACACTATGCATTCACTTATGCCGACGCTATCTCGCTCTAGCGCCGCTCTCACTCACTCGCATGCGTTGTGCACAACAACAATGAACACGCACACAAACACACACACAATTGGGCAGTTTTTTGCTTCTATATAAAATATTAAACTTAATACAAATTAATCTGTTAATATCCGAATGAGAATTTATATCAAATACTTATTTCGTGACTTTTGTTCTTCGAAAATACAAATCGCTTGGCTGAGCTTTGTTTTAGCCAAGTTTAACATTAATACATCTTAGTTTATAAATGGAGTTATATATCAATATCGTTTGGAATCACAAAGGTATAATGCCTGACTTAACCGATTGCCCTCATATTCATAGATCCTTGCGTGTGTCTGTGTGCGTGTTTAAACCAACAACAATTCCATTTTGTTTCATTTTTACTAAATTCCTTGTGTCTAAATGGACGCCGCAGCGCCCGTTAAACCCCCTTTCCCCCTGTTTTTGTTTTACCCCTGCCTGTCCTTTCGTTGCTCGTCCCCCGTTGAAACCCTTGTTAGATATTGCTTTGACGCCTGGCTGCCTTAATCGTCCGTCCGTTCCTACCAGTGCGGACGTATCTCCTTGAACAGCCACTTCTGATAGCCATCGTTCACATCGCACTGTCCCAGCGAGAGCTGCTGGGTCGTCGGATGCAAGGCCATGCACTTTTTGTGGACGCGATGCAGCAGATGTTTAGTTTGTTCGTTGTAGCTCCAGGGTCCATCGACGGTGCCCAAGCGGCAGACGGCCAACTTAATGCCCTGACGATCGGCCTCCACGCAGCGTTCGCCAACGCCCAGCTGTCCGACGGCATTCAGGCGCACCAGCTGATTGTTGCCACCGCCATGGCAATAGGAGAGACCCATTATGGCCGGCGGCTGATGGCCCATGGAATCCAGACAGCCATCAGAGGCCACCGAACGCAGCTCGCCCCAATGCAAGTTGGCGGGCAGGGCGGGAAATTTGTCGACCACATCGTAGGCAATGTTGTCCATGAACCATTGGAAGGATTTGCAGTTGAGACGCTTCTTCAGGGCCAACTGCTCGGAAATATCGCCCATGTCCAGATAGCGTGCCAGCGGCTCACGTGTGTAGAAGAACTCCTTGTGCGTATCATCGAACCAGGTCTCAATGACGCGCTTGTAGTTGATGGTTATCAATGGACCCTTCTTCTTGCTGGCCAGCTTGCCAAAGTTGTAGGGCATAAAGCCGCGATAGACGTGGCCGACACGGGAGCAGGGCACCCATTCAATGCTGCCGCCACACTGCCAGATCTTGAAGCTCAGCTCAAAGTTCTCGCCGCCCCACACCAGCAGGCCCGGATCGTAGGCGCCCAGTTCGAGGAAATACTCGCGATTGATAGCAAATAGACCACCCGCATGCGTCGGACTGCGATAGGGTTCAGAGTTGTGAGCACGACGACGCTGCTCACGGCGCGGCACCTCGTTCTCCTTGTACAGCATGCCCCACTCGAAGATGCCGCGGAAATGATTGTCGCTGCCATAGACCGGCCGGTACTCGAAGCTCTTGTGATCGATGCCATCAATGATGGGCACGGTCATCACAGTGCGATCACGATAAATGGGCGCCAACAGCGGTGGCAACCAATTGAGATTCACTTCGCAATGCGCATCCAGAAAAACAATCACCTCACCTGCAACAAAGTTCAAAGGTGAGCGAGAGCGAAATATAAATGAATTATAACTACGGACTTAGAAGCCAATACCTTGCCTCATATTGTCACTACTTTGTTAAGTCATATTTAAACTTCTGAGAATTGCATAGAGAGGCAGTACTTAAAATGTAGCTTATTCCATATTTCATGCAAAGAAACATTCTTTCTCTGTATTAACTGGTCTTAGCCCCAGTCTATACTATATCTGATATACAATTTACTAATTGAACCGGTTTTAGAATTAGCACAGCTCAATCGACTAAGCCAGAATCGACCTATCTACTAGGCATTCTGTTATGCATTTGCTATATCAATTGAGAGTTTCTCTGCATATAAAGCTCCATCAACTAAACGAATGCTTGTAGGGAAAACTTCTGCTTGTAGGGCCAACTCCTGCTTCTAAGGCCAACTCTTGCCTCTAGGGCCAACTTCTGCTTTTAGGGCCAACTCCTGCTTATAGGGCCAACTCCTGCTTATAACGCCAACTCTTGCTTGTAGGCCCAACTCCTGCATCTAATGCTTCTGCTTGTAAGGCAACTCCTACCCCCCACTCACCTGTCGCCTCCATGGCGCCACGAGAACGTGTGCGAATGAGACCCTCGCGTTCCGTATTGCGTATGATCTTGACCAGTCCCTTGAACTGCAGCACATACTCGTCTAGTTTGCTGCGCAGATTCTCCTTGTCCGAGAAATCGTCCACGAGTATGATCTCGTGCAGCATGTGCTTGGGCGAACGATCAATGACCGAGTGCACGGTGCGCATTAGGACGGAGAAGCCTTCGTTGTGGAACACAATGATGACACTGGTCGGTGCCAGATTGTATGGATAGTCCCAGTGCTTGCACTCCTCGAGCCGAGTATCCCGCACCGAACGATGCATCGATATCTCATCGGAGCAGGCTATATTCATGCCATATTCCATTTCCGAGGCATCAGCCACATTCTTCTTAGCAGGCGACAGTGTATGTCCATCGCCGTTCTCACCGGGTCCGGTACGTGGCTTCAGATCTTTGGGCTCAAAATTTCCCAGACCTGCAAAAGCAAACAGTTAAAACAACGATCGACACCTGAGCACACAATGTGCAAATAAAGATAATAAAGAAAGAATAACAAATTTGATCGCTAAGCAATTAAAATAATGCAAAGACCAGTTGTGTTTGTATAAATGATATCATCGCAGGCCTATATAGACAAGCAGGTGCAAATATGAGGGAGGAGGGAGACAAGGTCATTGGAGCAGCTGGAATTGCCTACTTACCCTCGACTAGGATGGGCACCTCGCGTGGCCTGTTCTCGAGCCGCTGATGACTGAACTTGGGTCCGCCGAAGCGCGTGTGATACGCCTCCTGGACGCGCTTGTGATGATCGCTCCAGTTGGCCAGCAGATAGAGCAGCGGCAGGATGACCAGCAGGCACAAGGCCATGCGGCAAATGCGGCCGCTGCGTATATTACTCACACGCATCTCGACGACGAGAGCTTCACTTGAATTTCAAATGTCAATGCCAATGGCAATGCTAATGCCAATGTGAATTCCAATTTCAATTTGTTTTTGTGTTGACGTGTCTACGTATTGGCGTTGGCGTTGGCGTCGCAGTCGCAGTCGCAGTCGCGGTCGACGTCGCGGCAACAATGTAAGCCCAGCGAATGGTCAGCGAACGCCGCAGACAACAATTAGCCCAGCAGCTAGCGGCTGCTTAAGAATTTTTGATTTCAGATGCGATGTCAATGTACGATGCGTATGTTTGTGTGAGCCTGAAAACAAGTGAATGTTAGTGTATGTGTGTGTGTGAGCAGTCGCTGCGAAAGCGCTGATCAAAAGGCAATCAGCGTTAATGTTAAATGAACACTTTGCAATGCCAGTTGAAAGCAATTACAATTTGTGGCGACTGACTTTTTATTGCTGCTACAACGCGGCCGGAACGAATGCAAATGCAATGCAGTTATAAACTGCACTGTAAACGTAAACAAAAAAAAAACAAATTGTTGCAGTATGCGGAACTGCCACGCGTTTGACGTTTTCTAGCACATCAGATGGCCACCTAGAGCACTTCAGCGCCAACTGGCGGCAGCGATACACAACAAATGCCGGCTGCTATCGTTAATCGACAGAATACACACCAAAAAATACCACACAGTGAATTTTTTTTTGCTCAACTTTACGCTGGCTTGCTCATTTTTGCGCTAACGTTGCTGATGTTACGTTACGCTTACGCATACGTTACGTAAAGTTGAGTTTTAAAAAAAAAAAGAGGCGCCAATTGTTATTTGTAATATTGCTTTGCCGTGCAGGCGCTGCAATATTCGAGCAGTTATATATATTTACATCATTCAAATACATAACAACAATTTTTATAATATACAATTATACATATGTACAATTACTGTTTACTATGAATATACACATATTCCTATAATGAGAGTTCCAAGATTAAAAGTGGCGACGTGATGGCTGGCTGGCAGTCACATATGCGAATCAATTTAATGATTCATCTTATTAGTTTTCTCGATGGTCAGAACGCTGCCAACACGACGATGATCGAAGATCGGTTCCGGTTCATGCAGCGCTCCAATTGCCGTTACAGCTGCAAAGCCGCCATCCCCGGGATTATCACTCATCGTGTGTCCAGCTCCTCGCAGATATTCAATGACCTCAGGATTCACATTGGCCTCGTAATCTATGCGCATTGGTATCAGCTGATGATGCAGTCGACCGTTATTGACAGCCTGCGACATTGACTCGCGGCGTATAAGGTATTTCATGATGACCTAAAAAATACCAAATTAGTTATCGATAAAATACTCTTGGCAATCAACAAGGCAACAGTGATGAGCTTATTAAGTTGGCTGCACTTGTTCATATATGAAGATATTCTTATTATCTTCGTATATTATATCAAATATTTGATATAATATAGATATGTATATCTTTATGCTTACCGTTGCCACACTAGTTGTGATTTTGGTGCCGCCAGCAGCTCCGACTAGCATGCGCACATCGCCATTGCCGTCAACAATAATGGATGGATTCATGGAGGACATGGGCCGTTTGTGTGGATAAATGTAGTTGGCAGGCGAGGAGGGCACACCAAAGCTGTTGATGACGCCCGGCGTGGAGAAGTCATCCATCTCGTCGTTCAATATGATGCCCGTTTGTGGTGATGCTACCTTAGCGCCAAAGCTGCCAGACAGCAAAAAAAAAAGGAAGGAAAAGGAAAAAAGGAATCATTAGCTAATCCCATATGCTTAACAATCGATTTTCTACTCACTAGGTGTTTATGGTGCTGGTTATGGATATGGCATCGCCATTGCTAGCCAGCACATTCATGTGGGCGGTGCCATGATCGGGCTCCACGGTGAAATTGGCGCCATAGTACACGTAATCCTGTGAGGTTTTGTCATCCTTTATCAGGGAGCGCACGGTATCGACCAGTTCTGTGCCCAGCAACTTCTCCAGCTGCTCCTTTATGCTAGTGCCAAACTCCGGATCGTTCTCATAGTCACCCAAATTCGTACGTTGACCGTACGCATGCTTGAAGCTCTCAATGACACGCTGCCAGTAAATGGCCTCATTATCCGAATACAGCTCGCTCATCACGTTCAATATGAAGGCCAGAACCGGACCGCTCGATGGCAGTGGTGTTGTATATAATGTAAAGCCGCCCGTAACATTTGCCGATATGTGCCCGTCGCTCTCCCAACGGCACCTGTGAATGATTTAAATATAATTTGAATTTAAGCGCAACACTGACTCTACAGTCATCGAGGTAGTCTTATGAATAAGACTCTGGCCTATTTCACACCGAACCAAGCTCAAAACCCATGAAAAACTTAAAAGTTTAAGACAACTTTACGCACATGTTTACGAATTCTGATTTAGTCACTCAAGTACTATAAGCTATCATACACTTACTTTAGCAAAGTAACTGAATCTTGGACTTTGTAGCGCCAGCTACCTAGCTTAAAAGCAATGTAGTGTTGTAAAACGTACTTAAGAAACTTAGGGAAACCTTTTTTGTGACTTAAAACTAACTTGAAATGATTCACTTTGAGAGAACTAGGGAACTATGATGCATTTACTGCTATAATATTGACTGCATCTTGCCTTCGTAAGCCTAGCTTAGGTACATTGTAGTGTTGTATAACGAACTTAAGAATCTTTTGGATTGACTGCTTAAGACTAACTTGGAATGCTTGGCTAGACCACTATGATACATATACTTCTATAAAATCAGGATAGGATCTTGCCTTCGGAGCCCTAGCTAAGGCCTAGCTTAGGTACAACATAGTGTTGTATAACGAACTTAAGATTCTTCTGGGTTCTCTGCTAAGCACTAACTTGGAATGCATCACTTTGAGCGAACTTGAGAACTATGATACATAGAGGACAGAATCTTGCCTTCATAACCCCAGCTAAGGCCTAGCTTAAATACATTATAGTGTTGTAAAACGAACTTAACACTCTTAAGACTAACTTGGAATGCTTCGCTTTTAGAACACTCAACGAACTGTGATACTCACTTGAAATTTTTAAGATCCTCTAAAGTTATGATGCCGCCCAATTTGCGAATGTCCTCAACGAACTTGACGCCCGTCTCGCCGCCATCGTATAGCTCGCCGGCGCCATTTTCGGCGATGCGCTCGAGAGTATTGGCCAGAGCGGGACGCTTCATATAATCGTGCTCCAAATACGGCTCACCCTTCTCGTTGAGGAACATTTTAGCCAGCGCCGGATCGTTTTTGATTTGGGTTATCTTGGATCTGATGGCCGCGGCGAGATAGCGCGACACAACGTGACCCTCGCGGGCCATCTTAATGGACGGCTGGAACAGGTCCTTCCACGGCAATCGGCCGTACTTCTGATGCATCTCCCAGTAGCCAAGTATTTCGCCGGGCACACCGCCAGCCATTGCGCCCGTCACCTCCTTCTGGCCGACGAACATCTCCTTGTGGGCAGCAGCTGGGGCCGATTCGCGGGCAATAACCGTTTCCACTTTACGCGTGCGCCGCGTATATATCGTAGCCACGAACCCACCGCCGATGCCCATCGAGTGCGGCAGCATGATGCCCTCGCAGAGCAGCGTCGCAATGGCCGCGTCCACCGCGGAGCCGCCCTCTTGCAACATGCTGCCGCCCACCTCGGCGCAGCCGATGCCATTGGAGACAACGGCTCCCGTAATATAGCGCGTATCTCTAGATCTCAGTCCGAAGACAAGGCCAAGCGTCAGACCAGTGACCATTAGAGCGACGATCGATAGCCATACAAGGCTCTTCTTATTCAACAACAGCCTGAAAAAGATAAACAAAAGATGAAAACATCAGTAAATATATATATATATGTATATAGCGAGATCGTATGCTTCAAATCGTGGGCAATTAATTGGGCTCGGGGTATAATTCAAGTGGTTTCCCAAGTGGATTAGCCGGGATTTCATTAATTGCCCAAGTTTAGTGCGTCGATTCTGATTAGACTAACCAAGTTTGATTGTTAACTGTTCTTTTTGTTTTCTATTTCTTTATATAAATACATATATATATAGAAAGAGAGTTATAAATAGAGAAGGAAATTTGCTTCGCTACCCTTTGATTTATTGGCGCAGCGCGAACAATCGGCCCAATAAAACTTTTTTTTTTTATTTTTGCCCTTTGATAAATATAGATATTTATATATATATATATATGTATAAATATATATATTTATATATATATTTATACATATATATGTATATGTGTATGAGCTGTAATCGAAACGAATCGACAGTTAGTTTTTTTTGGCTCCAAGCATACTAAGATAGAGAATTTTGATCGAAATGCCAAGAGAAACATCAATTTGTTATACTCTATAAATATATATCATATATGAATACATATATATCTTATATATATATAAATACTCCCTGGTCTGTTTCGTTTTATAACTTTCTTCCTTTCATTTCAGTTTTTATGGCATTTTCGCTTTTATAAAAATCAGAAATTCCTGATAAAGATATTTATATCTGGAACTAAAATCATTAACTAATTATAGCCTAAATTGTCCAATCGTAATTTAAGTGTGGTTATTTAATCAAGCCTTCAGATATCTTAATTAATCGATTAGAAATGTGTTCATAATAAACTGCCCAATAGTCCAATATCCAATGATATATATACATATGTGTGTATATATCATAGTATATATCACATTCTCCATTCAAGTTGAATGTTTTCTATATATATCAATAGTATATATCACATTCCCCATTCTAGTTGAATGTTTTCTATATCCTTCGAGCTATAGTTCTAAAATTTTTTTACTCTTAAACTCAGTTTCATTCTACTTAAAATAAAACTTAAAATTTGAACTCAGTATCATTTCAGCAAATATTTTTTTAAAAATTTTGAAAAAAAAAACCTAACAAAACAAGTAAGAAAGCTCTAGTCGGCGGTACCCGACTAGGAGATCCCCTGAACCCTGCGAGAGCCGATACTCCAAACATTCTATGCTTATTTAACATATACATGTCTACAAGCATTACATGCATACACGCATACACACATACACATACGCATAAGCAAGCGCTCTGCTGACTGCGCAGTTAGCGCAGCGACTGAGCGTGGGCTGCGCTCATAGGCTTTACTATGGGGAATTAAATGTTTAATAACTTCTTTTGTAGATGGACGTTCTTAATCAAACTTTCAGAGCGTGATTCTGTCATTTATATGTGTATGTTTGCCAAAGCACAAGTCTCTAGTATTTGAAATACGGATTTTACAAGTTTGGGGGGAAAGGGAAGGAAAGGGGGGTGGTATAAAAAATCTGACAAAAATCAAAATTGTATAAACTCTACATTATACTGAATACAAAATTTGGAGACTCTAGCTCTAAAGATGTGGGAGATATAAATTTATAACTGCGTTTCGATAACGTTATAAATCGATAACTTCAAAACGATCAAATTTATCGATTTTTTGAAACAAACTCGATCTGCGCGTGCTATACACGGATCTACATAAAAAATTTCAAGTCTCTAGCTCTTATAGATTCTGAGATCGACGCGTTCATACATACGGACAGACGGACGGACGGACGGACGGACAGACGGACAGACGGACAGACGGACAGACGGACAGACGGACATGGCTATATCAACTCAGTTCGTCGAGCTGATCAAGAATATATATACTTTATGGGGTCTGCCACGCCTCCTTCTGCCTGTTACATACATTTTAACAAAACCATTATACCCTGTTTTCCCATTTTCAATGGGTTCAGGGTATAACAAAACTTAAATTTCTCAGCAGCAAATTGATTTATGAATATCTCGTGCAATCTAGCCACCAAAGCTACCAAATTTTTTATGTAGACCACAAAATTGATCTTCTTTAAGAAAAAACATAGCTTTAGGCATATATATAGTATTATCTTTATAAGATAAATCAAAGATTGAAGCTTACTTTAACACTCTATACATATAAATATATAACTTAATTGTCTTATGTACTTCAAAAGAATTTCATTACGCCTCTCAAGTACCATGACATTTCATATAGTTCAGCTCTGTCTGGTAATTTAGCTGGTCATTCAGTACGCTTCTCTTATCAGCATGTGCATATATGTATATATACAAATATAGTGTAAAGCAACAAATATGGCCTATCGTAAAGATACGCATTTTGGCTGTGAGCCTCAACAGTGCCATTAACTAGCAATTTTCCATAATTAACGGCGATTTTTTATACCCTATAATCATTTTAATGAGTGCATGCGTTTCAGATAGCGTTCAAGGGTCCAGTATATGCTATATATATATATGGAATTGGATTGATGCTTATTAAAGCTAAGGCATAGCTAAAATGATAAAAATGAAAATATTTTGGAAGCTAACTACGTTTCACAATAGTTTTTATCGCTCAGCCAAAATCGATAAATATCGAATCTTAACTTTAACTCAGATATAACAAACAAGATAAGAAACATATATAGTCAATATGATCTATAAATTAAGCTTTACCTATATAATTGCATTATAATCCTCACATTTAAGTTCCTCAAATCAAACGGAACTTCTTTACAGGGTATCTGCCCGTCGTTGCCACTCATGACTCTCCAATTTGAATTCTTTGTTTACCAATTTCCAGTGACGTAGGCTAAGGCGTAGCAATAGAGCACGCGACTAAATCCCAAGTAGTCGATGGTAAATCATAGGTCTATTAATTTCAAGCGTTTCAAGTGCATTCGAAATTTTTTGCGCCGTCATTATCTAAGGCCCTGATGAAATCTCTTTGGCGATTAGGATCGCGGCATATCGATATAGACATTATACCCAATTATAATTATGCCATATTTATGATACGCAAATATTTGGCCAGTTTTACAGTCTTTCGGTAGTTCAACGGTAGCCGCCTTTATTAGTGGTCGTCGGCGCTGCTATTTGATCAAAATTTATCAATCGATAAATGTGGAAATTGTTTTGCTATTGCAAGTGGTAAGTATATGACTTTTCTGTAGAGGTCTATAGACAGCTGACTCGCATTGTTTTTAATAGAACCCAGAACTACGTCCATGAGTCAAATGAGTGCAAGTCATTCTCGTAGTACCAAAGCAGAACTTCAATTAACAATTAACACTTCAAAATGTACGTCAAAAAAAGTATATATATATATATATCTATATTACTTATACTCATATATATTAAGCCATATTCTAGTATTGAGGAAAACAGACTTTAAGTTTCAACAGTTTGTTTTATGACCAAGGTAAATATTTAGCACGCAATTAGCAAACGGTTTTTTATGCTACAAATACGCCTACGCCAAAAAGAGATAGAGTCTCAAACTGGCACTGAGACTACGTCACGTAACTCTAAGTAGAGCTCTACAAATGGGTCTTTGACACTACTAAGTATCTATAGCTAGATTTACAATAGCAACTATTAGTAACAAATCTTGATTATATAATGCATAAGCCAATAGAACGTATATTTCATTCTGAAAAAACAGGAAATACCCATCATAAAGATGGGAAAGAACCCAATAACTAGTTATAACAGGTACTTTTTATACCCTGAACCCATTGAAAATGGGAAAACAGGGTATAATGGTTTTGTTAAAATGTATGTAACAGGCAGAAGGAGGCGTGGCAGACCCCATAAAGTATATATATTCTTGATCAGGGCGACGAGCTGAGTTGATTTAGCCCTGTCCGTCTGTCCGTCCGTCCGTCCGTCCGTCTGTCCGTCTGTCCGTCTGTCCGTCTGTCCGTATGTTTGAACGCGTCGATCTCAGAATCTATAAGAGCTAGAGACTTGAAATTTTTTATGTAGGTCCGTGTATAGCACGCGCAGATCGAGTTTGTTTCAAAAATTCGATAACACTTATCGTTTTAATGTTATCGATTTAAAACTTTATCGAAATGCAGTTATAAATTTATATCTCCCACATCTTTAGAGCTAGAGTCTCCAAATTTTGTATTTAGTATATTGTGGAGTTTATACAATTTTGATTTTTGTTATATTTTGGATGCCACGCCCCTTTCGCCCCCAATTTGCAAAAAACGTATTTCAAGTACTAGAGACTTGTGCTTCGGAAAATACACACATATGAATGACATAACCACGCTCTGAAAGTTTGATTAAGCAAGTCCATCTACAAGGAAACTTATTCAACAATTAAGTTCCCATAATATAGCTCTTACTGCAGCCCGAGCGCAGTCGCTGCGTAAACTGCGCAGTCAGCAGAGCGCGCGCTTATGAGTGCGTGCGTATGTGTGTGTGTGTATGTGTGCATGTGTTGCTTGTATATATATGTTAAATAAGCATAGAATGTTTGAAATATCGGCTCATCGTAGGGTTCAGGGGATCTCCTAGTCGGGTACCACCGACTAGAGCTTTCTTACTTGTTTTTGTTGTGCTTTGATAGATTATCTGTGTGTGTGTTAAGGGCCTAGCGGGTACTATAGGGTATCTCAGATATTATGAAAGAATGAAAGTTCCACAAATATAGAAATCGATAGAGAAGAGATATTAAGAGTCATAAGGCAATAACAAATAGATGATCTATTCTTATTTGTGACCTAGACTCTATATATATTTTTAGCAAAGCCAGCTTCAGCTTAGGGCTCTCCGCTTTAGCTCTCTCTCTCTCTCGCTCTCGACCTCTTTTTCAGTCTCTCTCTCGCCCTCTCTCTCTCTCTCTCACTCTCTCTATCTCTCTTTCAGTCTGTCAATAATTGGGAGTTTCAACCAAAGCATGAATTATTATTATTAGTATTTTGTGTTCTTTGTTGTTATTTCCATTCTCTAATTTATTCAAGCGTTTTGTTATTAACAACAGAATTACTAAGCCGCCAGCTACGTGTGTCAATGTCAGAGGGGAATAAATGTCAGCAGAAAAATTACAAAAAAAAAAAAAACAAGAAATAATTGAGACTGTGACACGTCCAATTGTCAATGAAATAGCATTGGCAATAAATACCCTGTTTATCGATTGATTATTTAGAATAGGCTATGCCAGGCAATAGCATCAAACAGCTCATTAGGGGTATATCTGTGTATAAGATTGAACTAGAAATTTAGTTTAACTTTTGCAAAACTCAAAGTTTTTGCAGCGTAGAAATATACAGAAATTCAGAAATCGATATTAATCGATAAATGTATTTTTCCAGTTGATTTGCTTAAACAAAACTCTTAAGAGATATAGAGCTTTAATAGTTCTATAACATAAACTATATTATCTTAGAGACTATTAGAGCTATATAAATTGATACAAATAAAAAGACAATTTTAAATAAATAAATCGATAAAATTCGATAAATATATATGGCGCATGTTAACCTTAAGAGTTATATATTAATCTCTATATTATATGAATTTCTCTAATATTACAACACTGTATAAATCGATAACATCGAGATGAAGAGAATAATCAAAATTTGGAAATCGATTGAAGTCCATTAAAATCGATAGGCATATTTGCATGATTTAGTGCACGACTTGAGAGTTCCATACAATTCCTTATACGATTATAACTATATAGATCAATAATAATATTAAGACATAATATTGAAGCTTTGAAATCGATAAAAATCGATAAATGTGTTGTTTCCGTTTAATGTAAGACATGAGAATTAGATTTAATCTTTGATGTAAAAAAAACTATATAAATCAATAAAAATAATAATAAGGAAATATATAAAAAGCGATAAATATTATATATAATGTTTCTGTTTAGAGGGAACCTGAAGATAGTCAAAACAATAGAACTCATTAACAACAACTATCGAAATTTGGATATCGATAAGAAATGATAAATATTGTCCATTGCTTGTACTTAAGATATATCATAGTTGTATCTATCTTAACTACTCAAGGGGTATCCCACATCTTAGTACCTCCCTCCCAGTAAACAACTCTATATTTAACAAACATATACACGATGGTCATAAATCAGTCAAGTATTTATTTCCCGAAGTGAAAGTAAAATTTGCAGATATAACCCTATATAACCCTATACGCACTGCCAGATGTATGCGAACAATTTATGAGCCATTTTTAGTGGCAGTTACTTTGTCACATTGGCATATTATAAAACGATAAACAATATAATTATTTTACACTTAATTGGTGGCTATGTCGTTATCTTCATCTTATCGGAGTCAGCACCTAACACATATATCCATAAATGTCTTTATTTAGCATTCGGTTAAGCGGCGCAATAATCCATTTCGCAAATATTTGTAGCATATTGTAAATTTTGAAGGTTGCACTGGGTATACTAAGAGCATATATAGAAAATATATATATAATATATATATATATAATATATATATATATATATATATATATATATATATATATATATATATATATATATATATATATATATATATATATATATATGTAATATATATAAACGGTATCCCATAACATGGCCCATAAAACTGCCTAATTGCAAAGTTACGACGCGGCGATAAGTTAAAGGCGCTTCGATAAAAATGCTTAAACAACGTTTTTAACTGGAATACTTGCTCTTCAGATAACACAAACACTCGCTATCTCTCTCTCTTTCTAGCTATACTATACTCTTTCTCTCTTTCTCTCTCTCTCCCTGTGTGTCTTGAACAAGCTGTGTGTGCAAAAGCAAAAGGAATTCTGTAATCTTGCCAATTTTAGTTACATATTACTTCTAATTAGTAAGCAATGCGGTCATTGAGGCTGATCGACTATGCGCTACCCTGTTCAGGTTGAAGTTGTCTTCTAGATGAACTCTTATATATGTATATTTATGTGATATTTATAGAGACTCTATTTATACGAACTCTAATCAATATATACATATACTACAGTGAAAGCTCTTTTTGAACGAACTGCTCATATTTTATTTATTTGGAATAATTATATATTGGATGCGGTTTAGTTTTATCTCTGATCTATTAGCTAAGCAATCAAAAACTTTCACAGTGAATCTATATATATAGAAGTCATAGTATCATCTAATATATAGATATATATCTAGTATAGTATTGTCTAATATATATATATAGAGTTAAAGATCTAGCATCGTCTTATTAATAGATATATATCTATATATATATATATTTATAGTATCATCTAATATATAAATATATATCTATATATACTCCTACTATCGTCTTATATATAGATATATATCTTATATATTTATAGTATGGCCAAAGATATAGATATATATCTATAGTATCTATAGATATATATATAGTATCGTGTAATATATAGATATATATCTAATATAAATATTACTATATATCTACATATTAAACTCCACTATGACTTCCCTTCCTTCGTCTTCTGCTTGCTCTTGTCCGCTCCTAATTACAGGGTATTTGGCGACGAGACAAATGTGATTGACTATGCTACAACCACATATGATACGCATATCGTGCAAATACCATATATGATTGCCAAGTTCTGTTTACGTTTCTATCATCTTTGTTGTTGTTGTTGTCGTTTATGATACACTAGTGTGAAACAATCAATAGAATTGACACACAGAAAGGTAACAGCAATTAAAACTTTTACCTGTGCGCACAAAAAAGTTCTCTAAAATGGAAACACATTCATTATAGATCGAAGATTGCAAATAATAGAACTTTAAATGAGTTGATTACCTAGCTCTAGATCGAAGATCGTTAATAATAGAACTATAACTGTAGCTTTAGATCGAAGATCGTTAATAATAGGACTAGAACTGAGTTGATTCACTTGCTCTAGATCGAAGATTGATAATAATGGAACTATGACTGACTCGATTCTTTAGCTTAGGTTGAACAAATTGTAAAATTCATTAAAAAAAAACTTTACATATGTAAATTAAAACATTTTTTTTTTTTTAAATTAGCATTGAAGTCGAAACAACTAATTGACTTGAAATGCATTGATTCATCTGCATAAACAGATGTAGTACATATATGGAGATATATATAGTATTTAGTACATAGTATAGCTAACTGAAATGACGCAGCTGAGCAGTCTTTTGGATTGGCTAGTTTAGTTCTATGAATTCTATTGATAGGGCTAATTACACGATTAATAAAATCATATAACACTTACCTCATTTTGTTGAATTGTTAGCGCCTCAGCGAATTGCAACTCGAAATATCGTGCCTGAACACTGGGCCAAAGCAGAACAAAAAATATAAAAACAAACAAAAAAATTATAAACAAAAAAAATTATTTAATAATTTATGCATTAGTTCACAGGCAAATTATGCAAATATGAAACGGTAAAAAAATATAGAAAATAAAAACTAAAATCAAACAAACAACAAACACTAACAATGTCGCGCTGGAGGAGCCGCTTTATAAATGCGCCGACTGCGAATATTCTCAGCTGCCGTTAGAGGGGGCTAGCTAACTGAGCACTTGTCGCGCTTAGCCTCGACTGATGTGCTGGGACGCAGTGCGGCGCCGCATTACAACTTTGTTTCGATTCCATTCGATTCGATTTGTGTGTGTTTTATGTACGTAGTAAGCACACATGCATGCACTTTTCTTCTTTTTTTGTTGTTTTTAAGTAACTAACTGTTCTTTATCGAAAGAGCCAGCGCAACTAACACACAAACGCGCGCGCAAAAACTTTTGCTGAGAGTCGCGCTCTTACCCGCTACGCTCACTAGTTAAGTTGAGCTAGCGGAAAAAAATGAGAATGAAACTAGCAAAAGCAATAACAGTAATACACACACACACAGCTCTGTTTGCCTGTGTGCGTGCATGATCTGTGCGCAAGTTCGAAGTTATCTGCGTTTGGCGCTAAGCTAAGCTGAGCTGCCGCTTGCAAGCCTGCCTCTCTGGGTATGTATGTATGTATGTGTGTGTGTGTGTGTGCATAGTGTTGGCATGTGTGTGCGTGCGTGAGACAGAGGGCGACTTCAAACTTAGCCCAAGCTTGATAAAACAGCTGTTTCGTTCGAAAACATCTGGAGAGTGAAGAACTGCTAAATAATGAGACACACAGACATGGATTAGCCATAACGGTTTCTCACTTAAAATTTGCCTTTAATTTGTAGCGCAAACTGATGCAAAATATTGATTTGTATATGCAAGGCGAACTGTTCACTTAAACGCCAACTATTTCAAATTACTCCAATTGCAAAGCGAATATGTTTCGTGTTCCTCCTCTTGTCTATTGTCTTCCAATGTGTTTTGTTTCATTTCATTTCGTTTCGTTTCATGTTGTTTGTGTTTTTGTTTGAGATTTGTTTTGTTTTTTGCTTTGATTTTTTTTTTGCTTCAATTCGCTCTTGTTCTGCCCGTTTTAACGCCAACGTCCCATCGGCCCAGCCACCTTGACAGTGTACTTGGTTGAGCGCCGCTTCGCCTTCATCTGCTGCTCCTGCTCGATCATCTTCAGTGCAGCAGGTCCAAGTGCCACGTACGGCATATTCGGATCGGGCACGGTATGCAGCGGCAGGCACTGCTTGCTCATGCGTTGAAAGTTCGGCAACGGCGCATTCTTCTTCTCGTGGGCGAGATCCGTATAGCCCAGCTTGCGTCGCTGTTGCGGCGTTATCTTGTTGCAGTGGCACAGCTGATGGATGCGCAATGCCCGCTCCAGATCGAAAGTGCGATCGCAGAACTTGCACTGCTTGCCCGGCGGAATGGCCGTCAGAGCCGTGGTGCTCTCACGCGAACGACGTCCCCGGAAACGCACCTTGAAATCATCGTCGTGGGTGCGACGATGCGCCCCAAGCAGCGACTTAATATGAAAGATGGCGCCGCACGAGCTACAGCTATAGGTCGGCTTATGCATCTGCTTGAGGCTCATCTGGCTACGGCGATTGCTGTCGTTGCCCAATTGCCGTTCGTATTCCTCCTGTAAGGCGCCGCGCATCGAGCGCGCCAATTTCAGCTCATCGTCCTCCTCCTCCTCCTCGAGATCGTCACGTGGCGACAGGCCATTACGACGAGGCGTCTGCAAGAAAGCTAAAGCAAAAATATGGTCAATCTCTGTATATCTATCTATCTATATATCTATCTATACATATCTATCTATCTAATATATATATATATGCATATATATGGAGATTACTCACTTTGTACGGCTCCGGTTGTCTGACGCGATATGGTCGATGTGTCGTCCTTTAGTTTCGATTGCGAGGACATTTTGTTGCTATGCTTACTGCGCCTGGGCAGTCCACCGCTGCTGCCATCGCTGGAGCGCTGTCCGCGCCGTCGGATTGCTCGCGTATTGACCGTTACGTGATTGGATTCGGCCAAATAGTTCAATTTGCGTTCCACGGTCTTTTGGGCGCTCTCCATATCGGAATCCAGCTGATCGTAGGTCTGCACTTTGATATTGCGCTGATATGGCGCGATTTTATTTTGTTTCATTTTGATTTTGGTTGATGTTTTAGTTATGTTCTTTCTATTGGTATAATAAGATTGGTGCTGGAACTTTGTGGCCGGCAAAGTTCACAAAAAGTCGTTAAAATTTCTTAAAAATTACTTTGTAATTATGTCACTTCCCCAAGTGTAAAATATAAACTGAAGCCAGACACACACACGTTGATATCAAATACAGCGCATGTTGAAATCTGTTTCAAATTTTTATTTGAATTTTCGTAATGCCAACGGCTCACACGCAACAAAATCCGATAGATGGCGCTGCATTCAGTATTTTTTTAAATTGAGTATTTTTAATTTGGTATATGCCAAAAATATTCGAATTTATTGTTGAAATTTTTTGATAATTATTCATATTATTACTATTATAATTAATCTTAATTTTTTTGTAGCAAAAATAGCAAATATTTATATTAATTTCGATATGTTTTCTTTTTCACGTAACGTTGCTCTTTTTGCGCTTACGTCGCTCATTTCTGCGCGCTATTTACGTGCCTGTTACTTACGGCTGGCCGCGTGCAAGTTTTTTTTTGTTGGCAGCTAACAAAGTAATTGCAGCCCGCGCGAAGTTAACAAAAAATCTAGCGATTGCATATATATTTGGAGATTTTTGTGTAGTGCTTTTGATACTGTTGGTGTTGTGGCATTTAGAATATGAGTGATACGCGTGAACAGATTTTGGAACAAATTAAACAACAAGGCGATCTCGTGCGTCAACTGAAAGCAACGAAGGAGTCCAAAGAGAAGGTCAGTTCGCAATACATAATGAATGCCATAATGTCTATGCAAATTATTTGCCTATATATGTATGTGTGTGTGTGTGTGTGGGCATGCAGGCCAAACCATTCCCACACACACACACACTGTTGTGCCGTCCATGCGTGTGCGTATGTGTACATCGCTGTGTGTGTTTGTGTGTATGCCGCTTGTCATGCGTTTTTAACCCTTTGCCGTTTATGTGTACATACATTCATCGGAATCCTGTTGCACTCCCATCAAGCTACCGTAACTTTATTTATGTATTTCATCAGCCGCACAGATGTGTACATGCGTAGTTACACATAAATACATACGAATGTATATGTATGAACGCAACATAACGTATTCGACTCGTCATCCGTTACCCCGCTCTCCGCCCTTCGCTCTTCGCTCCACATTCGTGCTGCGTTGGCAGCCTCTCTCATTATTGAATTTTAGCTCTGTAATTAGATTGCATGCACATAACAGAGAGCTCAATCAGCACTGCCAACAACAAAAGAGAACTTTCACATTTGAGTACTGTATTTCGGCATTTGTTACATGCGTTGTTGTTGCTGTTGCTGCTGTGCAGTGTTGGCATTTTTTTAAAACAGCTGTTTATGGTGAAAAAAAGCTAAACTAAAATTGGTCACTTATTTTTGTATAATTCGATATTTTATTTATTTTATTAATTATTTTATATTAATTATAAATAAAAGTAGACTCAATCCGTAAAAAATATACATGTAACTGCGATACATATATATATTTTTTTTATTTAAGTTTATAACTCTTAAAAAATTGTTATAAACAATAAATCATACAACAGTGCATTCACTTGAGCAGATAATTAGATGATTAAGTTTACCCTGACTCATGCCTGGAGAAAGTTTAGCGTGTTTGAAGCTAGCCAGAGTAACCACAACTGCACTCTAGAAAAATAGCCAAATGAAAGCCAACACTGCTGCCGCCGTTCATACTCAACGTTTAGCCTCTCAGTCAGTCGGCAGTGGCCAGCCTTGAAGCAAACCACCGCAAGCTTTTTAAGCATTTGCTCTACCTCTCCCATTCCCTCTGCTTACCGTCACCAGCTATGCCGTTGCGTTTGCCCCTTTTTTCTTATATTCGTTTTAAAATAATGAATGCTATTGTTATTGTTGTTGTTGTTGTTATTGCTGTTGTGATATTTTGTGCTCATGACCGAGTGACTGCCAAGCGCAGCGCTGCTGCTGAAACCGGCTGAACAGCCTCCGTTACTTGTCTATGTGTGCGTAAGCAGCATTAACGTCAACAATTGTTGCCGTTAATTGCTATTTTATGCGTTCATTGCATTCAAGCGCGGGCATCAGCTGTTTTGCAAAGTGTTGCAAATATATCGATATATCGTTGAAAGGAGGGGATTATAATATAAGTTATCGGATTATTTGAACTATAAGGGCAAATATATTCAAAAAAAAAAAAAAAAAAAACAATTAATATGAATTTATGATATTGGGCTATAAAAATTCGATAAATTATCAGATTTGATCGAAATAAAATCGCATGCAAAATGTCCTTGAAACGCGCCTTTGTCGTGATCCCGTTTCGAGTTTTCGAAATTTCGAACTTCAAGTGTACAAAAGTGTCAAGTGTGCATGAGAGAGTGAGAGAGCGAGAGGCAGAAGGAAGGTGACCATATTCATGCCCAAAAAATACGTAAAAGCAGGTCATGAACGGCGGTCAAGAGAACGCAATGATTTTGTATGATGATTATGTTTATAACAAGGATTTCTTTTGTTTACTTTGCCACACAAACACACACACATATACGCATACACACATATACTAACATACATACTAACCCAAATGCATTAACAAGTTTTATAAAATTTTAAAAAAATATTTAAAAAATTCAGAAAAAAAAGTTCGATAAACTCTAATCGGTATTTGTTTTTTATTATTATTCATTGTTGTTGTTGTTTATTAGGTTTTTTAAGCGAAAGCAATTAGTAAAGATATAAAAACGTAAGAAAGAAAGAGACAGAAAGAGATATCATAACAGTAAAAGTCAAAGTCAAAATGTTGCGTTCGATTGGCCGCCAGTGGCGCTGTAGTGTCGCGTTTCAGTGCCCTTGCCTTAGACCTGCCCGCCAGCAGCTGCCGCTGGCGCCATCTAGCGAGGGCCGTGCGCTATCAACAAGCGTTGGACAACAATTGCAAGCACAACAACAACAACAACAACAGTTACAAGAACAACAACAACAACAAATGCATAAGGTTAGCATCTAAGTGCACAATACGAAAACATCTGAAAATTAAGCCGAAAATCATATTTATATTCCTTTTGTATCCATTGCAGATCGATGAGGAGGTCTCACGTCTGCTGGCCCTCAAGGCCAAACTTGGCGGCGACGCAGCACCGGCCAATCAAAAGTTTACGCTGAAAACGCCAAAGGGCACGCGCGACTATGCACCACAGCAGATGACGCTGCGCCAAGGTGTGCTGGACAAGATTGTGCAGGTGTTCAAGCGGCACGGCGGCGAGGCCATCGACACACCTGTCTTTGAGCTGAAGGTGATTTGCATCATTTCCTAATTGATATTGAGATGATAATGTCGTTAAATGATGATTTCCAATTGGCAGGAAGTATTAACGGGCAAATATGGCGAGGACTCGAAGCTGATTTACGATCTGAAAGATCAGGGCGGTGAAATCTTATCACTGCGCTATGACCTGACCGTGCCATTGGCACGCTATCTGGCCATGAACAAGATCTCGAGCATTAAGCGTTATCACATCGCCAAGGTCTACCGCCGTGATAATCCCGCCATGACCCGCGGACGCTATCGCGAGTTCTATCAATGTGATTTCGATATTGCCGGCACCTACGATCCGATGCTGGCGGATGCCGAGTGCGTTAAAATTGTCGCCGAAGTGCTCGACACGTTGGACATTGGCGACTATGTGATCAAGCTGAATCATCGCCAGCTGCTGGACGGCATGTTCGAGGCATGCGGCGTGCCGGCCAGCAGCTTCCGGGCCATCTGCTCGGCAGTGGACAAGCTGGACAAGGTAAACTAAAACAGAAAAGGAATGAAAACAAACTCTAAGATTAAATATTTATTCCTCTCCTTTAGTCACCGTGGGCGGATGTGCGGA